>CM033714.1:84913113-85404547 GCA_019671005.1 Hibiscus mutabilis
TTTTAATAAAATTAGTGGCTTTCATCTTTTTAATAGAACTTTTAGTTTTTATAAGTGCCTTAGTTTTAGGGTTTAGGGACTTAATTTAGGGCATAGAGTTTAGGGACTTAGGTGTAGGGGTTTATAATTTATGGGTAACGGTCAGAATCTAGGAGTTAGGCCTTAAGGTTATGATTTAAGGTTTAGAGGTTAATGTTTAGGTTTTAGAGTAAAATGATGAGGATTAGGTTTTAATCTATAAACCTAAATTCTAACCATGAACCCTAAATTATATTCGCATCACTAAATTCTAAAGGCTTATATATCATATTAGTACCTAAAGTATACCAACTTTTTTATTTTGGTACCTAAAGTATTTTTTGTCAAAATAAGTACCTAAAGTATACTTTTTTGGTTAAATTAGGTACTTAAAGTATACTTTTTGGTCAAAATAGATACCTAAAGTATTTTTTCGTCAGAGTAGGTAGTAAAGTATATTTTTTGGTCAAAATAAGTACCTAAAGTATATTTTTCGTTAAAATAGGCACATAATCTATTTTTTAATTAGGATAATTATTCTATACACAAGCACCCTAAAGTATATTTTTTCGTTAAAATAGGCACATAATATATTTTTTAATTAGGGTAATTATTCTGTACACAAGCGCTTATGGAAACTTTTTACACAAGCGCTTGTGGAAACTTTTTACACAAACACCTTAGTTTTATGGGTTAGGGACTTTATTTAGAGTTTAAAGTTTAGGGGTTTAAGTGTAGTAGTTTTGAATTTAGGGGTTGTTGATATAATTTTGGGTTTAGGATTAAAATTTAGGGTTTATAGGTTAAAACCTAAATCCCTACCCATATTACCTTAAAACCTAAACCCTAAATTATAACCATGAACCCTAAATTCTAAACCCCTACACTAAAACCCCTAAACTCTAAATCCTAAACTAAAACCCTAAACCCTATACTTGAAGCACTTGTAAAAACAAAAAGTTTCCACCGCTAGTATATAGGATAATAATCCTTTTAATTAATGTCATATGACAATTTTTAGGAATCTATATAAAAATATGTATACTTTAAGTGCCTATTTGACTTAAAAATACTTTAGATACTATTTTGACCAAAAATACTTTAGGTACGTATTTTGACCAAAAATTATACTTTAGGTACCTAGTTTAACCAAAAAGTATACTTTAGGTACTTATTTTGACAAAAAAATACTTAGGTATCAAAATGAAAAAAATTGGTATACTTTAGGTACTAATATGATATATAAGCCCAATTGACATCCCTAGGTTAGGGTTAGGATTTAAGGTTTAGAGGTTAGGGTTTAGGTTTTAGAGTAAAATGATGAGGATTAGGTTTTAACCTATAAACTTAAATTCTAACCATGAACATTAAATTATATTCGCATCACTAAATTCTAAACTACTAAACTAAACCTCTAAACCTAACACCCTAAATCGAGTCCCTAAACCCTAAAATCAAGACGCTTATGAAAACTAAAAATTTTTACCGTCAGTTTATCAAATAAATATCCTCGTAATATACGATAGGATTGATAATTAGAATATATCTAGACCGAAATAGATCTAGATTAAAACACATTATTTGCACATAGTAAGGTTCAAATAGCATAAATCCCTTGGCTTTGCTAGTAGTTGTTGGTAACGACTTCAAGATTTTCCAAGGAGAAAAGGAACTTGAGTTTGCTTTGATGCTATTTCCACAAAAATGACAGAGGAATAACGGCTATATTAAAGGAATATACTTTTTTGGGAATTAATAGGAAAAATACTCATCATTAATGGTTATGTAGAAAAGTACATTTCTTGGTTCATGTAAGGTAAATTCGCTCTTAACCAAAAGTGAGTTCTAAACTTGCGCTTAGCTAAAAGCGAGTTTTGTGTAAAAAAAATTTGATAAATTAATTTTTTTTTATTTCTTACTTACCTAATCAATTCATAACTCGCATTTAACCAAAAACGAGTTTTAAACTCGCGCTTAGTCAAAAAACGAGTTTACCTCACATGGACTAAAAAGAGTATTTTTCTAAATAACCATTAATAGGGTGCTTTACTAATTAATTCGCACAAAAAAAATATTCATTTAATATACCCGGAATAACAGCCCTTGTTTTGGTTAGAAAAGGAAGGCAGAAGGAGTGATGATTTAACCAAATGTGTCCAAAATGGAAAACTGAAACAGAAGTAATACGACCCAAATATGGAGCATAGGCGTCATGCTTTCATCTAAAGCACCCTTGTTTTGCCGTATTGACTACGAATTTGAACTTTATTCTGTTGGGAGACAGACAGAGCTTCACTATGTGCAGAATGCCAAAGACCCCAGCATTTGCATTGAGCTCCAGTCCACCACCACCATACATTGACCACGCCCCCCTTAAAGTAAAGCTATCTCTGTATATACACCCAAATGGTGGAACACGGTTTGCAAAAAAAAAAAAACGTGATACCTTCTGTCTTTCAGGACATCTTCCTACCCATCCACTCATGTTCATCAATTCAATGATCTAAGCAGAGAATCTCAGTCATATTTTCATAAATATGTTTTTTCAGTAGGGTGAAAGGAATTTAATAGATATATTGAACTCACGACACAAAGAAGGAACGTTGTCAAGAATTTGTAATCATATTCTTTAGAGATCGTTGACAATATATGTGTTTGTATTTTAAAATATTAACGGATATGTTAAATATTTTATTTTTTAAATCAAATAAATGAGTATATAATACAAAAATATCGTTAACCAATTTAAATAAAAAAATTTGAACCAAATTTATGTAAATTAATCTAATGATCCTATTTAATTTTTTTAATGTAATTATGTAAATGTTGGACTGCATGAGTGAATGGCCGCAGACAAAATGAAAAGTCAGCCAACCTCTCTTAACAGTAGTCATCAGTAGAACACAATTCACAGCGTTAACTGCTCCATCATTTCTGTACCCAACTGCCGTTAACTTCCGCAACAATCCTACTCCACTACCTTTTCGGGTCCCCCACCTCTAAACAAATACAAATATAAAAAGATAAAAGTCAGTCTGTTCATATATATTTTTCTTCACTCTTCTTCTTCTTCTCGTATCTCTGCTTCAGCGTGGAAATGCCCAAAGCTGCAGAAAAGCTCGGCGCTTGAAGTGAAAAGAAATGGAAGTTCTCCCAAGATTTTTGCTTCTTTTTTCCCTGCTGGTAGCGGCACAATCCACATGCAACAGTACAGACCACGTACTGGTTTCCAAAGCTTTTAAATCAGTCTCTGGATTCAACGTCTCCTGGTTGAAATCCCACGACGCCAACTGCTCGTATACTCAAATAAAGGTACTGAATTTCTCTTCAAAGGGTTTAACCGGTACTGTTTCATGGAAATTTCTCAGGAACCTTTCACACTTGAACACCATTGATCTCTCCAACAATTCTCTTCAAGGCTCTGTTCCCGGTTGGTTCTGGTCTATGCCTTCACTCGTTTATGTCAATCTGTCGAGAAACAAGTTCGGAGGAACTATACGGTTCGAACCCACCTCGGGAAATGGCTCGTTTTCAACGGTTCGGGTGCTGAACCTTTCGGCTAACAGGTTTACCAATTTGGTTAAACTCTCTGGTTTTTCAAACCTTGAATTTCTTGGCCTTTCCGACAATGATCTTGGTGCTCTTCCTTACGGATTCGTCAATCTTACCAAGCTCCGGCACTTGGATATTTCGAGTTGCAAGATTACGGGCAGTGTAAAGGCGATTTCAGCTCTTCGTTCATTGAATTACTTGGATGTATCAAACAACTCCATGAATGGTACTTTCCCTTCCGATTTCCCTTTAGTCAATAGCTTGAAGTTTCTCAACATTTCGCTCAACCACTTCAACGGTTCAGTTGGGTTTGACAAGTTCCAAAGATTTGGCAAATCTGCATTTATTCATGCTGGAGATTTCGTTTTCAATGCTTCAAGAAAAGCACCGAGCAATCACATTAAACCCCACTCATTGACCCAAACTCACAAATCCTTCCGAAAACAGTTGCCAATCAAGAAACATAAACCCAAATCAAAAATCAAAGCTTTGACCATTGGCTTATCTTGTTCATCTGGGTTTCTACTTGCTTCCCTTGCTTTCTGTATCTTGTTCACATACAGAAGGAGACTTTCAAGGAGAAAAAACAAATGGGCTATCTCCAACCCGGTTCAACCAAATTTCAAGATCGAGAAATCAGGGCCGTTCTCTTTCGAGACGGAATCCGGTTCATCGTGGGTCGCGGACATCAAAGAACCGTCGTCGGCATCGGTTATCATGTCATCAAAGCCGTTGATGAACTTCACCTTCAAGGACTTGATCGCCGCCACGTCTCATTTCGGGAAGGAGTCCCTACTTGCGGAAGGCCGGAGTGGGCCCCTCTACAGGGCCATCTTCCCAGGGGACCTCCACGTGGCGGTCAAGGTTTTAGAACACGCCAGAGACGTCGATCACGATGAAGCCGTGGCCATGTTTGAATATCTTTCTAGGCTTAAACACCCTAACCTATTGCCTCTCTCCGGTTACTGCATTGCAGGTAACTCTAATTATTACATCTCTGATAAGGTTTCCTATATTAAATAGTCTCACGGGTTAGTTAGTTTGTTTGTCTATTTGAAAATATTGGAAACATCAATCAAATGTCGTGATTTTTGTACTGTCAGACGACATATCATCATCACTTCTTTTGACATTTGTGAATTTTGGCGCTTCTTTTCCATTTCATTCATGCAAATACATTATCTAAAGTTTTTTTTTTCTTTTTTGGGTTTTAATTTTAAGGTAAGGAGAAGCTGGTGTTGTATGAATTCATGGCAAACGGGGATTTACACCGGTGGTTACACGAACTGCCGACGGGGGTGCCTGACGTGGAGGATTGGAGCACCGACACCTGGGATATTATTCACAACGGAATCGGGTCCCACACTTTCTCGCCGGAGAAAACCAACTGGCTGACGCGCCACCGTATCGCGGTCGGAGTTGCTCGTGGGTTGGCTTATCTGCATCATGTTGGGTCCAGCCATGGGCATCTCGTGGCTTCTAACGTTCTGCTCTCCGACAATCTGGAACCTCGGATATCCGATTTCGGGATAAGAAACATTGGGTCTAAAAAAGAAAGGGATAAAAAGGGCGAAAACGATGTTGAATCGGATGTTTACTGTTTTGGCGTTGTCTTGTTGGAGCTTTTGACAGGGAAGCAGGGGACGGAGGAGAATGTGAAGCGGGTGAGGAGGTTAGTGAAGGAAAAGAATGGGGTTGCGGCGCTTGACTCGAGGTTGAGACTCGGCGGTGACTCGGAGGCCGAGATGGTGGAGAGCCTCCGAGTTGGGTACTTGTGTACGGCGGAGTCGGCTGAGAAAAGGCCCACGATGCAGCAAGTGTTGGGTTTACTCAAAGAAATACATCCGGCGGTAGACGATTTCAACCGACGATAAGTCACTCTTTTTGGCGGTGATATTCACGCGCAGTTAATCAATACCATGCCTTGTTGTCTCTCGAATTTTAGATTCTTTTTAGCTTTTGTGGTGTACGTAGAGACAAGAATCTAATGGGTTAAGAAATGAAAAAAGAAAAGTGAAGGAAAATGTGGGGTAATTTAATTAAGCAGATGTTGTGGCAGTGGTTGGCAAACAAGTCAGAGAATCCCACTCCCATCATCAACCCTTGATTTCCATGCTTTATTCATTGTACATTTTGGAACAGATGATGTGATATTACTTTAGTAGTAAATCATCTAATCTTTCATTCAAGATTGCAACCACTTCGGCTTGGGTGCATTTCAAGCTCAGATAAAAAAAAAACAAGTTTGGCTCAGTCAATTCATCACGTAATGGCATCATTTTGTGGCTTCAAAGAGAGTTTTTGGTCAAATTTTGTAAAGACAACCCAAGTGGAAACATAAGAACAAGGAAATAGGGTGATATGATTCGTAGACGTAGTGCAGTTGGTGGGTTTGATTTTATAGTTGTAAGTGCAGTGCATGCAAAGCTTTTTCCTTGATAAAGAAGATGGAGAGTGGAATATTATTGAAATGTCGCTGTCTTAAGCGTCTTTCGTAATCTTAATGTATTCCATCTTTTCATATGACAGTTTTAAACCGGTCCATCTGGGTCTGGGAGACTTCTTCACTCTTGTTTTTCCCTCGTCTTTTATTTTTGGGGTTAGGTCATATAAAGTCGCATGATGATATGAAAAAGGAAAAGGCAAAGGAAACTTCATTCAGATTTTCTTTTTCTTCTTGAGAACAGCCAAAGGGAATTAGTTATATATATGCTGTTAACATAAATATATTATGCTGTTTCCTTACAGTTAAGTTGAAGAAGTGAGTTTTAGGGTAACATGCTTTACATATTGTTCCCAACATTTATGTTTGATTATAGTGCAAATATTACAAACCAACCTAAAAAGGGTAAACGAACACGAACGATGATATGTTTATTTTCGTTTGTTTATTTTAACCAAACAAATGAACGAACATGAACAACTAAATGAACATAATTTCTTGTTTGCGTTCGTTTGTTAAAATAATAAACGAACACAAACGAACGTAAACGTACATTGAGTATTGTTTAATTTTTTTCTTAAAAAATTTAAAGTCTCCTACATTGAGTATTTGTTTATTTTTTTCTTTTTATTTCATATTTTTAATATATGTTTTAGAATTTTTAAATATAATAATTTTTCTTATAAAAAATAATAAATATAAATGGACATGTGTGAATAAATTTAAACGAACATAAACGAACAGATTACCGAACGTTCACGAACATAAATGAACGAACAAGCTTCTTGTTCCTGTTTGTTCATTTAGTTAAACGAACATGAAATCTTGTTTATGTTCATTCGTTTAACAAAAAAACGAATATAAACAAATTTCCTGCCAAACAATTTGCTGAATGTTTGGTTCGTTTACGTCTCTACATACAGGTTTGAAAGTTGAAAAGAAATTTTTTATTTCACTAGCCAAGCCAAGACAAAATTGGGAGTATTGCGTTATATATAAAAAGAATGGTTAAAGTTTATTACGGACCAAACCATTGAGGTAGACTAGTCGATCATAAAAACAAGCCCTTTGAGTTTGGGTTTCTATCTAAAGAACTAGTTTAAAGATCTAGGACCAGTCCTCCCAATATCACCTCCAAAATTCTAGTTATTCTCTCCCTTTTTCATTTTTTCGTTAATCTTTTATTAATTCTCTTTTTTCGTTTAAAGATAATAGATAATTTTATCTAATTTTATGACACGTTTATTTTTTTCAAAATTAGATTTAACATTATCTTTTTAGACTACAGTTATTATGTTATCTATTTGATGTAAATCATTATACTAGATATTCACAAGAACCAGAGATAAATCTTGATTGAGTTACGTAATTTGTCAATAATTCATTACTATTATATAAATTTATGTTTGTGTTGACGGTGTTTATACTATATTTCTAGTTTAATAGTGCTTTTAACACTTTTACTTAATTTATTTGATAAATAAAAATTGTAGTTTTATTTGAAGACTCTTGATAATGAATTTATTTGGAAATATATAAAATGAGTTACATTTTACGTTCAAGTTAATTACGCAACAGTAAAAGAAGCAAAAACCACCATTAGATGAAAAGAGAGAATAACGTATAAATAAATGAAATCATAACGTGAAAGTTTAACAATTTCTATTTCTGGTAGTAGAGAAGAAAAGGTTTGAATGGAAATTGTGCTGAATTTTCTGGTCAAAAATTGTTTATGGTATCAGTTTCTTCATGAAACAGAATAAAAAATGAAGTGGGCGGGGTCAAGTGGCATGGCAGCCTTGGCACCAAAAGTGGCTTTCTGATTTGTGTCAGAGTGTTGAATCTGATTCAGACTGGTGGAGCCACCGGTGGAGCTGCGGTGGCAGCCTTCAGAGTTGGGAGGAGGATGATAGTATAAGCGACCAGTTTGGGGGCAGTGGGACTGGAACCGGGCAGCTATTCTCACACCCGCATCCAACAATTCAGTGTATTTCCCCATTCAGATATTGCAGTAATGGTAGCAACTCTCTTCCTCTATCAATCTTAAACAATCGAATGAGAAGCTTGTGTTTGGTGGGAATAGATTGAAGGAAGACTATTGTTCTTATAGTAGTTTTAATTTAATTGTAGTTGGTCATTTTGCTGTTCATGACCCTTATTTGACCTTTGCATAGTTGTATTACTTTATTTGTAGTTAGTTTAAACAACAAAAAATAATAATAATTTTATTATTATTGATGAGAAAATGTTTAATACACAGCTCGTGTAAACAAACGTTTGCACGTGCTTTTCAAATTTAGAGGTTAAGAGTTTAGTTTAGGGTTAAAAGTTTAAGTATTTAAGTTGTAGGGTTTAGAATTTAAGGTTAGTGTTTAGAATTTAATGTTTAGGTTTTAGGGTTAGGAATTTAGAATTTATGTTTTATAAGGTAAAATTTTACACAGCCTGTATATCAAAGTTTTACACATTATTTAATTTGGTAATTTTATACACGTTTTGTTATTGTTGTAATAACCCGTTTTAACCCAACTCAACCAAACCGACCCGGATCCACAACCTAACCCGACCCAAATCTGAAATTACCAAAATGCCCTTTACCCTAATTAACCTAACCCTTATACCCTCCACTACCGCCGCCGCCACCCTCTTCTACTGCCGCCGCCGTCACGCTCCGGCCACCACTTCTCCGGTAGCCCACCATAAACCCTAAAATTCCTAATCCCAAAACCCAGAATTTAACCCTAAAATAAAATAACATAACCTAACCAGACAATACCCATGCCCCAAACCTGTTGAACCCATGCCCTATCAACAGCTCTGTCATCGCCATACCCTATCAATCCCAAAAAATCTCGTAGTCCAGATCTACCAAATAAGAAAATGGAGTGGTTATTTCAAAAGGGTTATATAAAACCTGAATAAAAAAGGCAAATAAGAAGGAGTAAAAAAAAAATAAAGAGTAGAGGGAACTTTGTAAGGATTTCAGATAAAAAAAATGTAAGAAATTCGAAATCGAAAATTTTTAGAATCCTTCTTGTTATTTAGAATCAAAAGCAAAGTTTGTTTAGTTTTTTTTTTCGAATCAAGATACATTTTTTTGTTTTCAAAATCAAAACGTTTTTGTTTGTAAAACTCAAAACATAAAAAGAAAGGTTAGAGATTTACCTGTGTTGCCGACGACCTGACCCTCGCCGTGACGCCGAGCCGTCGTCGAACGACATATAACGGTCGGCCAAGCATGGAGGTCCTCATGGAGAGCGGCACCGGCGGTTTAGGTCTAAGATTTGAGAGAATGAAGGTTAAAAGTTTTTTAGGTTCGTTATCCATTCGAAATGAAATAACCTAGGTCTTATGTTTTAAACCGCCCGAAACAAAACGACGTCGTGTAGGCACTCCAACCCGCGCGGTGACCCGACCCGAGGGGAGGATCCGCTTTTTAGGTCAGGGGTATAATTACAGATATGGTCCTTTCCCTTCTTCCCCATTTTCGTTTCAGTTCTGGTATAATTCTTTGTTTAGTCCTTATACGTTTTATGCGCGTCTAGTATGGTCATGATTTTAGCCTTTGATTTATATATCATTTCAATTTGGTCACCGAATTATATGTTATAATTTCCAGCATAGTATTTATGGTTTACATTTGTGTCCTTATATTTCACATCTATGCATTTTAGTCCCATTTCATGTGGTTTTATGATTTAATCATGCATTATAATTATTATTATTATTGTTGTTGTTGTTGTTGTTGTTGTTATTATATTTTTATGTGTTAGATTAATATTCATGCATGTTTCAAATTAGTTTTTATGTTAGATTAATATTTTATTATGCTCTTATTTATTTATATTTTTATCGCACTATATTTATTTATGGTTGCCATATTTTGAGTTACATTTCAGAATATAAATTGTCAATGCGGTGCCTCTTTATTCGAGCGTAAATGGGGCCAGTATCAGGCGTAGTGATAGTGGTTGGGCATTTACTCTCGAATAACGGGACCTTTAAAATCTACTCGCACTTATAACCAAATTTTAATTTAATCGTCACTTTAATCCGAAAAGTTTAATATTAATAAAGCGGTAATTATTAAAGTACCAATTTTGGGCAGTATGGGGGTGTTAATCCTTCCCCATCCGTAACCAACTCCCGAACTCATCAATTTTAAATCTCTGGTTTTTACGGTGTTCGGCCTACCTAAGTGGCCGGTGGCGACTCCATTTTCAAAACAAAGTACGGTTTTTCTAAAATCCCACGCGGAAGAAAATATTTTTCACACAAATAAAAAACGACCTTTTTTAGAGAGAGGGACATCGCTACAATTGTTAAATAAAATTTTAATTTTAATTAATCCACACTTGAATAAATCAATCTTGTTACTATATAATATGTATTTTGATATTTACCGACAAACATTTACTCTAATGAGATGAAACACTAAATCCCTTAAACGTGGTTAAGGATTTGAGTCATAACGTTGTGAATGAAAACAATTGAGTTGGGATGAATGCCCCCTAATGAGTCTCTATAGTATCTGATCTGAATTAGTCATCTAATAGATTAAATATAGGTAGTTAAACAAATATATATAGGAAAATACTTTGATACACAAGTTTGTATAAAAGTTTACACAAACCTTTTAATATTAGGGTCTAGATATTTAGGTTGTAGTTTAGGGTTTAGGCGTTTATGTTATAGGGTGTAGAATTTAAGATTTATGGTTAGAATTTAGAGTTTAGGGTTTAAGGGAATTTAAAATTTATGGTTAGAATTTAGAGTTTAGGGTTTAAGGTTTATATATATATATATATATATTAATCTTTGACGATGTGCTTCCAATTATAAAATCAATTTAAAATATATTAATTTTATTAACATTATTTAATATTTTTATTTTAATAAAATAAATAAAATTTATTTATTTGTCACCTTTTAATCTAAATATTATTTATTTATATTATATAAAACTCAAATATTGATATATATTTAATGTATAAAATGTTAAAGTATTTTATAAACATTTTATAATTTATATTTTCATGAAATAAATAAATTTTTTTATAATTTAATCTTAATATTGTTTATATTATATTATATTATATTATATCATATCATATTATATTATATCAAACTCAAATATAATATATTAATATATGATAAAAACTTCAATACATAGGCTGTAACTTTAGTTTACACAAGTATTTTAGTTTAGTGGTTAGGAGTTCAGTTTTGGGCTTAGAGTTTATAAGTTTGAGTTGTAGGGTTTGGAATTTAAAGTTAGTGTTTAAAATTAAGGATTTAGGGTTTATGATTTAATTTTTTAGGATTTAAGTTTAATTTTGATGTGTAACAGCTTGTGTATTAAATTTAAACTCTCAATATATATATTCTAAATTGTTGAAGTGAATTAAGCTATGGTGGTAATATAAAAGAAGCAAAATCAAGCATCAACAGATGCAATGACAAATAAAAAGAAGAAATCAATAACTTGAAATTTTAACAATCTTTTTCTATTTATGATAGTAGAAAAGAAAGAGTAATAATCAAAATTGTGTTGAACTTTGAGGTCAAAATTTGTTTATGGTATCGGTTTCCTCATGAAACAGAATAAATAAAGGAGTGGTCAGAGTCGAGCCACATGGTAGCCTTGGCACCAAGAGTGGCCTTGTCCTGAACAAAATTCTTCGGATTCAGACTGTGGGAGCCATCGGTGGAGCTATGGTCCAAATGGTGGAGGCCTTCAGAGGGAGCAGGAGCAGCCGCGGGAGGATGGTAATATAAGCGTGCAGTTTGGGGGCAGTGGGAATGGAACCTTGCAGCTATTCTCACCCCTGCATCCAACAATTCCGTGTACTTCCCCATTCAAATATCTGTTTGGAATGGCAGCTTCTCTTCCTCTATCGATGTAAAAGAACCGAATAATAAGCGGATGAAAAAAGAAGAAAGAAAGTATGGTGCTGGATTGCTGCGTCTTTGGCGAGGAAAGATGGAAGGGAGACTATGGCTTTTATAGTCCCTTGGCACCCATTTTGCTATTTGACCTTTGCCCACTCTGTTTTAAGGGTCCTAATAGGAATGCCTGTGCTTCGTCTTCACGCGTTCAGTAACATTCGCCAAATGCCGACTTTGACCATCACTTTGCATTCTCTAATCTCTACCCTAGGAATGTGTATGGAATGTGGAGATCCCAACCTTTTCTTTTTCTTTGCGGACGAAAAGCCCAACCTTCTTGTTGGGCTGCATTATTTGGGAATTTTTAGTTTTATTTAAAGACGTGATGAATAGAAATCATCTGTTCATTTTCAGTGTTCTTAATTATGCCCTCAAATTAAAAGTTTAAATTTAAAGTTAGAATTTATGGTTAGAGTTTAGAAAATTTAATGTATGATTTATTTTTAGGGTTTAGTATTTAGAGTTAGAGCTTATAATTTAATTTTTTTTTGTGTTAGAGCACCGAGAAGGGTTAAGGATTTTTGTCCACTCTTGATAATGAATTTATTTGGGAATATATAAAATGGGTTAAATTTTACGTTCAAGTTAATTAAGCAACAAAAAATAAAAGAAGCAAAATCAACCATAAATAGATGAAAAGAGAGAATAACGGATAAACAAATGAAATCATAATGTGAAAATGTTTTAATCAAAACTATGTTGAACTTTCTGGTCAATTTTTGTATATGGTATCAGTTTCTTCATGAAATGGAAATAAAAAATGAAGTGGGAGGGGTCAAGTGGCATAGCAGCCTTGGCACCAAAAGTGGCTTTCTGATTTGTGTCAGAGTCTTGAATCTGATTCAGACTGGTAGAGCCACCGGTGGCGACCTTCAGAGTTGGGAGGAGGATGGTAGCATAAGCGACCAGTTTGTGGGCAGTGGGAATGGAACCTGGCAGCTATTCTCACACCCGCATCCAACAATTCCGTGTATTTCCCCATTCAGAAATTTGCTTTATAATGTTAGCAACTCTCTCTTTCCCTATCAATCTAAAAAAACCAAAAAAAGAAGAGGACGAAAGATGAAAAAAGAGAAACTATGGTGCTGGAATGAGAAGCTTGTGTTTGGTGGGAAAATATTGAAGGGGAATCTTGCTTTTATAGTCCCTTCCCACCCATTCTCTCACCTTCTCATTTTAGCTGTTATGGCCCTTATTCGACCTTTGCATAGTTGTACTTGTGTTACTTTAATTGCAGTTAGTTAAAACAACAAAAGATGATAATAATTTCATTATTATTTATTTTGGTAAATTTCTCTATTTTCTGTTACTGTTAAATACAATTATAATTTTAATTCACGATGGCCCTTTCAATTTTGTATTCTTAAACGTAATTGAACTCGTGGATAAATTCATCATTTCCCCCTCTCGTTTCAGTTTAAAATTTTTGGATAAATAGTATTGGTAGTCACCAAACTTTTAGAATGTTTTTACTTTGGTCATTAAAATCGAATATTTTTTATTACAGTCACTAAACTTAATTCATTTTTTATTACGGTCAGTATTGTATGCTTCATTTAAGAAATATTATCATTGCATGTTAAAGTCTTCTTCAGAAAAAAAAAAACCTTAATTTCCAAATTTATAGTTGACGCCAAAGTCAAATGAACGGAGCCATCGTGAAAAAGATCTATTTTGCCAAATGATTAGCATAAATTAGTTTCAATTTGACTTGGTGTTTAATAGTGGTGAATTGGAACTAAAAATCTCAATCGAAATTAAAAAGATTAAAACTTTCGATATGTCATTGTCAATTATGGAAATCCACGGATGCGATCAAGTTTTTCATGGAGGAAACAAAATTAATTGGAGAACTCAAAAAAGAAACAAGAAAAGGCAAATCTTTCAGTCCAATTAACAATTTGAACGAAGGTTGAACAACGGCTGGACGATAGTGTAAAAGTTGTAGTGGACAGGGTTCATAATGGAAGAAATAGGAAAAGGGAAGAAGAAGATGAATCCCTTTTCCTTTTTTTATTTTGTTAATTCAGAAAATAAATAATCAAATTGTTTAGGAAAAAACTTTGATATACATGCTGAGTAAATTTTAGTTTAAGGTTTAAAATTTAAGGGTTTAGGTTGTAGGGTTTAGAATTTAAGGTTAGTGTTTAGAATTTAGGGTATAGGGTTTAGGGTTTAGTTTTTTAGGGTGTATCAAAGTTTTACCCATTGTTTAGATGTCCTTGGAGCATTTTTTTTTTATTGAAAATTTCATGTGACAGTATAGGAGTGTGTCATGTGTGATGCCACATCATCAGTTAACAACGTTACATTCAATGACACTTTGGAAGACGAAAGCAAAGTACAAAAAATACATTGAACATTTAAAAAGTACATTTACTCATCGAAATATTTGACAAAGTTTAGTGCCATTAGTGTCATTATCTCTTAAAAGTTTAGTAATTGTAATGAAAATTTTTCGATTTCAGTAATCAAAATTTATTGTCGTAAAGTATTTTAGTGAGTACCAATATAGTTTATCCAAAAACTTATTGATAGGAAGGTGTTGCTACCTTTTGTTACTTTATCGCCCTCAATATCATGTCTTCGTGTATGTTATGGATTATCTTCTCTTTTTAAGTACAAATATTCTAGTTCTTCATTTCCTTGAGCTGCTATCTAGAGTAATGTAATTTGCAGAATGATGTGAATCTTGTTCTTAAAATAGGAACGGAACTAGGAAAATAATTGGAAATTTTTTAGTGCGAAGAGAATGAAGTTGGGTCTAATTTTGAGTAAAATGACTATATTTGATTATAAAATTTATCAGATTTATAAGTACAAACTTTATTCAAAGAGTTGATAATTAATTTATTTAGGAACATATAAAAACGAGTTAACTTTTATGTTCCAAGTGAATTAAGCTCATGATAATATAAAAGAAGCGAAACCAACCATAAATAGATGCAAAGACAGATAAAAAAGAAGCAATCAGTAACTTGAAAATTTAACAATCTTTTCTATTTCCGATAGTACAAAAGAAAGAGTTTAAATCAAAACCGTGTTGAAATTTCATGTCAAAATTTGTTTATGCTATTGATTTCCTCATGAAACAGAATAAAAAATGAAGTGAGCAGAGTCGAGCGACATGGCACCAAAAGTGGCCTCGGAGTTGAGGTGGAGGGTCTCAAACATGATTCTTCGGCTTCAGACTGTCGGAGCCACCGGCGGAGCCATGGTCGCAATGGTGGTGGCCTTCAGAGTGAGCAGCCGCAGGAGGATGGTAGTACAAGCGTGCAGTTTGGGGGCAGTGGTCTCACCCCTGCATCCAGCAATTCCGTGTATTTCCCCATTCAAATGTCTGTTTGTAATGGCAACTTCTCCTTCTCTACCATCCTAAAAGAACCAAACAGGGAAAGTGGAGCTGTGTCTTCGGTGAGGAAAGAATGAAGGGAGACTATTGCTTTTATAGTCCCTCGCCAGCCATTATGACCTTTGCGTAGTTATTGTACTACTTTAATTGTATAGTTTGTTAAAATAAAAATAATACTTCTGTACATTTTTTGTTATTGTTTTTTATTTTTAATTAATAAATCGTTTTTGTTACAGTAAAATCTATATTATATATATTTATATTTTAATTTCTAATGGATTAAATAGAAGAGAACATGAAATAATGAATATAGTAAGTTGGTATTATAGAGATTATATTCTCAATTATTTGTGTGGTAGAATGATGCCCACTCTGTTTTAAGGGTCCAATTAGGTATGCCTGAGCTTCATGTTCATTAACATTCGCCGCATGCTGACTTTGACCATCACTTTCTATTCTTATTTTGAATTTGAACCCCCAAATGAATACAATTTCACTCCTCTTTGGAACCTTACAACAATGTGGCCTCCCAAAATTTGTCCTTGACAAAGAGTGTTTAGGGACGATAATTTTGATGGATTCTGATTCGCTTTTATAAAGTCAGATTTTTTTTAAAAAAAAATCAAACTTGGTTAGATATTTTTCTTAAGAGTGTCCGTATTGGATTCAAGTTTGGATTTAGAGAAAACCTATCCCATTTTATGATAATTACAAAACTAACTTTTTATATAATTTTAATTAGATTTTGACCCAAAAAATGTAAAAATTAACACATTATTACAAAAATTATGTTATTAAATTAAAATGTACATTAATTTTATGTTATTAAATTGTTTGAATTACTCTCTTATTTGATTTTTTATTTTAAAAAAATTTGTGAATTTGAAAATTATGTTAAGTCAGGTTAGAATCATATTTTTAATTTTATTTTGAGTAGGGTAAATTTATTTTTAATTCTAGTCGGATCGAAGTTAAGATTAATTATGTTAGATTCAGATCGATCAAAAACTTTAATCTAATACCATCCTTAATGGTGTTAGTATGTAGGGTAGTCGTCAATCCCTGCCGTATCTCTATATTCCTTCATTTTTTTTTTTTTGATTAAGAAGAAGAAATTCATTCAAAATGAGTATAGAACAAGTACAACAGAAACAAGTCTCTCAAGCTACCATATAACGCAAATCAAAAACTATCATCCATACTAGGGGAGGAAACAACCGAAAGGAAGAACCGGTCGAAGAATCTAAGCAACAGGAAAAGAAACATAACAAGATTTTCTAATCAAAGAACCGGTCGACAATTCGAATATTTGACACATCTGCAAGAGCTCAAGTCGAAGACAGACTTTTCATTTCAAAAGAAATAGAGTCCTGTCATCCAAAAATACTGTATGAGTCGGATTAAAAACAAGGAAAACATCAAAAAGAAAAGCCATCCCACATTGTGCAGCTCTCATCTTTAAACACACAAAGGTTGAAGAGGGGACGGGACATTCAACTATAACAAACACCATCATAAGAGCCTTCTCATCATCGAAAACAACATGATTAAAGCAGTGATCATTTACTTGCAAGTTCACACACATGAAAAATCAAGTGACCACTAGGGAAGAAAAAAAAAAGCTCATATCCATCATTCAAACCACCCAAAATCAAAGATGGCTGAGTGACATCTCGACCACAAACCCGATGAGACTAGTCATAGAGGAAAGATATATTCATACCTGGCTAAGATGAAACTGAATCAAAATAGCCAAACGATCCCAGCTCAAACCTCAGGGTAGCTAACACCTATAAGAGGAAAATGAAACCACACGAACGCAGAACCAGGAGATCTCGCAAGACCCAAAACCACTGGGAGATCTACCCTTCGGCACAGAACCTTAGTAAGACAAACTCAAACGGACCAAAACAGAGCACTAACAACAAAGAAAAAAACTTGGGGATGACAACTCGTGCCACCAAGACAAGCTCCAGCCCATGCGACCGACCACCACTGTCGGGAAGTTCAACAAAAACACGGAGAAAACACAAAGAGGGGCAAAGGATCACTGAAGAATTAGGCAAACCATATCACCGAAAAAGATCGGAAATAACCAGAGCAATCGCTAGCGGAACGAAAACCATGACACAAGAGAATCAAGGATCATAGAAGTCACACAGAAAATCAGCATGCTTGATCAACCTGTTGGAAAATGTGAGGAATTTGGTTACTTTGAGCCATATTTCGAATGAGTAAAGGTGGAGTTTTGAATAAGGATCATAGAAGTCACATAGAAAATCAACATGCTTGATCAACCTGTTGGAAAATGTGAGGAAATTGGTTACTTTGAGCCATATTTTGAATGAGTAAAGGTGGAGTTTTGAATAAGGATTCAGTTGAGTCTTATTCTACTATATGAGACCTTTACAATAGTATCTCATATGCTTAAAATGGTTGAGTAATGAATGAGAAATTGCAAAACCTTTGATGATTTTGATATAACAAATATTTTTCAAGGACTTAATTGTAAAGCAAACAAATTTTTAAAGTGTCCCAAACTGACAAATATTTTAAAGCATATTTGATTCTAAGTCAAAAACTTATAGCCCTAAAATTTTCTAAGTGTTTTAAAGGCCAAACTATTGAAATACGCCCAGGCGTATCGATACGCCTCTAAGCGTATCGATACAATTTTTGAAATATTGGCCACTGTAAGCATCTGTTTCGATACGGCTCTGTCTGTATCGATACGACCTTCAAATGGGCTAAGTATTTTTCCTCAGGTGTTTCGATACGATTACATTCGTATTGATACGGCCTTCATACTGGGTTTAAGTTTTAAGTATTGCGTACTGATACGCCACTAGGTGTTTCGATACGCTTCAAAGATTTTATCAAATATCAACATTTAATGATTTAGCCGTTAGAGTCAGTTATTGGGAAAGACCAATTTTAAAATACCATTGGACTCGTATCGATACACCCTCAAGATGTACCGATACAAGTTCAGTCAGTAGCTCAAGCAAGCAAAATTGCATCGTACGACTTATCCCTTATCGATACGCCCCTTTTTTTTCACTGAAACCATACCGATAAGCTTACCCGCGTATCGATACGCCCCTGTTATTTTATGCACAACGACTCTTTCTTTTTATAGACATGTATCTATACGGGCCTTCGTGTACCGATATGGATGGTTGACCAAGAGCATTAATTACGCGAAAAATGCAGCCCAACGGCTACAATAATGATCTCAACCACCCAAACGGCTAGAAATCAATGTAAGGGTATAAAAGCAAGCCTCCAAAGCACCAGCAACAACTATGGAACCATCAAGCAACATCCAAGCATTAATCCAAACTTTTGTGCCTTATAGAGTTATATCTTTGTACCCAACTCATTGGAGTTTTTCATTGTAAATCTTTATTTAGAGTTTGGGGTGTGTTTTGATTGTAATTGGGCAATATCCATCTTGTGAGAGATATATTTAGATTGCCAACTTCTTCTTTGTATTGAGAGATTTCTTGGGTCAATCTTTGGGTAGAAAGATTGACCGATTGTAAAGGTTACCTCATAATTCTAGAAAAGGGGAAGAAAATCTAGTGGATTTTGTTGAAAGTCCTTAGTGGGAGCTAAGGTAGTGGATGCAAAGCTTGTTAGAAGCTTGTTAGAAGCTTGAACCACTATAATTGTCTTTGTCCTTAATTTTTCAATTTCTTTTTTGCTCCCTCAAATTTTAAATAGCCAATTCACCCCCTCTTGGCTAAATCACTATCATTTGATCCACTTAACAATTGGTATCAGAGCTTAACTCTTTGAAGGCTTAACATCCACAAGAGGCGATCATTGAAGAGTTTTGATCATCTATCTATTCATTGCCATGACTTCTACCTCTGGGAAAAATCTGTACGAGTCATAATCGATCAAAAAGCCACCTTATTTCAATGGGGATAACTATCCCTATTGGAAGAACCGAATGAGACTCTTCATCAAATCCACCGACTATATCCTTTGGGATGTAGTAGAAGATGGACCGACCATTCCGATGAAAAGAGATGATAAAGGAAGAGTTGTTCCAAGACAAGGGTGGAGATGACCGATGAAGATCAGAGAATACTCTAAATCAACGATAAAGCCCTACACATCTTGTTTCGTGCACTCTATCCCGATATGTATACCAAGATGTCTTCGTGCACAAGTGCAAAGAAGGTGTTTCGATACGCCACTAGGTGTTTCGATACGCTTTAATGATTTTTTCAAATATTAGCATTTAATGATTTAGCCGTTAGAGTCAGTTATTGGGAAAGACCAATTTTAAAATGTCGTTGAACCCGTATCAATACACCATCAAGATGTACCGATACAGGTTCAGTCAGTAGCTCAAGCAAGCAAAATTGTATCGATACGGCTTCTCCCGTATCGGTATGCCCATTTCTTTTTCACTGAGACCGTACCGATACGCTTCCCCGCGTATCGATACGCCCCTGTTATTTTGTGCACAATGGCTCTTTCTTCTTACAGACCGGTACTGATATGGGCTTTCATGTACCGATATGGATGGTTGATCAAGAGCATTTATTGCACAAAAAATGCAGTCCAACGGATACAATAATGATCTCAATCGCTCAAACGGCTAGAAATCAATGCAAGGGTATAAAAGCAAGCCTCCAAAGCACCAGCAACAACTATTGAACCATCAAGCAACATCCAAGCATTAATCCAAACCTTTGTGCCTTATAGAGTCATATCTTTGTACCCAACTCATTAGAGTTTTTCATTGTAAATCTTTATTTAGAGTTTGGGGTGGGTTTTGATTGTAATTGGGAAATATCCATCTTGTGAGAGATATATTTAGATTGTTAACTTCTTTTTTGTATTGAGAGATTTCTTGGGTCAATCTTTGGGTAGAAAGAGTGACCGATTGTAAAGGTTACCTCATAATCCTAGAAAAGGGGAAGAAAATCTAGTGGATTTTGTTGAAAATCCTTAGTGGGAGCTAATGTAGTGATTGTAGAGCTTGTTAGAAGCTTGAACCACTATAATTGCCTTTGTCCTTCATTTTTCAATTTCCTTTTTGCTCCCTCAAATTTTAAATAGCCAATTTACCCATCTTTGTCAAAATCATTATCATTTAATCCACTTAACAATTGGTATCAGAGCTTAACTTTTTGAAGGCTTAACATCCACAAGAGGCGATTCTTGAAGAGTGTTGATCATCTATCTATTCATTGCCATGGCTTCTACCTCTGGGAAAATCTATACGAGTCATAATCGATCACAAAGCCACCTTGTTTCAATGGGGATAACTATCCCTATTGGAAGAACCGGATGAGACTCTTCATCAAATCCACCGACTATGTCCTTTGGGATGTAGTAGAAGATGAACCGGACATTCCGATGAAAAGAGATGATGAAAGAAGACTTGTTCCGAAAACAAGGGTGGAGATGACCGATGAAGATCGGAGAAGACTCAAAATCAACGATAAAGTCCTACACATCTTGTTTTGTGCACTCTATCCCGACATGTATGCCAAGATGTCTTCATGCATAAGTGCAAAGAAGGTGTTTCGATACGCCACTAGGTGTTTCGATATGCTTCAAAGATTTTCTCAAATATTAGCATTTAATGATTTAGCCGTTAGAGTCAGTTATTGGGAAAGACCAATTTTAAAATGTCGTTGAACCCGTATCGATACACCCTCAAGATGTACCGATACAAGTTCAGTCAGTAGCTCAAGCAAGCAAAATTATCGATACGGCTCCTCCCGTATCGATACCCCATTTCTTTTTCACTGAGACCTTACTAATACGCTTCCCAGCATATCAATACGCCCTTATTATTTTGTGCACAACGACTCTTTCTTCTTATAGACAGGTACCGATACGGGCCTTCATGTACCGATATGGATGGTTGATCAAGAGCATTAATTGCACGAAAAAGCAATCCAACGGCTACAATATGATCTCAATCGCCCAAACGGCTAAAAATCGATGCAAGGGTATAAAAGCAAGCCTCCAAAGCACCAGCAACAACTATTAAACCATCAAGCAACATCCAAGCATTAATCCAAACCTTTGTGCCTTATAGAGTCATATCTTTATACCCAACTCATTGGAGTTTTTCATTGTAAATCTTTATTTAGAGTTTGGGGTGTGTTTTGATAGTAATTGGGCAATATCCATCTTGTGAGAGATATATTTAGATTGCCAACTTCTTATTTGTATTAAGAGATTTCTTGGGCCAATCTTCGGTAGAAAGATTGACCGATTGTAAATATTACCTCGTAATCCTAGAAAATGGGAAGAAAATCTAGCGGATTTTGTTGAAAATCCTTAGTGGGAGCTAAGGTAGTGGATGTAGAGCTTGTTAGAAGCTTGAACCATTATAATTGCATTTGTCCTTTATTTTTTAATTTCCTTTTTGCTCCCTCAAATTTTAAATAGCCAATTCACCCCTCTTGGCCAAATCACTATCATTTGATTCACTCAATAGAAATTGATGCTCAAAGTGGGCTTGTGAATTGAGTTAAGGAAAAGGGAAAAGCTTATATCCCATATTGATGAGTTATTAAGCGTGAGAGATGTTTATATACAAGACTCTACTTGGTGGTTTTTGAATAACTTAAGCTTAAATGATATGGGTAACGTGATTGTCTGAATTGGTCGGGCCCTACATGGGCTTGCGGATATTATAACCCATTACAAGATAATTTTCCTTAAATATAGCATTTTAATATCTCAAATAAAAGGATAAATGACCGAGGTTATCCTTAAATTTGAATATTATTTTTTGAATATTTTATAATTAAAAGGATAAATATTTGATAAGATATTATCTTTTAATTCAAATATTGTTGTGATAATGCTATTTGATAAATGAATTTTAATTAAATAAAATTCAAATAATTCACAAGTTTTATTTTCGATGAAACTCCTACCACTATAAATAGCTTGTAAACCTTCTAGGTTTTACACAATTCAAAATGTTTTCTCTCCCAAACTTGCATAGTTCTTTTTATGGCGATAGTCGAAGGCTCCAGTACATTCATGATTTTTCAATGGTGCTGCTGAAGATAATCATCCGCTGTTGTATCCTGGGAGACCGACGACCGATGAACTCTAGCACCAAAGAACGGTCGAATCTATCTTAAGGAAATTGTGTTCATGCAGGCCTCAACAACCATATTTTCGGTTATTTCGAACTTCTTTTATGTTATTTCAAATATTATTTGAATTCGTACAATTTCTGATTTCCTTTTCCCCCTTTAATATTAATTTATTTAGAATTTAACCCTTTTTGTCCAACAGTCTTAAGACATATTATATTTTCAAAAGGCAATTCGAGATAAGTGTGTGAGTCAAGCAAATAAATTTGTTTCAGGAATTATCTTGCTGTTTTAACGGGTTTGCTTAGATCTCGGGAATAAACGGGAAAAATCTGTGTTACAGAAATTATCGTTAAGAGTATCCGAGGTTACGGATTTTGAGAAAAATCAAAATCAGAAATAAACAAAATTAAATTTTGATTTATTGGTATGTATCATGGAGATACACATTTGATTTAATACCTTCGCTTTTAGCAAGGATTAAAATCATATGTAAATACATGTTTGCATGTATTGTAGAACCTTTATCATGTGAGTAAAAGGTTTAAGGCAAGGTTATCTATTGATGGAAACTAACGAGTCGCATGGAAATGGAATGTACTTTCCTTGGGAAATAATAATTATTAAGATAATTATTATTTGTGCTTGGAAACACTTTGGATTATTATTTCAACCAATAATTTTCCATGAAAAAATGTAGGATAACCATGAGAAATTTCGTGATTTGTTTGGAACCAAAGATGTCGAAAATAATTTGTTTCGGGATTTAATTCTCGTCGTTTTAATGGGTTTACGTGATATTCCAAACAAGAATCAGCGAAATTAAAATCAAAGGATTATTTCCTTTTGATCGAATTGCTTTGATATCTCTGTTTTGAGTTTTAGTGCTACTAACCCCAACGTTTAACCGAAGATATGATGTGAATAAAATTTATTTCTTTATTAGAATCTTGCGTTGATTCTAATTTTGGAAAAGAAGAAAAATTATTGAATTGATTTTCAAGCGAATCAAGTATGATTCAATTTTGTAAAAGGAAATAAATCATTAAATTTATTTCTATGCTAGAATCATACGTTGATTCTAATTTGTTAAGGGAAATAAATCGTTGGATTTAATTTCATAAGAATCTAGAATAATTCAATTTTGGAGATAAATCGGTGGATTTATTTTGATTAAATTCTTAAAGCCTATTTTGATGCATGCTATGAAGTGCACATTGTTTAAAAATGGCTAAAGAATTGTGAGGGTCGTTGGACCATAAATAAAAGATTTCAAATTGTTGTGACTTTAATTAATCACTCGTACTTGGAATGAACTCAAGAATAGAATTCATAAGCGGTATGTTCAAGAAGCTAAAGGGAAATGCTTCAAATGCCATAAGATAGGGAACAAGTCCTAGGCCTACAGACTTCCAAACAATATCAACGATGTGACAAATTTGGTCATAACAATTGATAAGACGAACAATTGTTTGAAGGAAATTTGTTACCTTCATGATAGAACAAACTAGTGTTTTGCTTAAAAGCAAAGATGATGTAGAGAAATTATTCTCTATAAGTAGGATGTTGAAATCCAAAATTAATACATCAATTAATTTGAAAAAAAAAACTCTATGTGAGTAACATTGCAACATCAAAGGGTAGAATGATTTTGAAGATAAGAATTGAAACTTCAAAATGTGCCTAACATGTGGAGGAGTTGTTCTATCAACTAATAAGACACCATATGAGTTATGGAAGGAAATAAAACCTTCCTACAACTACATAAAAATGTGAGGGTGTCTTGCAGAGGTAATATTCCTATTACCGAAGTAAATGAAAATAACGGACTATATGTTCATTGATTATGTAACGAATATCAATTTCTTGTGTAAAAATAGATTCACAAGAATGTGATAATGAAAAACTAAGAATGTCTCATTCTTTGAAATATATTTCCTAAATATTTAGGGAAGTTAGTCCAAGTTCAATGGAATAAACCATGGAGACTATCAATGGAAAATAGTTCATACATTCAACAAAATGTTGAAACGAAAACATTTTCATGATGACATATAAAAGTGTGACAAAAGTGTGCATTAGGATATATGATCCTATGACACGCTCATTGTTATATGTGACAATGAAATGGTAAACATACCAATGACATGTTAAGCTCAAGATTTGACATGAAAAATATGAGAATGAAACAATTGATTGTGGGCATCCAAATCAAACGGTTATCTAAAGGTCTCGTATTGACTCAATCACACTATGTGGACAAATTCTTGAAGAATTTGACAATGATGATTCTGGTATAGCTAGAACTCAATTAGACGACTGATCTCAAATGAAGTTATCTCTTTTAATTATGTCAAATCAAAGGATAACGTTGCGGATCCGCTAATCAAAGGGTTAAATCGAGATCAAGTTGAGAAAACATTGAAAGGAATGGCACTAAAGCCCATGAAAATCTAAGGCGTTATGAGAAGGAAAACACTACCTAGTTGACTAGAGATCCAAAGATCTAGGTTCAAAGGGACAACCTAATCACATAGACCTTGCGCGGTCACTGTGGGGGGTTACTCTCCCAAGTCCATTCCTATGATGTAAATAGTGACTAAAAACGGAACAGGTTAAGCAATACTTTTAATTACCATTGTGTGCGTTGGTGAAGTCGAGCAACATAAGTCACCTATGTAAGAGTAAAATGGGGCCGCTTCAAAGAGACTATTAGGGTATAGTTCTCTCAAACTCTCGCAGAACCAGGCGATGTCCACAACCATATAGACATAATCATGAGAGCTAAACTCGTGCCAGAAAGGTAGTTGTGTGGAGTATATCATCGTTTACACAAACGGCCGAACAATTCAAGGACAACACGTCTACTGGGCAGCCAGTAAAGTAAATATACCTTCACAAGGAAAGGTTCAAGGGTGGACACCTACCTATCCTATGCAACTATCAATCGTAGAAACTATCACCACATCGAGTCAAAATGGTTTTGATAAAATGCATCAATTTTATTCATGTGGGGGATTGTTGGAAAATGTGAGGAAATTGTTTACTTAGAGCCATATTTCGAATGGGTAAAGGTGGAGTTTTGAATAAGGATTCGGTTGGGTCTTATTCTACTCTATGAGACCTTTACAACGATATCTCATATGCTCAAAATGGTTGAGTAATGAATGAGAAATTGATGTTCAAAGTGGGCTTGTGAATTGAGTTAAGGAAAAGGGAAAAGCTTATATCCCATATTGATGGCTTACCAAGCGTGGGAGATGTTTATATACAAGACTCTACTTGGTGGTTATTGAATAACTTAAGCTTAAATGATATGGGTAACGTGAATGTCCGGATCGGTTGGGCCCTAGGCTTGTAGATATTTTAACCTATTACGAGATAATTTTCCTTAAATATAGCATTTTAATATCTCAAATAAAAGGATAAATGACTGAGGTTATCCTTAAATTTGAATATTATTTTTTGAATATTTTAGAATTAAAAGGATAAATATTTGATAAGATATTATCTTTTAATTCAAATATTATTTTGATAATGCTATTTGATAAATAAATTTTATTTTGAATAAAATTTAAAAAAATCAAAAGTTTTATTTTCGATGAAACTCTTACCCCTATAAATAGCTTGTAAACCTTCTAGGTTTTACACAATTCCAAACGTTTTCTCTCCCAAACTTGTATAGTTTTTTTCTAGTGATAGTCGAAGGCTCCAGTACGTTCGTGATTTCTCAATGGTGGTGCTAAAGATAATCATCCGCTGTTGTATCCTGGGAGACCAACGACCGACAAACTCTAACACCGAAGAGCGGTCGAATCTGTCTTAAGGAAACTGTGTTCGTGCAGGCCTCAGCAATCATATTTTTTGTTATTTAGAACTTCTTTTATGTTATTTCGAATATTGTTTGAATTCGTAAAATTTCTGATTTTCTTTTTCCCGTTTAATATTAAATTATTTCGAATTTAACCCTTTTTGTCAACACAACCCTCCCCTCCCCTCCAAGCTTCAAAATCACACTAGAAGCCGACCAAGATCTTCAAAAGGAACCAACGACGCTGTTTGGGGAAGATGAACTAAACCACCCAAACAAGACAATCCAGTGAAAAATTGCGAACAAACTTTGGAGATTTTGGCTGTCGGAAGTTAGGGTTTTTTTGGGGTCAAATCGGTAAAATGTAATAGGCACTTCCTCTATATTCCTTCATTTATCCTCTTCCTCTTTTACTCTTTCAATCTCGTTGGTTTTTGTTTTACATGTCTTTTTTTTAGTAAATCATCTCCTCTTATTATATGAAAAAGAATGGACTACTTGTGCTCTTGATTTTTTATGATATGAATATGGAATGAAACTATCATGCCATACAGTTTCACGTTATTTTATAATAAATATCTTCATTAAGATACAGACATATTATTATCGTATTGGTTAAATAACATTGTAATAAAAAACGGCACATGGGCTGTTAATAAGAAAAGAGAAAATGGCGTGAAAATAGAGATCACAACTAATAAAACTGTAATATTAATGACGATTTTGTCAAAAAAAAATAATATGGTGACCAAATTTAAAATGAAAGTAATTTGATTACCAACGGTGTTATTTTCCCTAAAACTAGTTGCTAAGTATGCATCGATTAAAACACATTACGTGGCACTCTCAGTATATTAAAACACAACACGTGATGTTCATGTTGATTGAAATTCTAGTAAATTGTAATAATAATAAAATTAAAACAAACAAATTTTATATATTAATATTTAAAATTAACATCAGAAAGGATGATCAAATTCAACGATGGTCAAATGCTATTTGACTTCAAGTGCCACGTGACACGTTATATGTTGCATATCAATTATTTTTTATATGCATTAGTCTCAACTCGTAACATAATCTTTCAATTTGAGCAAAAGAAAAAAAAATTAGGAATCCAATATCGTGAATGAAGCAATGATTTGAAAGAGAATCACTAACAATAAATCTTTATAATATTCGATTTAAATTATTCAATCAATCAAATACTGATGATTATAAAAAAAAAAGTTTTTCATTATTATTTGGGCCTATTGTGATATTACTGGCCTATTATACCTTTTTGGGCCCAGAAAAGCAAGGGACACAAGTAGCAGAAATAAAACCCTACCCCTAATGCCTCAACTCCTTTGTTTTTAAACACCAATCTGTAACACAGTTGCCTTCTTTGTGTGTCCGCCGCTGCTCTCAACCTCCTGTGCTTCGCCATGGTACCGCTCTTTCTCTGAATCTCATTGCTTGATTCGCTCATCTTTTGCTTTATTTAAAATACATGTCTAATTTACTTCTTCTTATTATTATTATTATTCCTATTATTATGTTTTTCTTTTTTGTAACTATAAAAGGCATCAGAAAAGAAGCTATCCAACCCAATGAGGGAGATTAAAGTCCAGAAACTTGTCCTCAACATCTCCGTCGGTGAAAGCGGTGATCGTCTCACCCGTGCCTCCAAGGTAACCAACACGAACCCAAACCAAAAAAAAAAATCTTTTTTTTTTTTTATAATTCACATGGTTTAATTAATATTAGTTTAATCCATTTTGCTCTTATTTAGGTGTTGGAACAACTCAGCGGTCAAACCCCTGTCTTTTCCAAGGGTAAAATTCTTAATCAAATTGATGCCTTTTAGTTTCCATTTTTGGTTGGATGTTGTTAGTGGAATTCAAAATGTGGGTTTGATGTGAGCAGCTAGGTACACTGTGAGATCTTTTGGAATCAGGCGTAATGAAAAGATTGCATGCTACGTGACTGTTAGGGGAGAGAAGGCTATGCAGCTTCTTGAGAGCGGTTTGAAGGTTAAGGAGTATGAACTTCTGAGGAGAAACTTCAGTGATACCGGATGCTTCGGATTCGGTATCCAAGAGCACATTGATCTTGGTATCAAGTAAGTTATTCTTCTTTGGTTCCTCTTCTTCAATTCAATTCTTTTACGTGTTCCAATTGGTGCTTTTACGTTTCTACTACATTATGGAGACTCGGAAACTTTATGATTCAAATTGAATGATCATAATGGAACTAAGTTTGGATTTTTCTCATAGGTTGGTCTTTTATTGTTATTGGAACCTTATGATTAAAATACTATACTACTTAAATGGTGATGCATTTTGCTTGAATCCTGTAATGCTTTATAGTTTGAGGTTGATCTTAGGATGTAGGAATGGAGCTTCTTTCTCAGTTACCTTCCTTTAGGATGGTATACGAGAGCTGTGCTTCTTTTAACTGCGCTAAGTTATTTAAATGTTTGCTGTATTGTGGCTTGAAAACTATCTAACCCCAGTTCAGTGTTAGCATTACTTAAATACTGGTTGGCATGAAAGGGATGTTGAGGATATCTGTTCTTTTAATTTTCATTAAGGAGTTAATTAAAAGTTCTTGGTAGCTTCATTTAGTTGTTACATTCAATATTGATACATTCCGGGAAGGTCTAAATTATAACACTTGTTCTCTTTCTAGGTATGACCCTTCCACTGGTATCTATGGTATGGACTTCTATGTTGTCCTGGAACGAGCTGGATACCGTGTTGGTCGTCGTCGCAGGTGCAAGTCACGTGTTGGGGTTCAGCACAGAGTTACCAAGGAGGATGCCATGAAGTGGTTCCAGGTCAAATATGAAGGTGTTATCCTTAACAAGTCTCAAAATATTGGAGCTTAGGGATATGAGTCACAAGTTAAGTTGGGTTGTTTGGAGTTTTTGTTGACAATTTTCTGTATCAGTTTTTTGTTTTCCCGAAGAGATGTATGTTTGACTTAAAAATCCAAAGTACTTTCTTTGCTGGTTTAATCACGCAATTAATATATATCCAATTGGAGAATGCCTTTCTCTGTTGAAGTATTTTGAATTAAAACTGCTAAAAATATTTGGAGAATGTCAACAGGAAAGGGGGAAAACTAGTTTCTCTTCTCCCATGACATCAATAATTGTAGTTCATTCTTCCTCGAGAGTCTTTCTATCTTGGGTCTGTTAGGTGTGGAATTGGTGACCTCTTCATAGAACTGGATGGTGGTCTTGATAAATTGAATTCCTTCATTTTATCTGGTTCCATCTTTAGCTTCTCTACGTTTGCCAACTACTCCATATCAGTTGGCATCGATGTTCTTTTCTGGAGTGTTTGTTCTAGGGGGGATGTTGGGTGTGGAATTCACGACCTTTTCATAAAATTAGATGGTGGCTTTTATATATAAAAAAATCCTCTGTTGCTGCAGGAGCATTTTTCTTCCCCTGCCTTGCCTTTTCTTAGGGATGCTACTTCTCCATCTCAGTGCCTTGGCACCCTTTGGAGTAACAAATTCATGTGCTCACATATGAAGAACATATCTCCCCTGCCTTCGATATACTAACAAACTTAAGAAAGAGAAATTAAGGAAACAGTATGTGCGTGCTGAAATGTGAGAATACGCAAAAACAACAGAAACTTTGGATACGCAAAATACCCGTATCTCTTCCAATGGCTAACTTCAAATGTGAAGTGTTGTATAGCGGATTCGTTAAACAAAGAAAACAGAGTAAAAATGTAACGAAGAGATGGGTTTTATTAGAGATATGAAATATGGAAAAGCCACGGCCCAAGTCTATTTTCTCAGCTTGAGTACCTTGTTTGTTGAAAAGTAAAGAATAAGCGAAACGATGGAGATTGAAGGGAAAGAACAGCAGCCCCCTCACATTTAAATATAAAATTTTGAAAATTTTAATTAGGCCCCTTGCTTGATGCAGTCAATATCCGCCACTGTGCATGCTTTGTTTTTTTCTGGGTCCAAAGTATTAATTCATGATCTGGTGATTGACCATGGAAGAGTTCACCGTCTTCTCCCTAAGACTTTGCTTTTTAATTTTGGTTAAGTTTTAGGGCAGGAGGTCATGTGGTGTTGGAGACTGAATTTCCCAGTCTGATATCAATATTTTCTCTTCTAGTTGAGCAGCTGCTGGTTGGTAGCTAAGCCTTCTGTTCAGATAAAAAATGAAAGGGACATGTTAGCTACCATATCCTCGAGTTTAAATGCATGGCTCTCGTACCAAACGAGATAGTTTCGGGTACAATAATATTACAGAGAATGAAACAAGTATGAATCATGTAAGGTCAGAGTAGCTCAAGGGCTACATGCAATAGAAAAACGAAAGAAGGTGATACTTGATTCGAAGATCATGTCAGTTTTGGTACATAGTTGACTCCATTTATGAAATCTTGTCGGCAGGAGAAATGCAACGAGGTGGGATCTGTCTCTGCAAGCGATTAAACATGTGGCTGTATCCTCAAAACATTGGGAGAGATCAAACATTGGGATCTGTCTCTGCATGCATGTTTGAACTTAATATCATCCTTGATTTCATCTCCCGTACCATTGGGAGAATGTCTAATTTGATTATTATTATTTTTTGAATAATCTAAAGGTGATTACAAGTTAGTATTTGTTTATACATATTCTTAATCCTTTGACAATGGTCACACACAAGTTGCAGGCAAAGTGATTGAACTCGGGTGTCCTAGAATGAACATCATCCACTTTTCCATTGAGACCACTTGTAGGGTTCTAATTTGATTAATATTTATACCAAAAGAGACTTAAAGTATCATTACGGCTTAAATAAAAATTTTAGGGGACTAAACTGAACAAAAATAAAACTATATTAAAATATTGGTCTAGATTATAAAAATTAGAAACAAATAAGGGATAAATTCCGATTAAATAAAAAAATTTAGGGACTAAACCGAACAAAAATAAAACTATATTAAAAATATTGGACTTAATTATAAAAATTAAAAACAAATACGGGTTAATTTTATATTAAATAAAAAATTTATGGACTAAACTGAATAAAAATAAAATTATATTAATCTCAATTAGAGTCTGACATATATAATATTTGCCTTAAAATATTATTAAATTTCAAGTTGGTCTAGTGGTTATGTCATTATCTTTCTTTAACTTAGGTTTAAATTCTCTTAGTTGAAAAATTTTATATTTTTTCCCTTACAATACGAAGCCTACGTCGTTTTGGTTCGGCGTCTACAACAATTACGGTGGTAAAATTAAATCAACGCTGATAAGTTAGTAGTATATGGTATAATTTATTCTTAATAAGATCTTATTAAGAATCATTCTATATGAAAACCGATAATGTCAAAGATACAATTATGTTGCATGTGAACCTATTTTTGGCCCTACTTAAGTTGGGACGGACCTGGAAAACAAATGGACCAGACAACAACACCATGAATTCTTAACAAATTACTTAACCTTGCTTATGATACCTATACGTAAGATGGGAATGGGAGACAAAACATACATACTAAGAACCTAAAACAAGAACAGAGTTAACAGTGATGGAGATGAGTTACAACCTAACACATGATGGAAGAAAATGGTCAAGGTTCTAGCTTGAAGTAAGCAAGCACCAGTTAACAGTTATTTGACCGTACAGGCAACTGCATAAGCCCAGGATTTAAGGTGCTCTTTCATAGCCAACCCATCACTCAAAGGAGGCATTTTAGTATAATGTGGGGTTTCCAAGTAGGGACGTGCAATATTTTCTTCAGAAAACGAAGACTCAGATGCCAATTTGCCATGGAACCCCAAATCAAGCTCTCCGAGTACTTTTCTCTTGCTTCTTCTCCGTCTCCTCCTCTTCTTCTTCCTTTTCTCTGTTGGCTTTGCAAACTCAACCTCTGTCATCGGCTGTTGTTCAATCCCAGCAGCAATTTCACCACACTTGGGACATCTCGGAACCAAATTCTCAGTTCCGGGAGCGTCCTGAATCTTGGGTTTCGATTCTTCTTCTTCCTCCTGGACTGTGTCTTCATAAAGTGGGAGGCCATGAACATTGTGCTGAAATGATGGTAAAGATAGGACGTTGTCGAAAAACCATAGAGAGTCTAAGCTCTCCATTAATTTCTTTGAACCGTCCATTACAAGACCAAAGACATAAACCAGGGTTTATATAACATGAATCAAACACACAAGTTTATATTTTAGGTATACATTTGACATTTTGGCTTCATTCATTTCTCTTGACAAAAGTACCAGGGGAAAGTTGTTTTCTTGAGATGCCAAAGATAACCCTTTATTTGTACGAGATTATTTGATGGAGAGTTTTGGGCCTGAGGGGTAGTCTAGTCTTATCAAAGAAAAATGGCCGCTCCAGTTTGGTTTGTTTGGAAATTTTAATTTAATTTTCGTGGGGGTTTGAAAGTAGAAAAAAGATGAGCAACGGTCGAAAACTACGTGGACAATACAATTATTGTCCCCTTTAGACATTTCCTATTGGTCGGCATTTGGTTATTATTGCACTTTTGATTTTTTTTTGTGAAATAAATTATTATTATTATTATTATTATTATTATTATTATTATGTGTCTCATTATTTTTTTTAAAAATCTAATCAGAAAAAATAACATACACATATTTGACAATTAGCTGATAGCGGATTACATTAGTTGATAGCTGATAGCAGATTGCATTTGCTGATTTGACTAACGAATTATATTATCTGATTGTATAAAAGTGTTTGGTTAAATTAACTGATAGCTGATAGCCGTTTGATAATTTAAACAAGCAACATGACATATAATGATAATATTTATATTCGATAACTGTTTGAATAATTTATTAGTTATCAATATTTTGCATCTATTAATATTAATTAGATTATGAAAAATATTTTTTTAATATAACATTACTAAGCATATTTGAATGATGTATATATTAATTTTTATTTATAAATTTTTTAATATAATTTAATTAATTATTAAATTTAAATACAAATATAAGTATGAGTAAAAAGAAAAAAAAAACCCAAAAGGTATTGGTAAATGTCACGATATAAATACGCGGGTGAAGAATTAAAATAGAAAATGTTAAGTTTGAGTTATTTAGAGATTTTATTATAATTGTTGAAGGTATAAAGGTCTTTATAACTCTTATATTAAAATCTCTAATTTTAAAAACTCTCATTAGAAGTTTTTTTAAAATTAGATGTTTCACTCTAATCCGTTTTTTCAATTCGCTATTCACCAAACATCTAAATTAACGAATTTAATAGATCAAATATCTAATATTAATTTAAACCGCTATTTACCGAACAATATTTATAGGACAAGTGCATAGTAAATGTACATAAAAACTTTACGAGACAAGCTCGACTAAAACTGTTAACTAAAAAAGATTACAAAAACATAAACAAAAAGAACAAAACCCCATGCAAGGGTATAAAACTACCCGGCCGCTAGCTTCCTGCATCCACATGTATTAAATCATCAATCTCCCCTGGGGTTGAATAAAACAGCCGTACCCCATGCACTTTCGATCTTCAAATTCGTTTTAAGTAGTATTCAAAATGCCAAACACTTTAAAAATAATAATAAAAAACATTATAAAGAACGTAGAAAGTGAAAGCAAAATGAAAGTAAACATAGATCCCTCTCTTTTTCTCCTCTCAAAAACCTAGCCCCGCTCCATCCTATAAACAGATTTTAATTCCTCTTCGGCGGTTAGCTGTCATTCTTTGGTAGCTGGCCTCGCTCCCCCTTGTTTTACTTTCTTTTTCAACTATAAGACACATTTTTCTCTCTCTTTTCGTTCGATTTGCTTCTTTTCTTTTTTTCGGTGTTTCCTGATAAGTTTTGTGTGCCCCGATCATTATGGTTCAAGTTTGGACTTTGATTTTGAAAGAGAGACAATCGGTCCTTTTTATCGGCTTGGAACGAGAAAAAATTAGTGGAGGATAGTCTCGGTTCTAACCGCTTCTCTTTGCTCTCTGTTTTTTCAATTTTGGTTGGTTTTTCTCTACTTTTTGGTTCTGCAGGTCCGATGGTCGTCTGTGAAGGTGGTATTTTCAGCTGCTTCTCTTCTAAATGTTCATCTTGCATGTGACCTCGGGGCTTCCACGTTGCTTCGTCTTCTCTCCTTAAGGGGCTTTCTCTTGCTTTTGGTGCCTTCAACGAGATGAAGTTTTGTCTTAACAGCATGAATGACCTTTTCTCCGCCGTTCTGGCCAGCCCAACACTTGAAACTCACTTCGGTATCATTGATAGCCGTCGTCAAGCTGGGTTTATGCCCTACATGGGTGCTGAAGTTCGGCGTTGCTACGGTGGTTTCAAGGCATTCGCCGGTGGTTCGACGTGCTTGGCGGTGGTGCAACCACATCTCAATTTAGCATAAGGTTTTGACAATGGCGAGAGATATTTATGAATTTCGATCTTTCCGCTGCATTTTGCTCGATTTATGCTTACATTTGGTATTAGAGCATGATTAAATCTTTGCCTTGTCGTTTTAGGGTTTGTATATTTCTCAAAATTGAAATACTATGTTGATCTTAAAATTTTGAGAAAAATTGTGTTGCTAATTTTGTTTGAAAATCGTAAGATTTTATTAAATTAATTTCTAAAATTTATTAATAATTTTATTAAAAATAAATTTTAGAAATAATTTTTATATGTGCCTAAATTAAGAGGCGATAAACAACTTATCCAGTAATTAGTTATATATAAAATTAGGTACATAAAACTTTAAGACTTATTACCAAAGTATTTAAGCAATAAAACTATAGAATATATGTCTTGAGATCCAAATAATTTATTTAATTAGAGAATTAGCCACAACAACTTTAATTAAATAAAATTACGGTAAGGATCTCATAAGGACTAAACATAAAATGTTGCACAATTAGCAACAACTTTGAATAAAGTTTAGGGTTAATATCTAGCTAAGTAATTTTCATAATTTTATTTAGTTAAAGACTAGCCACAACATCTTTAGTTAAATAAAATTACTAAGGTTAAAAATCACATACGGAAAGCTTAGATATTAAATCCCATTACATAACTTATTAAGGTAAAAATTATTAGATGAATTTTTATAATTACCCACAGGAGTTATGAAAATAAATTTAATACTTTTTATATAATGGATAAAAAATAATTCTATCATAAAATGGATCTAATCGAATTAAAAATTTAGCCCACAAGCAATTTTTATGTCACTAGATTCATTATTTACATAATTTGCATTGGTAAATTATGACTTATGTTTGTCTCAAATTTATGTTAATCATGTATGTCAATTTATGTTGCAGCATTACAACCTATGAATATGTCTGATAATATAGTAGATATCCCTGAATTAACTAGTGAGAACTTTAAGTTCTGGAAGGAGGGTATTCTTCTTCAATTAGGGTGTATGAATATTGACTATGCTATAAGGAAATCTGAGCGACATATCACTAACACCAACAATCAGGCTGATCTTGCTCTATATGAAAGGTGGGAGCGATCCAATCGCTTAAGTATTATGTTCATTAAGAGCAAGGTTTCTGCTGATGTTCGTGGCTCAATTGAGCATCATGAGAATGCCAAAGAATTATTAACGGCTATAGAGAAACAGTTTCAAACTTCTCAAAAGTCGTTAGCCAGCACCCTAATTATGAAGTTCACATCATTGAAGCTCACTACAGTGAAAGGTGTGCATGACCATATTAATAAGATGCGAGATTTGGCAGCTCGACTTAAGGCACTTTGAGGTTGAAATGTCTGAATCTTTCCTGGTGCATTATATATTGAACACTCTTCCACCTCAATATGGCCATTTAAGATCTCTTATAACACACATAAAGATAAATGGTCTATTGATGAACTTTTGACCATGTGTGATCAAGAAGAGGGTAGGCTCATATTGAAGATAGAGAGAGTGCACTGACGGTTACTCAAGGAAAGAGGTCAATCCAAGCCAAGCAAAAGGGGAAGGCTAGAATACAACCTCAAGCTGACATAAAGAAAGTGTGCACGTGTTTCTTCTATAAAAAGAAAGGACATATGAAGAAGGATCGTGTCAAGCATAAGGGTTGGCTTGAGAAGAAAGTTAAATCAATCTCATTTGTTTGCTTTGAGTCAAATATGGTTGATGTTAATTATAACACACAGTGGATTGATTCCGGTTCTACAATCCATGTCACAAATTCCTTACAAGTATTAAAAAACCTAAGGGAACCAGTATGAGCTGAGCGACACATCTATTTAGGAAACAAGATGCAGTCGCATATGAAAGCTATTGGGACCTGCGAATTAGTGCTTAGTAGTGGCTTTTTTTTAATTTTAGAAAAGACTTTTTATATTCCTAGTTTTTCTAGAAACTTAATTTCCATTTCAAGTCTTGCACCCTTAGAGTATTGTTTTAATTTTTCAAATATTGGATTCAGTTTATTTTATAAATTTGAAATTGTTGGAAATGGTGTTTTAAGTGATGGTCTTTACTCTATTGATATACAAAATAATGCCACTCATAATGTTATGCGCATTCAAGCTGGTACTAAGTGTTGTGTTATAAATGAAGATTCCTCTACTTTGTGGCACCGGAGATTAGGACACATCTCCATTGAAAGGATTAAAAGACTAGTAAATGATGGGGATACTTAATACCTTAGATTTTACTGATTTTGATACTTGTGTAGACTGCATTAAGGGCAAGCAGGCTAACAAGTTAAAGAAATGTGCCAAGAGGAGTTCGGCCATATTGGAAATCATTCATTCTGATATTTGTTGCCCAGATATGGATGTGCACGGTCAGAAATACTTCATCATTTTCATAGATGATTACTCACGATACATGTATCTCTATACGTTTTATCATAAAAGTGAAGCGTTAGAAGCCTTTAAGGTTTTCAAGGTTGAAGTAGAGAAACAATTCAATAAGCAAATAAAGATTGTGAGAACCGATAGAGGTGGTGAGTATTATGGTACATACACTGAGGATGGACAAGCACATGGTCCATTTGAGAAGTTTCTTCAAGAAAACGATATAGTTGCCAAATACACAATGCCAGGCTCGCTTGATCATAATGGTGTTGCAGAAAGAAGAAACCGGACTTTATTGGATATAGTGCAAAGTATGCTTAGTAGCTCTAAGCTACCTAAGTCTTTATGGGTTGAAGCTCTCAAGACAACTGTGTATATATTAAACCGGGTTCCAACCAAAGTTGTCTCAAAGACACATTTCGAGTTATTCAAAGGTTGGAAACTGAGTTTGTGACATATACGCGTATGTGGATGCCCGTCTGAAGTGAGAATTTATAACCCATAAGAGAATAAACTGGACCCAATGACCATTAGTGGGTATTTCATTGGATATGCTAAAAAGTCCAAAGGTTACAAATTCTATTGTCCATCTAACAGCACTAGAATTATGGAATCAAGAAATGCAAAATTTCTTAAGAATGACTCAACCAGTGGGAGTGATCTATCTCAGGATTCAATACCTGTATATCAATCATCCAATTCAAGTGAGAGATTGGTTATCATATATAACACCCCTCAAGCTCAAACGGGTGTTGAACAACCAATCAATGAAGTTCTACAACTTGCTAAAAACAGTCCGGTAGATCAAGCTGTTCAAGAAAATCCAGAAATTATTTAACAACCAGTTGAACAACACGATCCACAAGAAAATGTTGGTTCAACATTAAGGAGATCTACTAGAAAAAGAAAATCAGCAATTTCTAGTGATTATTTTGTGTATTTACAAGAATCTGACTATAATGTTGGAGCTGAAAATGATACTAAGTCATTTTCACAAGCCATGAGCTGCAATGAATCAACATTGTGGTATGATACCATGAAGGATGAGATTAATTCTATGAAATGCAATGAATTTTGGGATCGTGTACCATCGTCTGATGGTGTAAAAGCCATTGGATGTAATGGGTCTTCAAAACAAAAAAGAGACTTAAAAGGCAAAATAGAAAGATATAAAGCAAGACCCATTGCTAAAGGATTCACTCAGCGATAAGGAATCAATTACACTGAGACTTTTAGTCTAGTATCTAAGAAAGATTCCTTACGTATCGTGTTAGCATTAGTAGCTCAATTTGACCTTGAGTTACAACAAATGGATGTGAAAACTGCCTTTCTTAATGGTGACCTAGAAAAAGAGGTATACATGAAACAACCCGAAGGATTTTCCTCTAGTGATGGTGAAAATTTGGTTTGTAAGTTAACGAAATCTATATATGGATTGAAACTAGCCTCTCGTCAGTGGTATTTGAAATTCCATGAGGTTATCTCTACATTTGGTTTTATTGAGAATATCATGAATCAATGTATATACCAGAAGATTAGTGGGAGTAAAATTTGTTTTCTTATTCTATATGTAGATGACATTTTACTTGCAACAAATTACATGGGTATGCTACATGAGGTGAAATAATTCCTTTTTAAAAATTTTGATATGAAAGATATGGGTGATGCATCTTATGTCACTAACATTAAGATTCATCGTGATAGACATAAAGGTGTCCTAGGTTTATCTCAAGAAACTTATATCAACAAAGTTTTAGAAAGATTTCGGATGAAAGATTGTTCACCTAATGTTGCTCCTATCGTGAAGGGTGATAAGTTCAATCTGAACCAATGCCCGAAGAACGAATTTGAGAGGAAGCAAATGAAAAATATTCCATATGCTTCTGCTGTTGGAAGCCTAATGTATGCTCAAGTCTGTACAAGACCTGACATTGCATTTGTCGTTGGGGAAAGATATCAGAGTAATCTGGGTATAGACCACTAGAAAGCTGCAAAAAAGGTTTTAAGATATCTCAAAGGGACAAAGGAATACATGCTTACGATCTGACCATTTGGAGGTAATTGGCTACTCCGATTCAAACTTTCCTGGTTGTGTTGATTCACGTAAATCAACATCAGGTTACATATTTATGTTTGCCAGTGGAGCTATATCTTAAAGGAGCGTCAAGCAAACATTGACTGCTACTTCCACTGTGGAGGCTGAGTTTGTTTCGTGTTTTGAGGCTACCTCACATGGAGTATGGTTGAAGAGTTTCGTTTCTGGGTTTAGACTTGTGGATTCATTTCTAGGCCATTAAGGATATATTATGACAATTTAGCTGATGTCTTTATGGCTAAGAACAACAAAAGTGGAAGTCGAAGTAAACACGTTGACATTAAGTATCTAGCCATAAGGGAACGTGTTAAAGAAAAGAAAGTGGTCATTGAGCACATTAACACTAAGCAGATGTTAGCTGATCCTTTGACTAAGGGCATACCACCACATAAATTTAAGGATCATGTTGTCACTATGGGACTTGTTCCCACTTTGTAAATCTTCGTTGTAAGAACGATTCTATTGAAACTCTAATAAAGTTTGTTATTTCTCATATCTGTTGTATACACATTAAGTTAATTGCTTCGAGAAATGTCACTAAAGTTTGGACCTAGAATAAACATTGGGTTTATTCATTAAGTATTTGGGCTAAAAGCGTTGAGACTTGATGTATTGTGATACACAGAAGATACTATTCAATTCTAAGAGAAAATATCGCCATGATTCATACATTATGTTTTAATGGATAAAACGAACCAAGTGGGAGAATGTTATAATTGTTGGTTCGTGTGATTGTGGTTGCACGATTTTAGTTCGTGTGATTGTGGTTGCACGATTTTAGTTCGTGTGATTATGATACGGTTGGTTGATTTTTTATGGGAAAATCACCTATAAATACCCATAGGCATAAGGTCCATAAGCACCAAGAATCACAAAGTATTCTATTCCATCTAGTGAGGTTTCTCGAGTGCTTAGAAGATCTTTGGTGTTTTGAGTTCTTTTTGTAGCCGTATTCGATATATTTGACGGTGGTTAGAGGCGTTGCTACGGTGGTTTCGAGGCATTCGACAGTGGTTCAACGTGCTTGACGGTGGTGCAACCACATCTCAATTTGGCATACGGTTTTGACAATGGTTAGAGGTATTTATGAATTTCGATCTTTCAGCTGTGTTTTGCTCGATTTATGCTTATAATCTCGCCCTTGGTGGCCATTGCATTCTTCTTACCTTCCCTCTGCTCGTGTGTGTGGCGGCCCCCCTCTTTGAATCTTGTTCTAGGCTTATTGGTGCCCTGACTTGTGTGTTCTTTTTTCTTGGTTAAGATTTATGCTTTCTTGGTTCTTGGATGTATGATTTTTCTTTCTTAATGAAGAATTTTTCATCTTGGTAAAAAAACGAAAGTAAACATAGTAATAAATTATAAGAGAGAAAATGAAAGGCTTAATACAGAAAGAAAAAAACCTAAATTATTTTTTTCTATGTTAGGTGTGTAACATTTTGGTCCAAATGTATGTCTAACATTTATTTTGTTAGCATTTTAGGTGTCTATCGATTTAATTTCTAATTTATTTTATTTAAAATTTAATATTCTTTTTTTTAAATAAAATCCAAAAACACCTAACCTAAATCCAAGAATCCCTAAATTCAACTACTACCGTTGTCGAATCAACCGCCACTACTCACCCCTTCCATCTCGAAACCCCACTACCGTATACCCAATTTTTTTGTCGCTGTAAATCGACGGTGACATGTTGATAGGACGTCAAACGTTGAACCTTGAACACTTTCAATCAAGCTACCGTATATCCAAAAATTATAGTTTGAGCACTTTTTTAATTAAGTCAAAATTAAAATACAAGTTTATATTTTTATTATTTTTAAATACTTATACTTTTTTATCAAAATTTTATATTTATAAATATGAGAATTTGAAAAATTATAGATAATAGATCATCTTGATCTTAATTAACATTTATTTAAAATAAGATTTTATAACAACCTTTAAATGCCGATTGATATATAATGTCTCTCATTAAAATTTTACTAGAAAATAAATTACGGAAAATATTTACTTTTGAAGGAAGAGCAAGCGGTATCACATCATTTCAAAAGTCCGGAAAACGATTGAAGAAAACAAAGTAAATGGTACACATGAACCCATCGAGTGGTTTTTGTGGTAAATGGTGAGAAATGTTTCTCTACGTGATTTAGATTCGAGTAATTTAATTTTTAAATATGCGAGTTTATTTTGGATATGAAATTAGACTGAGGCAATATTTGGTAAATATTTTTTGTAATAGAGGATTATAAGTAAAATCTCTCAATTTAAAAAAAATACGCTTTTAAAAGCTTTTTGAGTTAAAAGTTTGAATAAAAAAATTTATAAAGACTCTTCTATCTTTGATAATTACAAAAAAAATTCTGAACATATATTTGAATAATTAATAAAATTAAAAAGATAATTTTATAAATAAAAAATTAATCTATAAATTAATATATACATCTAAATTTAATAATCAATAAAATTATATTCAAAATATAATTTCATCAATAAAAAATTAATATATACATCTAAATTTAATAATTATTAAAGTTATATTAAAAAATTAATTTCACAAATAAAGAATTAATATATACATAAAATTTATATATACATCCTTTGTAAATTCAAAAAAATATATAATGAACCACTTCTTTATCCAATAATCATTGAACGTACCCCCTTGAATTGATTTTGTGAAGTTTGTCGTGATTCATCGAAAAATTGAGAATGTTTTACTTTAGTGGAATTGGAACTGTCTCACCACTCTGTTAGCATAATGAAACTACACAATAATAAAGTTGATCAACATGGTACATGTACACCATGTATCGGACTGTATCAAGATATTTTTGGGTATGCATGACTTGATATTATAAATTTTGTATGACATCCAAATAAACTTCCCACAAAATAAATTTGTATAGTAAAATAATTAATTTGATTTTAAAATGTATAGATATTAATGAGAATATTTTAAATATTTTATTAATATATGAACAATAAATGCATGGACGGAACTATGTATGTGTTGGGAAATAATAGGATTTGAGGGTCTTCTAAATTTAAATACTAATCATACAAGAATTTTGTCCCTTTTAATTTTTAATTTTGAAGGTTTAGTAGAGTCTTGTTCTTCCTATATTTGATCATAGTTTTGTCCTATAAAATGGATTAGGGGTTGAATAAGAGTCTGGACTCCAAAGCTTTAAAAGAATCGCTATTGGTATTTGGAATGAATTGGAATTAGGAGCAATCTCCAGAGTTTTTGTCAATTTTTCCCGATTGGTTTCAACACATTTTCGGCCAAGGAAACGACAAAAGCAAATCAAATTTTGAAATCCTATTTTTTCACTTCGGTACCCATTTTTTCATTGTTAATTATTCTCTTCAATTATTTTAATTATTTCATAATATATTAACATAATTTTAGAAATCCTATAAAATCCCTCTAGGCTCTAACAAAATGTTAATTACCATGTCCTAAAATAATTTCTCCGTCCTACCCCCATTAAATTAAAATTATTAGTAAATTTGTAGCAACCTAGTGTTCAAACTTAGCACAAGAAATTTCAAACGTATTATTATGTAAAAATTATGCATAATCAGTAAAAATAAATTCAAGAATTTAAAAAATAAAAAAATATGCATAAATAAAGTAAAAAATCATCTTTTATATGTAAAAACTAAAAATATTATGAAAAATACTTTGATACACAAGCTTGTGTAAACTAAAGTTTAAACAAGCTTTTAAATTTTAGGGTATAGGGTTTAGGGATTTAGTTTGTAGGGTGTAGAATTTAAGGTTTATGACTAGGAATTAGAGTTTGGGGTTTAAGGTTTGAGTTTTAGGGTGCTAGAGTTTGGAATTTAGGTTTTAGATTTTATAAAAGTGTATCAAAATAAAACCCAAATATTATATACTAAAAATTAAAAACAACTTAATAATGTTAATTACCATTAAGTTGTTAAATTTTTACCTCTTTTGGTCTATTTCCCTAAATAATTTCTCATTTGATCTATTCCGCTATATTTTTTCACATTATTTATTAATTAAACCAACATCTCCCAAAGAGAAATTTTAACAACTTTTAAGTAAACCAATCATGTAATGTTATCTTTTCTTTCTTTCTTTTTTATGAAAGAGACTTATTAACATGTGTCTCATTAAAAATCTCCCTAAAATTGTACAAAAACATCCTCATTCAAAAGGTTAATCAAAGAATCTGGTAGAACATGAAAACGTAAAATATTAAAACTAACAGTAGAAGCTTGTTTCGCTAAACTATTCACAACTTTGTTCCCATCTCTACAAACATGCTGGAGCCAAACAGTCCACGCGCGCTACCGCAACACATTCAAATGAAACAACAGGGACATATTACCACAACGATCCAAATCCGACCGAAAAAGACAATAAACATCCAAAGAATCCACCTCCAATACTATTAGTCGGTACCCAAGATCCCAGGCGCAATTGAGATCAATAAGAACACCCAAAACCTCAGCCTCAAGAACCGAGCATGCGCCAATAAACTTAGAAAACCAAAAATGCAGCCATGAGAATCACGAATAACCCCTCCTGCCATCCACACGACTCCTAGTTCCATCAGTGTTGAGCTTCACCCACCCTGCTTCAGGCGGTTCCCAATGAGCCACCGACGAACCAAATGCCAGCTGCCGCGGGACTCGAGAATGGCCAACAACAAGCGCATGTACCGACTGTGCCTGCAGCCTTCGACTGAGCTCCAGGACCGAGCCCCATTCCTTAATCGGGTTGTCGAACACTACAGCATTCCTAGACAACCATAAGTTCCACACCAGCGCGCCAAAAAGATCTCAATGTTGGGAATCACGAGCATAATACTCGGGCTACGACGGATCAAATATTTATTTGGTATAATAAGTCGTATTTAATTTATTGACCGATTAATTTAAATAAGATACTGTAAAATTTTATTATGAGTGCGTCATTCTCAATTCAATTTGCTTCATTCACAAAGTTAAAATTTGAACTCTTGACTTTGTTTAAGGGATATTGTGCATCATCTCACTGCACCAATTGTTTGTTGGTAAATATATATATTTTTTTATTTTAAGTTACATTCAAATAAATTTTCAATTTTTTATTCATATTGTAACAAGCCTGAAAGTTAAGTTTTAACTTTTGAAGTTTTACTCATTTTTTTCTAATGAATTATTTGAATACAAACAAATGATAATATATAAGAGGTAAGATCCTCTTACACCATGCAAAATTTCAAGTTTTATACATTTTGGACCATCAGATGAGGTTAAATAGATGAGTGAAATTAGCAGTAAAAAACAGTGAGATTTTTATGAGAAAAATTGAAAGAGATAATTTCAACCATTCATTTACAAATTTATCCATTCACAATGTTATGATTCGAACCTTTGATATTACTTAAGAGATCTAGCATCTCATCTCACTAGACCAATTAGAGTAATTGTTAGTTTTTAGTTCAATGTATTATAAAATTATATAAGAAAATCCATATTACATGTTTGCATTATTATTATTTGTTAAAATAAAATAGCTTTGTTTGGAAATTAGCGGATAGTTGATAGAGGATAGCAGATTACATTAGTTGATAGAAGATAGTTGATAATATTAGTTGATAGCAGATAGCTGATAATATTAGTTGATTTGACTAGCGGATTACATTAGTTGATTTGACTAGCGGATTACATTAGTTGATTGTATAAAAGCATTTGGTAAAATTAACTAATAATTGGTAAAATTAACTAATAAATGTTTGATTATTTGAACAAACAAAATGACATATAAGGGCATGATTATATTTTATACTTGTTTGAACAATTTATTAGTTATTAACATTTTGTACCTATTAATATTAATTAAATTATAAAAATTAATTTTTAAATCATTACCGAGCATATACGATGATGTACATATTAATTTTTATTTGTGAAATTATCTTTTAGATATAATTCTAATAATTATTAAATTTAGATGTATATATTAATTTGTTATCTATGAATTATATTTTAAATATAATTTTATTAGTTACTAAATTTATATGTATTTATTAATTTATATATTATTTTTAAATTTTATTAGTTAATCAAATTTATTTATAATTATCAATGACAAAATAGTTTTTACAAGTCTTTTATCCAAACCTCTAACTCAAAAGGCTCTTAAAATGAGTTTTTTAAAATGAAAAATTTTACCTCAATCCGCTATTATATTTCTCTATTTACCAAACATCCAAATTAGCAAATTTGACTGATCAAACCTCTAAAAATACTTCAAACCTCTAATTTTAGATCAAAAAGTTGTTTACCAAACATGGCCAATATTATTTTTCTTATCATGTTTGTGTTAATTTTTTCTTGCATTTTTAAAATATATAATTTGTTTGTTTAAAGTGATATGTATTGTGTAAAAAATATCTGTGTTTTTTCAACATAATCGTAAGTTCGTGTTGATACATTGTTTCTCAATCCATCTCATATTTAACATAATTTTTCATAGTAATTTTATTTAGATAAATTTGTATATTTTATGAGTTATTATTTGATACATCAATGGATTTTTTTCACAAACGGGCCTCCAAAGTTGCCGCATCACATGCCTCTTTTAGTAGCTCTAAATTTTAAACCTTAAATTCTAAACTTTAAACCATAACATCTATTTACAAATATTAAACCCTAACCTTTAAATGCTTGTAAAAAATAAATTTTCTACCACCAATGCATATAGAATATTTCCCCTCTTTATATCACCTTCGCATTATCTTTTGAGTTGAAAGTTTCATAAATATATATAGTTTTCGATAACTTAATATAATTTTTTACGCGTTCAAACATTGTGTTGCATACATATTGTTGTGACATTATTATTAACTTAAAGCATTAATAATATGTACAATACACTACATAAATAACATATTCAGAGTTTAATTAGATTTTTCAAGGCAATGCGAGAGATATATTCTAGATGAAAGTAAAAGAAAATACAATTTCGTGCTGATGTCACTATATAAATAAACAATGTAAGAATAAATTTAACTGATTTAAACTTGAACACAATTTTGAACTTTTTTTACCGACCAGTGGAAATAAATAGCGATGGCAATGGAAATAAATACAGATGGCAATCGAGATATATTAATTGGTCTAGTGATTAAAAATGTTCATATTACTTTATTTTATATGAATTTAAACCCAAAATATAATCTCTCAATTTAATTAAGAAATAGAGGTATCAATTCACATTTAATAAACAATTATTATTCATCAAAAATATATAAGTGACTCATAAATATTTTTTTAATTTTGAACATGTTTGAATATTTATTTATAATGTTTTAATTATGTTTGAATAGTTATAATGTATTAATTTAATTTCATAAACAAATACCTTTAAATTTTTTGAACGAAGAACTTTAACTGAATTTCATTAATTAAAAAGGAAGAATTACAAAGTATAACATACTCTAGTATTTATGAAGATAAAAATATCAAAAAATTAAAGAGTGTGAAAGATAAAATTAAACACAATTCTTCTTAAGAAAACTTGTTTCGTCTTTCAAATAAAAATTCAGCAAAGATAAACTTTAACCAGAAAGCTCCATGTATCAAGCATTCTTTTCGGCTGACAGTTCTTGGCACATCGACAAACTACCGTAAGGGAACTTGAAAAATAACAGACCACCAATTATCTTGTGACTTGAAACGCTCGATAATAATTGTTATCTGGACACTAAATTATCATAACATTAGATAATATTATCACAAAGACAGACAAATCCTGAAAAAAGCAGACGAAAATTGGTCAAAAAAACAAATATAAAATAACTTCTAACAAAGCAAAATAAAGAAAAAACAAAATAAATACCTTTAATTTAAATAAATAAATAATAACATATTAGATTTAATTATTACTTTAAATTATTAACAAATTAAAAACAATGAACGAGTAGACCTAGAATCATTCAAAATCGATTTACTTATAACTTAATAGGATACCCAAATTCCAACTTGCAAGTAAAGCAATGGACGTTTCTGTTAGTTGAGGAGTTAACATCACATGTTGCACATTATTAAATACACATTTATTGGTCCAAAAACTTACGTCAACATTTAATTTATTTTTTGTGCACTATGACGAATATCAATTATACTGTTTAGAATATGTATCTACTTCATTTTCAGACAAGGATGTGAATCAAAAAATTGATTTTTTTCCTCGAAACTTCAGTCATATACATAAGAATTAGATACAAGTCAACTTTCCACTTTGGTAGGCGATAACATCAACCTAAACTCATTCATTTTTTGGTCTACCATCATATTTATATTCACACTAACTATTTCCAAAATTGAATATAATTTCATATTTCAGTGGAATTAATCTATATTTCATTTATATTTCACACTTCATAAAGATTAGTTCTTATGCAATTTGTGATTGTACCTTTTAATTATATTATCTTAAAAATTTAGATATATATTTTCTTATTAAGAATGTAATGTATTTTATCACTGCAATGTCACGTCTTAAATAGGTGTATACATTAATCTGCATCTTAAAAAAACCGAATTCTTAAAGTATAAAAATGATGACGCTACACATCTTATCAAATATGACTTTTGAGAAGAGAAAATTGACTTTATGAGTTTAGGGGTGTGCAAAAATATATGATCTGGCCAATCTGTTCATCCGATCCGGTTTTTATTTTCAGATCAATATCTGATTTGTTTTTTATTTTCCGAATTAGATACGAATCATAATATTTTAAGTTTTGAATTATCCGAAAATCTGAAATATCAAAAACTTCAAGAATATGAATCCTGTTATGTTTAGATATTTGATGTTTGTTATATCCCAAAATTCGAAAATTTGAAATTTTTATAAAACAGTTCTGGTTATATTTGACAATTTGTTATTTTTTTATATTCGAAATCTGAAATTTTTACAGACAAACTCGAAAAAGACTACTTAAACCAAATTCTATAATCGGATATTGAATAACTGAATTTTAATTTTTTGGATCGAATACATATATTTTTTATCGATATGAAATTTTAAATTTTCGATTTTCGATTCAGATCAAATTTGATATCTGAAAATGAACTCCCCTACCTATGACAAGTCCGACTTTTATAAATTAAGTGTAATTTCTCAGAATATTCGAAATCAAAGTTACCATGCTCATACTTGGTAAACCATTGGTGTGTTGCCCTAACTTATATTTTATTTTAGTCTTTACAGTTTAACTAAAAGCAAAGAAAATAGATAGACGGCAAAGATCATGTAAAATTCCGAAGAGAAATTAACCAAAACTTGGAGCTGTAAATTCAATGATCTGGCTTTCCCCCATCATCTGACAGTAGAAGCAACAGTATGAGCCCACCATCTAAGGCTGTCTTTCATGTCAATCACGTTACCTAAATCAGGCACTCTCCAGTTCATCAATGGATTATCTGCTTTTCTTCTTTCTGAGACTTTCCACGCTTCTGAAAGATAAGGCCTCGCAACTTCAGCAGCCTTATCATCATCTTCATCAGCTTCCTGGCTCTCTTGTTTTTCATCTTCTTCGTCCTCGGGCTCTTTCTTTCTTAATCTTTGCAGCCCTGGAATTATCTTGACCAACCTTGAATCCTTATTATCTTCCTCCGAGAAGACGAAGCCCAGATCCATAAACCCTTTCAGCTCTTCGAATTCCAAGTCCGATAAGCTCTTACTTTTACCTTTCTTGCTTCTCGTCATCTTCATATTACTGTAACTTTCTTGCGCGTCTTCTTCTGCAATTTCTTTGCCCGAGATCGAGATGGTTTTATGGAGATTCGGTGAGTGGAGAACTGAGTCGGGTGAGAAAGAATCGCAATAACTTATTATGAAGCTCGTTCTGATTAAGCTCAGCTGATCACTCATGGACCTTGAATGGAAAAACACTGGTTTCGACGAGTTTTCTTCAGTTAGGCGATCTGGGTTTGGCTCGGAGCTCGTGTATGTTGTTCGAGATGATTGATTCTCGAAGATATCCATCTCGAACCAACACAAGTCGAAGAGATTCATAATCTCTTCGACCTCCATTAAAGTCAGCTCAAGAAACAGAAAACAAGATAGTCTCCCTGAAATTGTTGTTTAATTCCAGACCTTAACCCTAATATAGACCGAGAATGTGACCATAATACCCTTGAACACGTATATAAATGAGAAAAACATCAACCAAAGAAATGGGTAGTATGGTAATAAAGTAAAAAAATTAAGCGTTGCATTAATAAATATTTGGTACGACTATTAAATTGTCGGACCCGAGCCGAGGGAGTTGCTTTTTTTCGTGGAAGGCAAAGTGATTTGGAAATTGGACCTGCGGACTTGACGTGGCTTTAAGAAGAAGCAAAGTCAATTAACTTTGAATTATTGCGTGCGGTGAAACATATTATCGTAGAATTTTTAGGAAACCTTTTACTGGTTATTTAATATATATATATGTATAGGTTTAGATTGTTAATTTTATTTTTTATTATTTAATAGAAAAACAAAAGTTAAATATAAAATAAAATGTGATATGTAATCGCTTTTCAACTCCACTTTCTCACCAAAATACCAACTAAAACAATAATTCATAGCATACATTTGCAAATTATTAAATCTAATAAAAACAATGACTATATGATAATAATGAATATTAATATACCAAAAAATAGTATTTATAATGACGACATGATTCAACATCTTTTCACCAAATTTGGTGGTGTTTTATAAATTAAAAAAATAAATATGAGAATTTTAGTGTTGAGCAATTAAATATTTGATATAATCATATTGTTTAATAAATATAGTATAATAGAAAATAAATTTTAAAAAGTAAATCATAAGATTAAGTGGGATGGTAAGGATTTCCCATACATTATTAGGTGGATGAGTATTCGATCTTCACTTTGAACGTAAAACTGTTTAAAATTTATGATCAATATGACGTTATCTATTTGACATTTGCCACACTTTTCATTAAAAAAAAATCGGGAAATCTTAAAAATACGATCATTTGTTTTCCTATATGAATCCACGAGATTAATTTTACTTTAACTGTTACACAGATAAGCATGAAATACCTATGGTACAAATAAAAAAATTAAAATCACTTAAATTATTAAATTTTAACAAATTAAAATTTTCTAATAGATTATCAAAGAGACCCTAATTTGAGAAAGAAAGAAAAAACTAAACACACACGCATATATATGGTACTTATTTTATACACAAACGCGAGTAGAAACTTTAATTACATAGTCGCCTTAATTTTAGGGTTTAGGAGTTTAAGTGTAGTAATTTTGAATTTAGGGGTTGTTGATAAAATTTTGGGTTTAGGGTTAAAATTTAGAGTAATAGGCTAAAACCTAAATCTCTAACCATATTACCCTATAACCTAAACCCTAAATTTTAACCACGAACCCTAAATCTAAACACATACACTAAAACCTTTAAACTCTAAACCTTAAACTAAAATGCTAAACCCTAAAATTAAGGCGTTTGTGGAAATAAAAATTTTTACCGCCTATGTATGTATGTATGTATGTATGTATGTATGTATGTATGTATGTATGTATGTATGTATGTCATGAACTTATTTTTGTTTTGTTATATCGAAATTGCATTCAATACATTGACAACGAAAATAAAAAGCTTGCATGACATAGTTTTAGGGTTTGTAGATTCAATTAAGGATTCAAAGTTTACGAATTTAGGTTTAGGGGTTTAGAACTTATGGTCTAAGGTTTAAGGTAATATTATTAGGGGTTTAGATTTTAACCTATAAACCTAAAATCCTAATACTAAATTAAGGTTGAAGGGTACTTAAATCTCTTAAACATTTGAAAAAAATCAATAAAGTTTTTAGATTTTTTCACCTAATTAAATCTTTAAACTGAGAAATTGAATTAATTAAGCTGATTAAATTTTTTGACCAATTTTGACGGTTAAATATTAACGATTTTTCCGAGTTTTTACTGTCACCTAGCATGTTGTGGTTCTATTGCGGTGGTGAGGAGGTTAGGTTGTGGGCTGAAGTGACAAGGTAGTGATTGGAGATGTGGATGGTTTGGGTGTTTGGTGGCTTGAGTGAGTGAAAATGGAGTTTGCTTTAGCTATTGTTTTGTAACGGCTCTGTTCTTGATTGATTTCTCTGCTGGTCAAAAATCCTTCCATTTGATCTAAAAATTACTTGTCATTTTATCTTCTTCTGCAAATCCTCCTAAGGACCAGTAGGAAGGGTTCAATTCAAACTTTATTGCAGCTTAATGTTTTGGTACCATATCAGACAGTAATCATTTGATCCAAACTTTAGTTTACTCCAAGTTTTTCAATCTAAACAAATAGACAACAACAAATTAACAAGGAAAACAAAAGTCTACATACTGTTCCAAAGATCTGCTTGAGACCTAACATTTCTAGTTTTTCAAGTACTATGCTATGTAGAGGACTGTTGATATGCTTTGAGAGGTCCAAATCGACTTGTATATACACTCAATCAATGTGTCTGGACTTCCTTCAATTCTTGTGTGATTTACATCTTGAGAGAGAAAGCAAAAGAATTGATTAGTATCCGATTCCGAATCAGCAAATGAAACAAATAAAACATATTTGGGTGTTAGAGACCAAAGAAAAGAAACAATGTCTAGGAATTTGTAGTGTAAAAGAATTGCAGGGGAACTCTCCTTTGGCAGAGAGCACACAGTAACTATATCAAGGCTTGAACTTTACATGCAAGTTTAAAGTGGTTGTCTGCCAAAGTAGACTTTGCCCTGTAATGCACTTGCACATAAGTCATTACCAGGTTGAACTTTGCAGAACAAATCTCCTTTTTTTAGATAACAAAAGGGGGACTAATTCATTGAAATTGTAGTGTAAAAGAATTGCCCGGCAAATCTCCTTTGGCAGAGAGAACACACTAAATCAAAGCTTGAACTAGTTTTGTAGTAGCTGTCTGCCAAAGGTGACTTTGCCCTGTAATGCACTTGCACACATAATTCATTGCCATGGCCCATAGTTGGTTTCAATTCTCCCATATTTATGCTGTCCTGGAAGTTGGAACAAAGCATATTCAATGGAACAATGCCAAATGAATCATTATATTGATAAAAAAGCATACAATGAAAGGAAGATTCAACGGCATGTGCCCGTTTCCTGTCTATCTCATCTCTATGATTTTGTGTGTTCAGCACTCATAACTAATGTTTTCTTTTTCTGTTGGAATCTTAAGATTGTTTTTGTCAGGCAAAACTGATTAGTTGGAGAATGCTTAGTTTACGTTCTGCTTTGGTAGATTCATTAAGGTATATGGCCATTAATCAGTTTACGTTTTGTGAGGCAAAACATCATTGAAGAATTTAGTGACGTTTTACCCGCACACAAAAAATTCAACAAATCTAGTTTAGACTTCCTTTCATATTAAACCATAATAATAAATTTAGCGTTAATATTTTTTAAGAATAAGGATATTAGAAATTTAAGTATAAATGAATAAGCACATTTAGTTGGTTGGTTAAGCTGTGCATCTTTATTTTCTCGTACTCTCTTAGGTCATGGGTTTTAGACCTACTATGAGCACTCCGCTTTCTTCCCTTAGTCACTTTTCCCTCTCTCCTCTAAGTAGGATCAGTGGTAGATCCAGAAATTCAAGAATGGGGTTCAAAATAATTTTTTTTCTTAAATGGGAATGTAGATTTTATTTGTCCCCCTATTACACACTAATTTTTTTTTAAAAAAATAACACTAAAAAAGAACTTTTCCCCCAAAAATGGGGTGCAATTGCACTCCTCCAAGCACATTGGGTAAGATTAAGATTAGATTTACGATTTATCAAAAAAAAACTAAGTATAAATCAAATCCTTAATTTTTTTTATCGAATAATATCCCAAACTCAACAAATTTAGCCTATAGCCCATTGACTTCCTTTAAAATTGAACCACGATAATAAATTGGGTAAAGTAACAAATGATCACAAAACTATCATAAATAATACAAAATGGTCTTCAAAGTGAGCATTAAACTTTGATTTTTGTTTCAAAATGGTCACATATTCTTTCAAAAGTTAAGAAATTTGTACAATAGCATATTTAGTCCTCCAAGTTTTCACATACAATTAATTTAGTCCCAATTTGGAAAGAAATTAATAAATTTAGCCTTTAGTATTTACACACTATTTCAATTTGAAATTATTTTTAATTAAAAATAATTTAATATTTTTTTTCCAATTGTGATCATCTAGTTAAAGGAAAATAAATGAAAGAGAACTAATAGGGTAAGGAATCAAGCCTGGGTTGTGTAGAGTGAACTGAATGCGCTTGAACACTAGACTAAAGTCTTTCTTAAGATACAAATACCAAAAAAATATAACGGATTGTGCCTGCACCTCAAAAAGATAGAGCCTTGACATAAGAAGCTGTTAAACGAATATGTCAAAAAAGGTGAACTTTTATCCTTCAATACATTTCTTTTCCTCTCTTGTAATGTTATCTTTGCTCGTTTCTACCGAAAGAAATTGGATTCATTCTTTTGATTTGCATATTTTTGTTAGCGAAATTGTAGATGCGTAGGTAGAGACGAAATCAGAATTGAACTACGAAGAAGACAAATTAATTTAACTACAAGTAGATATATATGAGCTTTCCCAAATTCATTATTATAGCGATTGCTAAACGATACATAGCGTCTTACAAGTAGTAAATGGACTATAACGTATTTTAATAATGGTGCCTGCCATTGTTCTTTCACCAATATGACGTTAGGATTAGCTCCATTACACGAAAGCTTCCTCCCTCTAAATCTATCATTAATATTTCTTTAAAAATAAAGTACCAGAAATCTAAATTTATACATATTTTTTCAATAAAAATTTATTACACAAACGATTTTTCTATTTAAATCTATCCTTTAACTTTTACCGAAAAATATCTCGGACTCAATAAATTTAGCCTACAACCTTATTTCCTTTAAAATTAAATTATAATAACAAATTCATCAATAATATTTCTTAAAAAATAAGAATATCAAAAATCTAAATCTATATCATAATCAAATACTTAGTTTATTACTCTTACCATGTCACTAAATACGTCACTTATTTACTCTTTTAAAAGTCAATTTTTTAAATATATATATATTAATTAAGTTTTATAAAATATATATTTAAAAACTACTTAATTGAAGTTTTTAAAATATTCTTTTATATTTTTATCTATAACAAAATATAAATAAAAAGATGTGATAGTTAAAAATAATTGACAAAAAAAATAATATACGATAATTTTGTTGGGACGAAAGAAATACTATGATTTAATTTTATTATTGGATATCGATGATTTTAAGAGCAGATGTCTGAGAAGCATCTCATTGCAACGACTACGTCACTGATAAACAAATGATTATGTTTTAAGGTTGAATATGTACCCTAACTTACTAATATACTCTTAAGGACATGTTTGCCTTATATGTTATCACTTCCTAATATACTCGAACTACATTACGTTTGTTTGTGGTCATCCACAAATTATAAGTTGAAGGGTAATTTGTTTATTCGTTTCTATCAAATAAATAATTTAGTCTATTCGTAAAAAATATTTTTAATTTGATCATTAAATTTATAAATTATGTTAATTTAGATTTTTTATTAATATTGACTATTAATATGCTGATATGGTCGTTAAAAGTGCTAATGTGACAGTTCACATGTGAATAATGATGTGGCAAATGAGTAACATTTGATTTTTGAGGGAGTTCGAAAGTAAATTTGTTTTGGGAAAACTACACGGGTGGTCATCTAACTATTATTATTTTCTTATTTTAGTCATTCAACTAATTTTTTTGTTAAAATAATCACTAACGTTACTTTCTTTTTTATTTTGATCACTCATCCTTAAATATTAATGATGATGCTGAGGTGAATTTTTTTAAAATATTTTTAATATTATTTTATTATTTTCTTTCTCCTCTATATATTATTTTAAACTAGACCAATATGGTTGTGATATGACCTCAACAAACAAAATAAATCAAAAGTTGGATGTTGAACCCGCGTATCCAAGGGTATAGAGCAAGTGAGTTAGCAGTAGGGCTAAACCCCATATATGACCATGCTTTACCATAAATTAACTTTAGATTAAAGAAACAAACCCAAAAACTAAAGAAAAATTAGAAATAAAAAATTGTAAAGGCTGGACTCAAAACCACAACCCACAGCATGAAAGGGATAAAAACAAACAAAACGTGCTAGGCCAGTTCCACTAAAATATATATTTAACGTACATTAAGTTAAAGGGAGTAATTTGAACACACAACCTCGTTGATAAAAAAATTAAATATTTAAACACCAAGTTAAACTAGTAATTTGTGATATTTTAACTTAAATTATATATAACTAAATTATGATTAAAATTAAAAATCAAAATAGATTTAATTTTTTTCACTTTGTTCGATAATGAAAAAATTAATTAAATAATTATTTATTTATTTTTATAAAATGAATATTACATTATCTAAAATTAAATTAATAGTATTTATTTATGATAGAATATAAATTTTTAAATTTTATTTATTTATTATTTTTAATTGATTTAAAATTAGGTTTTAAATATTTTTTTTAAAAATAATTTAAATTTTATAAATGAATATTTTTAATATAATTTAATAATAATTTGAATTTTATAAATAAATATTATTAATTTAATTTTTAAAATAATTTAGTATTAATTTAAATTTTAATCACAATATAGTTAAATATAATTTGAGTTAAAAGTATCACAATTGATTAGTTTAACTTGATGTTTAAATATTTATATTTTTATCAACGAGGTAGTGTGTTTGAAACACTACCTTAGTTTAAATATTTTTTTGTGTTGTTGGTAACTTAATATATGTTAAATATAAACTTTAGTGAAATTGAATCAAAATTTTGGCCCAGCACATTTGGTTTGTTCTTGTCCCTTTCATGTGGGTTGTGGTTTTGAGTCTCAGCCTTTGCAATTTACTTATTTCCATTTTTTCTTTAGTTTTTGGGTTCATTTCTTTAATCTAAACCTAATTTATGGTAAAATATGACCATATATGCGATTTAGCTTTGCGGTTACCTCACCTGCTCTATACCCTTAAAACACCCAGTGTTCATAAAATTTTATTTTGTTTATTGGGTGGTCAACCATGGTTTGAATAAAAAGTTTAAAAATAATATATGAAGGAGAGGTAAAATAATATTTAAAATGAGAAAGGAAAGGAAGGTAATGCTGGTGACATTTTGATGAAAAAATTAGTTGAGTGATCAAAATAGGAAAATGGTAATAGTTGGGTGATCACCCGTGTAGTTTTTCATTTATTTTTTAGGAAGTTTGGGACTTAAATTGGTTTTTATGTAATATTAAAAAAAACTAAGAAACCAAAATTTAAAAATATTAAAACTAAAAACACTATTAAAATTCCACATATCTTGTAGTATTTCAGTGAATGATCACTAATAAGCTGTAGATGCTTTGGTACGCAAGGAAGATCCAAAGCATCTTCTCTATATTCTATATGTGATGCGGCTAAACCTTTTTGTAAGACCGCCCAAATGGATCCTAAACCAAAGATTTCTGCAGAAACTCGATGCTGCATCTTCCATTGTTAAACCAGGCATAGGCAGATATTGATAGTCTGGTATGAACTTTTGGTCCATAAATGCCGTGTTCTTTGTTCTTTCTCAGGCTTGTTAGAGGGCAACTAATCCCAAAGGACAAGTTGGATTTTCTTTTGCTGCTTCCAATTTGTAACTTGGTCCTGTGATTACAGCACAGGACTGTGGACACTGTTATAGAGTAGTTCTGCTTTCTGATAATTTTACGGAGTTGGAGATTCTTCATTTTCTAGCAAAACAACAGATTTGGCATCCCCATATGGTCATTTAGCCCCTTGTTTGGGGTAAAGAATTGTTTTATTTCCAAAGTAAAACTTCTAGTGTTTGTCAAGTTGCAAGCTCATGTGAGTCCTGATTCCCTGTACGAGAAGATAAAAGGGGAAAACAGCTTCAATTTCTATACAAAAAGAAAAGAATTGGGAAGAAAGTAGAGCCTCCTTTCACTAACTGAGAGGGAGATGTCAAACAAATATGGACAATGGAAACAGATTAAAAAGATTGAAATTTCAGGAGATTAAAGACTAATTTAATTTGAGCGGTGGAGCTACTAAAAGATTGGCCCCCAGAAATACAAATAACACTACAAGTCTACAGTCCAATCGAGGGGTGTCCAAATGCCATTATATTTTGTTTTAAGACTTAAAAGTTTTAAATGTTTTGATTTGGACTTGAATCAAATTCGGATTAGATTCAAATCAGACTCTATCAGAGTTTATTATTTATATCTTACCCACCTACTATTTAGACTCGGACTAATTCTATAATTCGGTTCTAATTCCTCTCTCATAAAGAAATATATGAATTTGAGTATTAAAATATCTTATCTGATCCACTAGAAACCAAAGGCGCATGCCCTTTTTGCCTTTATGAGTTTATGGCAGTAGCTGTATGCTTTTGTGAAGCAATGTTAAAATTTTAAATAAACTACCTATTTGATAGTTGATACAGGTGAGTCTGGGTGCAGCAGGTACGGTATATGTATAGGTATAGGGTTAAGAGTAAAATCTATATGACATATCATTTATGTATAGGTATAGGGGGTTTAAGTAGTTGAAAAACCCAGAATAGGTAGACAGCTGGGTTTGAAGATGAAACCTCAGAAGGAGGAAGAAGGATCAAGAATAAAACACAAGTACTGAGTCTGAGAGAGTGACAGACGCATGTGACCTACAATGGTTACCACTACCAGCAGGCTAAGGGCCTTGCTTGCTGGGTGACAGACAAACAAACAAAACAAACCCCGTCAAGGAATGGCCCGTGAATGACTGAAATATGCTTCAACCAGAATGGCAATATATACAAACATTGACTGACACTTTGTCCCCAATACGAATGCCAATGCCACTGCCACTGCCTTCATTCTGACTCAATTCCCACATCCCTTCCCATGCAAATATCAGAATATGACAACCAAATAATCCATTTTTCATCCATCATTTCAAACATTTTGGCTGTTCTTGTTTTGTCATGTCTTGGCGTTTGCTGGTTCATGCATTATTGTTAATATGTCACGTGATTAGATTACCTAATTAAATAGCTTAAAATATTCAAACTAGAAATCCCAAATTTGTAAACAAAGAATAACCTTAATTCCATTCTCATATAAGACAAGCACATGGTAACCAAGCAATTTATGGATCCCAAGACATACCTTTATCTCAAGAACTCAACCCCTTTTCCCATCTTATAAAAGCTAGGCCACTCCCTTCAAAACTTGCTACTTCAACTACAGATTTTACATAGAAATCATCACACGGTGAAAAGAGAGCAGAAATGGCAAATAAGGTTAAAAAAAGAGCAGCATCTCGTCGAACTCTCACCAACTCCAAATCTGTAATACAAAAATCACTCTTGGTTTGGATTCATGAAGCTTTTCTGGTTCTAAACATTAACCCCACCTTTTGTTTTGTTTCTCTCTTTTCTTGAAGATTAAAGGAAGAAGCTCCAGCTTCTTAAATGTTCTTCTCCATTTTCACAAGGTTAGAGTCAAGTTGGAAGAAATACAAAGACAGTACCAAAACCTTACGGCTATCAGAAACGAATACTTCAGTCTGTTGAACCAAATACAAATCCCAAAGGTGAAACCGTGTTTCCCTCTATATATAATCCTTATATAAGCACTTTGTTTTTGTTTTTGGATTTATGTATATTCATGGTGTTTTAGCAGGAAGTGAAGGTGGAGAAGAATGGAGAAGAGTTTGTAGTTAAAGTGAGATGCAACAAAGGAGGGGATGAGTTGGTGTCGATTGTGGAGGCGTTTGAAGAACTGGGTCTTAATGTTGTTCAAGCAAGAGTTTGCTGCAATCATTTCTTTGCAATGGAAGCCATTGTTGTGGATCGAGACCAAGAAACTAGACATGTCGAAGATATTACTAAAGCTGTTCTTAAGGCCATCGAAAAGCAAGGAGGATAGCGGATGCTTGTAACATAAGAAATTTATGGAAATGTTATTGCCGTAGAAAATGAGAATATAAGAATCATTAATGAGATTATCTCTCTTTTTTATCTCCGTTTCAATTAAAGTTAAGAAAAACAAAAACAAAACAAATATGAATATATTCACCATAAATATTTTATGCAATGACGGTGAAAACGAAGGTTTCTACAAACGCTCTTAATTTTCGAGTTTTGGATATATAATTTATAGTTTAGGGTTTATGAGTTTAAGTGTATGAGTTTAGAATTTAACGTTTATAGTTAGAATTTAAGGTTTAGAGGTTAGAGTTTTGATTCAGGGTAATATGGTTAAGAATTCAAAGTTTAACCTATAAATCTTAAATTTTAACATTAAACATTAAATTCTAATCTCATCCCCTAAATTCAAAAGTTATACACTTGAACCCCTAAAAATTAAACCCCAAATAAAATCGCTAAATTCTAAAATTAAAGTGTTTGTGAAAACCTTTTATTTTTATTGCATGTGCATAGAATAATTACCCATGTATTCATAACATACATGGAAAATTATTACATAAATGCTTAAACTAAAACGTATTTTTTGTATTAAGAACAAAACTTCAACCCTAAATTAAAGCGTAGTTATTTTTTGCCCGAGCTTTGTTCATACAGTGTACCATGTCTTTTTAAAAATAATCTAATAACAAATTAAGTTTAAGTTTAGAGTTAATATTTGATGCATAAGATGCGGAAAACTTTTTTCTACAAGCTTGACTATAAGTTTTAAACCATAAACTCTAAACCTTAAATTTTTAACCTTAAATTTTTAACATTAAATCCTAAATTCAAAATACTAATACCTAAATCATTAATTCTAAACTAAACTCATAACTCTTAAACTGAACCCGTTTGTAGAAAGAAAATTCCACTAACAATGCATGTAATATTTTCTAATAAGTTTAACTTAGTCGGCATTGTCGCTAGTATAACATACAAGAAGACTTGAAATCGAGCATACTTAAGTACTCAATATCCTTCTATTTAAGAGTGAGGATGAACTTGAGTAGTATATTATTTATGGTTAGAATTTACGGCTTTAGGTTAAAGATTTAAATTTAATGCTTGTGTAAAAAAAAATTACACGTCACATGTATAAAATTTACCCTTTGTGACACTAGGTCACAAAATCAATTTATGTAAAAATATATTAAAAATATTAAAAGATTTGTAAATGTATTTATTAGTCTTGTGTGCAATTATTTTATTTAAATATTACATACAAAGTTCAAAAACATCTTTGTAGTAATATTAATTGTTATTTAGGATATAGATATTTTATCGTATTTAGCTGAATCTTTAATTGATTAATCCAAACACCAACTCAATTAGAGATTTTATAATACGCATAGGTGCAAAATTGTTGAAATTATATGGGCCATTGAATGTTAGTTTGCAAAGATATTTGGAATTACACAACTTCTTACCCACTGGAAATTCATCGTAACATTGGGCCCATTCTTTTGAACCTTGTTTTAGGACCGATCCAATGTGAAGCTTAGAGCCCTTGGAAAAGATATTTCTTTTTTCTGTTGATGCAAAGAATCTCAATTCTACATTTTGAAATTTGTATGTTTTATCACTAAGATTTATTTTGTTCATTTATCATTACTAATTTATTGGGGTTGGTTTTTTTACTTACCATCGTTTTTAATTTTTTTCGTTGTTCGTAACAACATCAATTTTATGTTGATTATTTACGGTTAGTGATTTTTAAAAAAAAATTAATTTGTTCTTAATAAAAAAAATTATGATTTGGATTCCTCTTTTTCGCACATCTTTTTACGTTTTGTTTCGTATGTCTTTGTGGCATGATTTGATTTGTCTTGTGACATGTTTTCCATTTGTCTTATATGACATGGTTTTCATTTACATTTATAGTAGTTTGACGTTCGTGTAATGATCAACACAATTCATGTTCCTGATCAGAAAAAGTTGACAGTCTTGCATGGTTAAATCTTTTTGTTACAATTTTATCGATGCTTTCATAACTACTAGCGAAATAATATGCAAAATTGATCTTGTTGACTTGAAAATTAGTTTGCTATATTTCTAATGATGATGAAGAACATAGTCAAGAGAATGTTTTGGTTTTATCTTTTCACACCGTTTACATTTTATGTTTTATTTTTTATGTATGAGATTTCTTAACAGGTTCTGATACTTAATAAGGACCAACAGGGGCTAGTCTCTTATAAAAATTGAAAAATTTTAAGTTGCGGTAGTAGTAAAATTGTATTTTAGTTATATAAAAATATACAATTTATATTGTTGTTCTCTTAAATTTAAATTTTTAAAATATCGCCTTTAATAAATAATATTAAATTGAACCACGGTTTCTAATAAACTTCAATCATTATATTTTTATTTTTATTTTGAGGTGTGTTTTGATATATCTTTTATTATTAATGAAATCTGTTTTTTTTTAAAAAAAAAACTATATACATGTCACTATTGAACCACCTTTGCATTTCAAATATATGCAAAACAAGTGATGATTTTATTTAAAGGATTTGTAACTTTCAACTCGAAGTAGGATAATCATCATATAGTTTTTTAAACACAAAATCATCATCATTCAATTAGATTATATTTTCGAAAGCATAATTATTATTTTTAAAATAATAAAAAACTTAAAACTTATTTTTTAGAAACTTTTTAAATAGTCTAAATGTGTTACAAAGTAGTATCTATTTATAATTTCTATTAACCATTTTACAATATACACACTTTGCAGATAAACGATTAAATACGAATCTTTTAGATTGAATATCATTCATTTTTCTACTGACATTGGTTTAAAATTTTTTTAGCAACTTAGAACTCAATTCTAAAGTACTGAATGAAGCAAACATTATTTGCCTGGCCTATATTGTAGATTAAGGGTTAGGCATTTTTGGACTGTCTCCAATTTAAAAAACATCAATTTTTTAAGAAAAAAGTTACAATAATAATAATAATAATAATAATAAGGGTTTTTGCTATACCCAGTAAAATTGCACTTCATTAATTTATAAAAACCAGTAAAATTTCTATCATTAATGTTTTTTTTTGTTTTTTATTAAAATATAATTATTTTTATTTCTAAAAAATTGTATTCCATTAATTTATGGTGTTTAATGTAATTAAACCCTAAATCTTAAAACCTTAAACCCTAATCTCCAAACTTTAAAATTATAAAGCCGAAACAATAAACCAATAATATTAAACCATAAAGCCTACAATCATAAAACCTAAACAATTAACCTTTAAACTTATACTATAAACCCTAAATCACTAAACCTTATACCCAAAAATCTTTTTAGGTAAGTATTAATTATTAAACACTTTAAATTAATGAAGTGTAATTTTTTAGGAATGTAATTAATTATATTATACTAAATTCATTGAAAAATAAAGTAAATATTAATGATAAGAATTTTGTTGGTTCTTATATGCAGCAATTAAGATCGTATATAGCAAAACTTTAATAATAAGTATCAAGGTACTATGACAAGACATCAAAATTCTAAAAGAAAATTAACTTCAAATATTGAAAACAATGTTATTATAAACGGCAATTCTAAATTTCAAATATATACTGTAAAACAAACTTGAATTATTAAAAATAAATAAAATTAAAAGGAAAATTATTTCATCGTTGTCCATGAGATTTTCAAATCGTATAAATATTTTAATAAATTGAATATGTGACAGTCTATTAACTTCCTATTTTATTAAAAGAATGGTGGAGGGTCATTTAATATCAATCTGCATTTTCAATTAAAATTTAATATTTATTTTATCACATTTTCTTGCACGTCATTTATATCAAATAACTCCAAACCCAGTCTACAAACGAGCCGCCCCTCCCCTCCCATTTTTAAAAGGACCATCCTCTCTGTTTCTTCTTCTTGGGGATTAATCAACGGTCATCATTAACTCTTCTGATCATCAATCATGGTCGCCGCTGCCGGTAGTAGCTTCAAAAAAGCCGGCAACTCTTTTGTCTCCGATCAACAAGTGGAAGGAAACGACAACGTTTCATTAGAGACCGGCGCTGGATCTCCTTCTACTGACACTTTAAACGACATGAAACTCACTCCTCCTAAAAAAGGGTAATCGTTTTTTCATCTTTGCTCAAAATTCTGTTAAGTTCGTTGTCTGTGTTTTCGTATTTGACGTGATGGGGTTTTGTTACAGTAGAAAATCCATACAGAAAAGAGTGGTGTCAGTGCCAATCAAGGACGTTGACAGTTCGCGTGCCCCGCCGTCTGATTCCTGGGCTTGGCGAAAGTACGGCCAAAAACCCATCAAAGGCTCTCCTTATCCCAGGTAATTGAATTTAAATTTTAAACAGTGTTTCGAAGTTTAGGGTTCTTTGATCTCCGGCCGTTGATTAAGGCTTATGTTTTGATCAAACGGCGAGCAGAGGTTATTGCCGGTGTAGTAGCTCAAAGGGATGTCCGGCTAGAAAACAAGTCGAAAGGAGCCGAGCGGATCCTACAATGTTAGTGATCAGGTACTCCTACGAACACAATCACCCTTGGCCAACTTCTAGAAACAAAAGCGTCGCCGCCAAACAAGCTGCAGCGGTGGCGGAAGATGAAACGGAAACACCGACCATTGCCAGGACAGCCGTGAAGCCGGACCCGTCTACTTCGCAGCCCGACACGGGAACAGAATCCGGGAGCGAAGAGAGGTTCGCTGATCTGACGGTGGATGAATTCGCTTGGTTCGGGGAGATGGAAACGACGTCGTCGAGGGTTTTGGAGAGTCCGATGTTTGCGGAAAGAGACAACGGCGAGTGTGACGTGGCGCCGATGAGGGAAGAGGACGAGTCGTTATTCGCTGATCTGGGGGAGTTGCCCGAGTGCTCGTTTGTGTTCAGACACCAACGTAATGTGGGATCACAAGTTGGTATCTGCTGACACGTGGCTGAAATAGAAGTTTTGAAAAAACCGGCGGAGGTGTCGTTGGTTTCAACGCCGTGCCGTTATCGTGTGGCACAAGATACCACGAGACGAAAAAGAACAAAAGGAAAAGAAGGTGAAAATGGGATTTTTATTTATTTATAACTAAACTCTGTTCATTACAGCACGTTTGTCTTGTTGTGGGCTACTGGCTCCCAAAATTTTCCGTCGGCGTTAGGGGCTTAATTGAATAGAATCGTTTTAACTTGACTCATAAGCAGAATTTCTTGATTCTCAATTTTAAATTTTAGCACGGATGATGATAATAGTTGCCTTTTTATGTAGTTTTCCATATTTTCTTCATCACAAACTGCTTTATTCATACGTTGTGAAATAAGTAGGAAGATAAACTTTCTACCAACTATCAATCTAAAATTCAAACTTTTTAATTTAAAACTTAATATTTGATTGGACAAGAGGGACCTTCACACTAAATTTTTTAAAATTAATATTTAATCTTTAAAAATATCAAAAAAATTTAATTTGATCTTCCAAAAAAATTAAAAATATTAATTATGGTATAAAAAATTTGAAGTTTTTTAATTATGTTCCTCTTAAAATTTTTAAATAGTTTAGTTTGACCCTAAAATTTTAAAAACTTTTATATTAAACCCTTTAATTTTTATTTTAATTTAAGCCTCTAAAAGATTAACATTTTTAAGTAGTCCTCCTATTGTGTTGTTAAGTTCCGTTGCTGCTAATCGATCTAGCGAGATGATATGTTAAGTCTCTTAAAAAAGATCAAAATTTAAATTTTAACATTGTGAAAGAAGAAAATCAAATTGTAAGGATCGCCTTTAAAATAAATTTATAATACTCAATTTAGATCAATTAACCAATAAATCAGTATGTTGTATCTTAGGTTATCATAGAATGATCGAAGTAGATGTTGCATGCTTCTAGATTATCTTCAAAATCAATCTCAATAGCTCTTGAATCGAAGGCATAAATAAATATTTTTTTTGCGAATTGTTGTGGTTCGCATATGGATAAAATTGTTGGCAACTTTAAGACTTCAAAGTTAAAGTTTTACTATTTTCATCATGTGTGAATAAGGTTGAGTAAAGGAAATTTTACCATAATTTTTGGAGTATTTATGATTTACAAATTTAAAAATTGTAATTGTTTAAATTAAAGTAATAGTTTATAATATATAAATAATTCATAGACTTTTATAATGTAAAAAAAGTATTTTATAATTTTAAAATTAAGTTTAAAATATTTAAAGTTGTAAATTACTTTTTATATACTGGGAAAATATTTTTCTAAACATATTTATTAAAAAGACTTTAAAACTTTATTAAAAAGAATATAATAAAAGATTTTTTTCAAAATAAAGTCTAAAAAGTCAACTCAAAATTAATATGATAAAATCTGAAAATCAAGTCGTATTGAATCAATTATTATGATCGTTCAAAAATATATAATTTTTTCAGGGTTTAGAACCTACAACCTAAGGGAGGGAGAAGTGTCGACTAAAAATATTTAAAATCTAATAAATTGAACCGAACTAATTTCACCTCTATACTACTCCATATGAGAAAAATATATTATGTATCGGTGGTGGAAACAAAATGTTTCCACAAGCGCCTTAAATTTAGGGGTAGGAATCGAGTTTAGGGGTTTAAAATTCATAGTTTGTGATTAAAATTTAAGGTTTAGGATTTAGGGTAATATGGTAAGGATTTACCTATAACTCCTAAATTTTAACCTTAAACTCTAAATTCTAACTACAATCTCTAAATTCTAAGCACATAAACTTAAACTCTTAAACTTTGAACCCTAAACTAAATCCTTAACTCTTGAAATTTGGGCACTTGTATAAATAAAATATTTCCACAGCCAGTGCATAATATAATTACCCGTACTCATCTAAATTTATTTTGATGTAAGATATTCCAATTAGCCCCAATCATGTTTCATAATAGTTAAGTTTGATGATAATTTTCCGAATATGCATTATATGTACTTGCAATTATAATTGTATTTGTAATTGTGCTCGCAACTTCAAAAACTATAAAAACATTTTTTTTCGGTAAACTATTCTTTGGTCACTTAACTTCAAAAAGTTTTAATTTTGTCACTAAACTTTTGAATTATTTATGTTTTGGTCACTCGACTATTAAGTTTCTTTGGCAAATTTTCTGTAAAATTCTCTTGAAAGATTTTTGTACTTCCTTTGATTCACCGGCTTCAGAGTATTTTTCTACAAATTCAAGCAATGGGAAGGTCGAAAAGGATGAGAAAATCATTATATCTCGATTTATATGCTGATCAGACGATGGAAATTATAGATCGAAGCAATATAAGTTAAAGATTTAATTTGAATTTTTTAAGATTTTAAGGAAAACCAAACTGAAAAAAATAAGGAAAAAAACTTTGGTACTAATTACATCATAAATGATGGTTGACGGCAATCGAACGATGGTGGAGAAGGATTTCAACAATCGAGAATAAAAGTTTCTTAAATTATATATGTGTGTGAACACAAGCACATATTTGGTATAAGATATTTTAATTTTTTGAATTTAATTGATGGATAAAACTTTTAAACTTATCTTTAAATCGATGTCGTATATAAGACAACCTTAGAGAAAAAAATTGATACAGCATAGCATAAGACAAGTTGGAGGGTCATGGCTTTCGCATAGAAAAATAAAAATAGAATAAAATATTGTCTACCTAATCTTTGCTTGCATCGTAAGTTTTTTTTTTCTCCAGCTAATTAGCCAGTCAAGCAGAGAATTGCAATATTATAATATCTGTTAAAAAAATAAGAATATATAATGTAATATGGGGAGTAGTTGAGAAAGAGAATAGGAACTGAGGGACCCAAGTTGATATTAAATAATTAAAAGTTTAAAATGCTATTAGTAATTGGTTCATTATTACGATTAAGTCAAATTTTAATTTTTTAGTATTGTTAAGAACTATTTTATAATATAGTTAAAGAGTTCGTTTAATCATTATTAAAAAAATTCATATTAATTTTCTTAATAGAATTTTTATCATATTAATTTTATGTGCGAAAGAAAATGTTTTATATAAAAACATATGTATAAAAATTTATTCAATGCATGACTACAGGTGGAGTGGTCAAATATTGGTTTTAATATGTCATGGATCCTTGTAATATTTTATAATTTAAAATTTAATCTCCTTACTTTAATTTTGCAACATCGAGTCCTTTATACCTTGTCTTATCTTCTAACTTATGTTCAATTTTACCATTACTCGTGAACTAAAATCCTCTGCTCCTTCTATGTCCCACACTAAAAAATATTTAAAAAATTAAATTCTAACCCTAAATTTCACGTCATAAACCTTAAATCTTACACCCTAAAATACATACCCTACCTCTAATTCTCTAAACCTTACCCATAAACCCTAACTTTAAAACCTAAATCTTAAACCCTAAACCCACTTTTTAAAGTGAAGGTACCAAAAAGGGCATAGTTAGGGTGCATACGATTTCCATCCATTACTCGTTGACTCGACGTCTATAAAAAGATAAAGTAACTTTTTAGTCCCTAAGTTTGTAATTTTTATCAATTTGGCTTGATAGAGTCAAGTCAAAAAATTTCGAGTTAATCGAGTTTACGAGTCTTATTCTATAACTCAAAGTTTATTTAAATTTTTTCGACTCGAGTTGTTTGAGTTTCTACTCAAATTTAATTGTAAATATTTATAATGTTATAAGACTTGACTTGAACTTGAAAATTAATCTACTAATTACTAAAAATTTGAGTTATTTGAGTTTTGATTTTATAATTGAATACGAGTTATTTGAGTTTCTATTTTTCATATGCGATATACATCAGGCAAAATTCTGTTCAAGTTACTTCCATTTCGGGTCAAACTGGATAGGTGTTCGTATCGATTTAGCTAAAATTTATTTCGGATCAATTTATTTCAGGGCTCAGATCAAGTTTAGTTCATAATGTTTGAGTTCATATCAAGTTTTGGGTTGAGAGATTGATTCGTATAATCAAATTCGGATAAGTATACCGGGTATAATTAAGGATAATTATTAATCTTGAAAGATTTTAGTGAATTAAAAAATATAATTTTTTAATGTAATGTCACTTTTAATTAGTAGTGATAAGCACTTTTGAATCACGTAGAATGTTTGGTAAGAGTCGGGTTTGTAGGGAGATGAGTTGGGAGAAACTAAACCACCACAAGGTTTGGGTTAAGGTTAATACAGATGGAGCGGTAAAAGGTGTTCATTATATGCTTATGCTGCACTCTGCAGGTTGTTGTATTCGGGACTCTGCAGGCGGTTGGCAGGGTGGCTTTGCTCGTAATGTAGGGTGCCGTGTCACGGACATGCCCCCTTTTCTCGGTTGGCAAGCCGTGCGGCACTTGAAATGGGTGTTACCCAGACAAGTCAGCCTTCCTCATGCCTCATTGTCCAATGAGTTATCTCGGTCTAGCCTTCTCAGGGTCACAAGGCCCTAAGGCTTTAGAGTTTCGAATCCCGCAGGGCCTAGCAATAGCTGTACTCCAACCTCGTACTTCATCCACAAGCGCGATATGGGGCCCTATGGCCCCAAACCGTCCCTAGGTATTTCTCCCGGGGAGACAGTGCGCCAACCACTAGGCCCCACTACCCGCACACATAGGCCTAGAAGTAGGTCGCTTAGACCAAGGAAGCTCGGTCGCTAGCCCAGGCGAGAGGGATGGTGGAGACCCGACACCAGACCACTTCCCCCTAAAGAGCTAAATAAACTTACCAGGAATGTCGTGAGTAGACGTTGCTTCGTCCCAAATGAGGACACTTTCTGGATAGGGCCTTCATCGTCTTCCTAAAGCTTCTCAACTTGCATCCTTGACTTGGTAGCTCCTTAGGGACTGCTCATATCATCACTCGGTCCACCATTGCTCGGTAATGAACGGGCTTGTCAAGGTAGGGTCGTAATATAATAAGGGATGGACTTGACATCTCTCCCTCACTTACTCTATCGATGGCCTCATCGATGTAGCCCTAGAAGGGATGGTTCTGACATTCTCCCCCACTTCCTCTATCGATGGTTTCGTCGATGTAGTCCAAGAAGGGATGGTTCTGACATTCTCCCCCACTTCCTTTATCGATGGTTTCGTCGATGTAGTCCAAGAAGAGATGGTTCTGACATTCTCCCCCACTTCCTCTACCGATGCCCTTATCAATGTAGTCCAAGAAGGGATGGTTATGTAATTCTCCCCCACCTCCTCTACCGATGTAGTCCAAGAAGGGATGGTTCTCATTGATATTGACACCAGTTCTTCATCACCTGTTGAGCCGATACGAACCCTTGTGGCAGCACATCTTCGATTCGTGCTCGATTTGGTATGTTTTTCTTGTCCCTCCATTTGATCCTTCAAGCAAATAATTCAAGCCTCGATCCTGGGTTCATTCTATCCCCTTTTGAGTAGGTTGTACATCCGTAACCATCTAGACTGACCACAGACTCATTATGACCCAGTTCCACTTCTATCATGTTGAGTTTTAGATTCATGATCCCCCACTTTTACTCTGATTGTGGCTCGGGCAAAAGACAAATAACAAACCATCGATCCACTCGAACAAGTGCCTTGTAGTTTCTCTGTGCTCCACGACCTGCCCATTAACCTACACAAATACAAAAGTAACATACCTGATCATGAGCAAACGTGTTATGACTCGTCACTCAATAGCTTGCTCCTCGACGTTAAGCATCTTCGCCAACTTTGCCTCATCTCATACTGAGACCTCCAAAGTATTGAATGCGTCACCATATATTTGTCATCAACATTAACCCAAGTTTTGCCAGCATATGCTCGCGTTGCACCTGGTTGCTCAATAATGCATAGATTATCTCTAGTTGCCAACACCGTATTGCATTGTACTTGCTTTTTGTTCTCCGCAATACATCATGTTTTTATAAGATATACAAGCAATATTATCAATGAAAATATATCCACACAAGTCTCATATGATTACCTGGTTGACACACATTGCCTTATGCTACCACCAATCATGGTATGCCTTTGTATGTATACCTCAGGTGTTTTGACTATTTGAGAATGTAGTCTTTACGACAAGCTAATATCATCCCCTCGTGAGGTTTTCTTCTTACTCAATTATACATGCACCATTTACCAAATGAATGCCCACCAATATTCTCTCGAACAACCTTGCCCTTGTTCCAGTAGCCAAAATAGATGGTCATATGTCCTCGCTAGAACTTCTTAATGGTCTCCTATGGCCCTTGTAATAGCCAATCAAGTTGCCCCTTTATTTCGTTTCTCCTTCACTCCCTTTGTAATGCAGACATGCAGGTTGATAAGCACAAAAGTACGCATTTAATCTCTTGACACACATGGCCTATACTTGTCATGGGGCCATTACCCTCTTCCCAAAAGATATGTCTTCCCCATTATCCACTTACTAGAAAAGTTCATCTTGTTATCACGCCCACAAAGGAACCTGTATTAGCACCCCACAACCATCATATCAACATTAGTCTCGTGTCGTGGACTTCAAAATGATGTCTCACTTGTGCCCTCTACGTGTAACTTAGGTTTTTCGCAGAACCAAACTCTTCCCCATATGCCCACGACATCTAGTCGGTAGAGTATTCTCATGTAGGATCAATACCTCTTTATTCTCTTACATAATCTCGAATAGAACCTGTATTCGCTAAATCCCTTAGCTTCTTTTGAGCATTATATTCTACATTTTTGGGAAAGAAATGAGCCCATTAACTCTCCCTTTAGCTCATCACATATTTTGATAGGACAAACACCATTAATAAACTTGGACCGCCACCACCACTTGGCGCCCCCTATTAGATACACCAAGGCCACCGCGACCTTGTCTTTTATACATTTTAGTATGCGTATATCGGAAATAATGCTTGACGTCGAACAAGAAATTTTCAAGCTCCCTAGCATATCTGTTTCTCCTCATCTTTTGAGGTTTTGAAACCCTAGTCCTCGGACCTATCATGTCATCGAATTGCTCATAGCTATTTGTATCAAAGTTAACTCGAGTCTTGATCTCATCTAGTCCGAACTTCATATGACTTAATGCTTCTTTTGCCTCCATTACCAAAATCTTTGATAGTCTGGGTCAACTCTTGCTGCATTTCCTTTATTGCTCAAAGCCGATCATTTGATGTCATAGCTCTCATGGCAGCCACTACGGCCTCAAGTTCCTTAAACCGACTAGGGTCTACCGACCCACCACCTTGTGTTGACGCCCCAGCACCTGGGTGTGTTCTCTCTGGGCAATACTCGTTCCACTTTTTCGCGTTTGCCACCATTCTTGTCGACACACCGTAATCATTGTGCCCGCACGCAGACATCGACTTTACAAATAGGTGTGATATTTGTATCGTGTCCTTCTTTGTTACATGAAGCTAACATTTATCCCTGTTGCATACGACCAGGGCTTTTTGACACCTGCCAAACCTTCGAACCGTCTTGGTTCTCTAATCGATTTCCCCCACATCCCTCAAGGAATTGGTAGGAACACATGTCGTCATAACACACACAAAGAGAAAACTGACCACCAAATTGGTTAGTCCAATTACATAACAATAAAATGAAATGTACCTTACAAGTTCAATGGGACTTTCCAGTACGACTCCCACTGCAATTCACGCTATGTACTGCCAAACTCTGGGAAGTGCGTTATAACTTCCTTGACCACCACATTTCTATTTTTGGGTAACACTGACATATCCATGGTAACCAAATTTTGCTTTTGGTCTCTTGGTCCATACATCAACTTTTGACCTAAGCCTTGGCTTTACTAGCTCGCCCCACCAACTAGCTTGTCGGTAGTAGCCCATATCTCCACTGCCCAAATTGGGGATTTTGTAATGCTTGGGTGAGATCTGAATTGTACTTGAATCATCACCACATACCCATCGAGCTTGTCTGTCCCACGCTTACTCTTTGGCTCTGCTTGTGAAGGAACTCCTAAGGAGAGCTTTCCTCAAATGCACCCACATTACCGAGTTGTACCACCCTTGTGTTTCTCACCCAAACGAGTAGCTTTACAAATAGCACTTTGCCTTACCCTTTGTCATCTCATATTGCAATTTATTGCCAGAGAATCTGGTCCAAACTACCACACCGCAACACATTCCTTTTTTACCTTAAGACTCAATGTGTCTTAAGAAAATTGCCATTTACAGACAAGTCATTATCTATGAGAAACATTTCCCTTAGGCTCCTTGATTTTATCTGACAATGTACTTTTTCCCAAGAACCCATGATGTGTCCGCCCGCTACAAGAGTCCACAACAACAAGAGGGAGAATACCAATAACTTTGCACTCCCTTTTACTCCAATTTTGTTTCGAGAGGGGCCACTCCATCTGGCATACAACGATCGTCGTGATCCTTTGACCACTTCGTTAAATAGTTCGAGGTCCTAAAAGTCTTGTCCTGCACCCTTAAACGATCACACTATACCAAAATACTCCCACAACAAACGAGTTTTATCATACCCCTTTGATTTTATCAATGGACGAATCCACCCCCTTGAAGTACACGACTCCGCCGCCTTGAGTCCCCGAACCCAAAGCAATTATGGAACGGTTTCAAGTTATCTCCAACTCTTTCTTTTAGGGTTAGTCTACGAACCCATGACTATCCGTTGTATCACTCTACAACCATCTATACCCACTCCTCTTTTCACCTGGAAAACGATAGTTAGGCAACAATCAAGCACCACAGTGCCAGGATAAACAATATTTCCATTAACTTCCATCAATCAAGAATTTATCCCATTACCCTGGAAATGACAAGCACCAATATGTTAGATTAACAAACAGAAGCACATTTTGTGCTTCGGGCTGCACACGCCCTTGTATTAACAGGACAAAACAAACATCAATAAGCAAGGGTTACCGACACAAGGCAATGTATCAAAATAAGCATCACTATTACCGATAGCCACCATAGGGAATGACTCTCCTCTCGAGTGATACGTAAGCATCCCCATATTGCTAGAATTCGTGCCCCCATGCTATGAGGAATACACACTTCATCATGTCCCATAGACAGCCTTCAACGAGCCTTTAAAGCAACCCAAAAAAATATTGTCGGTGTCCCAAATCACGGACATGCACTATTATGCAAAGATCAATCTCATCCACAAAAGTTCTTGCGCTTCTTTGCGCCTCAACTCGATCGCCGTCTCGATCAGCCAACAACAATGTTACGCCTGCAACGAACAAATGAGCACCACTGTGCCCTAATTCATACGCGCCACCGCGCTAATGTAACACATCGGCACTACCTTGCCAAACCCACCATTAGACACCTCTGCGCCTTGACTAGGTCTTGATCAATCAGTATAAGGAGTCACCCTGCCTACCCCACTCGCGGAAGCGCTTGGCGTAGGTTCTAGCCACCCTGCCTACCCTCACAGGGCGCTCGACGTGAAACTAGACCACCCTGCCTACTCCACTAATGGATGCGCTTGGTGTGACATTACACCATCCTGCCTACTCCTTGAAGAGAAGCGCTTGGCGTGGGATTAGGCCACCCTGCCTACTCCCCACATGGGAACGCTTGGCGTAGTCCCCCACCCTGCCTACTCCAGTCCAAATAGCGCTTGGTTTACTATCATTCGACCCTGTCTACTCCATTCACCGGAGCGCTTGGCGTAGAATGCACAATCCAACGCCTCTGCGCACAGAAAAAAAAAGTAGTCTCTCTTTTTTTTTACCCCGTCATGATGATCCACCCTGCCTACTCCACCTGTGGGAGCGCTTGGCGTGAGACCAACTGATCCACAAATAGTCTCACTCTCATTTTTGCTACACAACCGTCTGGCGTCACCACGTACCACAGCCACTAAATAAAGCATCGTAGTGTTCCAATTGGTACATGAGCACTATGGCGTCTGGTTAACAAATACGCACCACTGTATCAAAAGCCATAGCCAAACGCCACCATCACATGAGTACATTGTCCATCGTATTCTCGCTCTGATACCACGTGTCACGGACATGCCCCCTTTGCTCGGTTGGCAAGCCGTGCGGCACTTGAAATGGGTGTTACCCAGACAAGTCAGCATTCCTCATGCTTCATTGTCCAAGGAGTTATCTAGGTCTAGCCTTCTCAGGGTCACAAGGCCCTAAGGCTTTAGAGTTTCGAATCCCGCAGAGCCTAGCGATAGCTGCACTCCAACCTCGTACTTCAGCCACAAGCGCAATATGGGGCCCTATGGCCCCAAACCGTCCCTAGGTATTTCTCCCGGGGAGACAGTGCGCCAACCACTATGCCCCACTGCCCGCACACCTAGGCCCCACATAGGCCTAGGAGTAGGTCGCTTACACCAAGGAAGCTCGGTCGCTAGCCCATGCGAGGGGATGGTGGAGACCCGACACCAGACCACTTCCCCCTAAAGAGCTAAATAAACTTACCAGGAATGCCGTGAGTAGACGTTGCTTCGTCCCAAATGAGGACACTTTCTGGATAGGGCCTTCATCGTCTTCCTAAAGCTTCTCAACTTGCATCCTTGACTTGGTAGCTCCTTAGGGACTGCTCATATCATCACTCGGTCCACCATTGCTCGGTAATGAACGAGCTTGTCAAGGCAGGGTCGTAATATAATAAGGGATGGCCTTGACACTGTACGCCTGTACCTGTACACTGACTAAGGTGGAGTTGTGGGGGTTGTAGCCAGCTACGGGTGAACGCCGATGCTGCGATCAGTGCCACTGGTGAAACACCGCCGTGTTGTGTGGAAATGGTGGCAGGTTTGTCGAGGCCAAGACTTGGAGGGTGGATTTGTTACAATCTGCTCTTCTTGATGTGATTTTTATGTTGGCAGAGACTACTGTTCTTTATGCTTTGATTTGGTTTGATTAAATAAATAATAATAATGAAATTACACAAATTTTGCTTTGATTAAATCATGCAAGCTCAGAAAACCACCATTAAGATCATTCATTCATTTTGGATCTGCCTGACCTGAGAAGGAAAGAAACAACTAAATATAGTATTTCCAACAATAGAGTTGGGCCCAACTGGTTCAGTAAACAGATATTCTAAGCACCTGTTGAAATGCAATAGTATAAGACCCTGTTCTTCTTCATAAGCCTCCTCTCTACTAAAAATAGCAGTCATCAAGATGGGAAAAAATATTCTTTTTTTTAATGAAAAATCAAATCAATCTCTCCTGGTCTCCTACTTTAGGCACCCTTAGAAACTTTTACAAAACCGAGGTTGAGCAGCATCCTGTAAAACAATCAGATTGGTGTCATCGTCCTAGCTCGAGCAGCAACCGCCCTTCTTCATAGCCGACACGTCTTTGCTGACATCAATTTTCTCTCCCTTGGAGGGCACGGCTGGAGCATTCCCCTCGTCACCAGCCTCCATAGCTTTCTTGCTCACGATATGGTAGATATGTGTAAGAACTTCAGCAAACGCGTTTTCGACATTAGTAGCTTCCAGGGCAGAAGTTTCCATGAAATAGAGGGATTCTTGCTCGGAGAAGGATTTCCCATCCTCGGTTGAGACGGCCACGAGGTGACGGAGATCTGATTTATTACCGATGAGCATGACTACAATGTTGGGATCCGTGTGATCCCTCAACTCTCTTAGCCACCTCTCGACATTTTCGAATGTGGAGTGTCGCGTAACATCGTATACAAGAAGTGCACCCACAGCCCCTCGGTAATAGGCACTTGTGATGGCACGATACCTATCAGCGTAAAAAGATAAGTTCAGAAAACAATGATAAGGGAATGGAACATATAACTTCCACACATAGGAATGTCATGGAACTGGAATTAAAACAACTTTATCCGCAGCTCTCATTTTGAGTACAAAAGAAATATGTTCTAAACACAAAGCAACAGAACAATCATAATCTATCCTGCAAGTTATCAACCTCGTCAAGCCTAATTATAACTATTACCCATTGTTCCCAAACATTCTAAGGGTTGAAATCAAGGGCTCAATCATGCATCTATTTCCTATGACACTAAAGCTACGGTGCAGGACTGCAGGTATTAATCCTTTCCTTTCCCTTTCTTTCATTCCAAGGATGAGAGGATAGAGCTTTATGTTCTGTCTTTCAAATCAATGTATCACCTTTGAAAACATATGAGATCAGGGAAATCAAACCATACCAAGGACATGACACAAGCAACCCCTAACAGCTATAGGGGCATTATAGATATAAGACATCTCTACACAGATCGGAAACAACTTGAAATGGGGCAATGGCGTCAATGCTTAATTACCTATGGCCTTAAGCATCTCAGCCATCAAAACAATTTATTCTTCCTAGAAGTTCACATCAACCCTTGTGATAGTCTAGAAAGTGAAGTCTAAGTTTATTGTGTTCTCGTACTTTAGGATGTCTAAGCCCCGCAATTTCAATTAGAAATAGCAGTTTGAAAATGACAACCACATAATTTATTTTTCATCACTTTTCTCACGCCCAATTAAACAAGTCAATGCCTCGTCTCTATTTCAAAGCACACGGTTGAAATCCCAAGTATATTTAACCTGCAAATAAATGACCATGCCTCAAAAGAATCTTATCATTTGTCAACCAAGATTCTGTGGCCTCAGAGGTGGAGCAAGTAATAGTGGCAATAGGGGAATTGCTCTGCCACTCTGGAGACAGATTCAAGTTTTCGATATATGACGGAACAAAATATGGTAGAGGGCTCTCTACACAATGACTTAAATGGTCCCTCGAACAAACTATCATTGCTTACTCGTTCAAGCTATTTCTTCCATAATCAATTTATCACATGGTAGCTATAAGTTCCCTGCAAGAGCGTGAAATATCAGACTAGACTGATGCTAAACACTAGACTAAAAAATTCTATACACACATGGAGATGCAAGATACTGGTAAGCAATCATCATCTCTGTGACTAGTTGACAAAATTAGGATGAACAGATGGTGGTTTTGACTGGCATTACATGCGGGTCTGTTTCTCTTCAACCAACTTGTCATAGAACTCGGACGCTCAGTGGCGTCAACTAAATAACCATGGTGCAATCTAGCTCTAACACGAAGTTGAAACCATATCTTATATCTAGCAGGAGACAAACAATTTAACAAAAAGCATGAACATTTGTTACTCATTGTCAAGCCACTTAACTCCAGAAGAATACACACAACTCATATAACAAGGCCACAAGATTAAAAAACATCGGATCTACTGATCCGCACTTTCAAATCTATGTTGGATCTATTAGCAACACACGCCTGTTAGGAAAAGGAACTAAATCCTAACAACAGATTTGTAAGAAACACGCAATCATAACACCATTTACTAGCATGCTGCCCACAGATCTAGATATGGAAGACCCTTTTCTCATATATAAGCATTTTAGATCAAACCAAACTCTCCCAGAATCAAAGTTGATTTCTTTTCCCAAGCAACCAAGAATTTTAAGGGGAAAAAACTCAATTCCCTTTTGATATTTGCTCATCTGTGTACGCAAAATCAGAAGAGGACAAAAAACACCCAGATCACGAAACATGAAAGGAAGACAGGGATGTGGTAAAAAAGGCAAGACCTTTCTTGACCAGCAGTGTCCCAAATCTGAGCCTTGATGACCTTTCCATCAACATTCAAGCTACGAGTAGCGAACTCAACGCCAATAGTGGACTTGGACTCGAGGCTAAACTCGTTCCTGGTGAACCTAGAGAGCAGATTCGACTTTCCCACACCTGAATCACCGATCAGAACCACCTTGAAAAGGTAGTCATAGTCATCCTCTGCTCTGTAACCCGCCATCTTTCACTCTTTCTCACAACCACAGCTGTAGCACTCCTAAAGTGCCTTTACCATCTCTCCTTGCGTAAAGTAATAAACGAGTGTGTGAAAGTGGAATGGCCCGTTTCTTCAAGTATATTAAAGCTTTTTTCTTTTAAAGATCAAAAAAAGAAAAAAATGTTTTTTTTTTGGGTGAGTTGAGAAAAGGTAGTCATAGTCATCCTCTGCTCTGTAACCCGCCATCTTTCACTCTCTCACAACCACAGCTGTAGCACTCCTAAAGTGCCTTTACCCTCTCTCCTTGCGTCAAGTAATAAACGAGTGTGTGAAAGTGGAATGGCCCGTTTCTTCAAGTATATTAAAGCCTTTTCTTTTAAAGATCAAAAAAAGAAAAAAAATGTTTTTTTTGGTGAGTTGAAAATGTAAAAAACTGATGGCATGCTAGGTTGGACTCCAGAAAATGTGGGGAATTGTCCTTGAAAGTTGGGGTCTTTCTTGAAATGACTTGAAGATTTTCACTAGTTTAGTGTCTTTTAGCTGTCAGAAAATGAGGGTGTATGGGTAAATTTAACCAGTATTTTGAAGTGGGATGTTGTAATTATCAGACAGTATTTATTGTTTTCGGGTTCTTTCTCTTCTGTTTTGGCAGAAGGTTCCTTCCGTTTGAATGCTTCAAATGAGTCACTGCTGGTGTTAAGATCTTTGTTGTGTTTTGGTTTGAGATTTTTAATGGGATTTAGCGATTGCTTTATTGTTGGAAAAAAGTGGTGGATTCTGTTCACTCTTTCATTTGTTTTGTTGTTTTTTATTATTAGGGGAAAAAGAGTTTTATAATTATACTTACAAATAAAATATAACCATTAATATAATTATTAAACTTAATTAATAATTTTAATTGGCATGATGATAATTTTAATTTTTAATATTTATAATTTTTGTCATTTTAGTAATTTTTTTTAAATAAATTTAGCTCTTTACTTATATTTTTTGTCATATTTCAGATTTTTTAATTAGTATGATAACTAGATGTTAAAAATTTAACGATGGTGACATAACATTATATTTTAAACGACATGATATCTAACATATTATTTCATATGCTTACTTGTAGAATATACTTACTCTATCTATAAAGTGTATGTGCATTGTCAAAGGGTTATATCTATGAACAGATACTACATTATAATCACCTTTAGACTAATAAAAAAATCAACTTAAAAAGAACATGAATTCAATTTGAAAGTTCTAAACATAAAATTCATTCTAAACTCCAACATCATTTGCCAAAAAAAACAATATGATTTTGACTCTTTGAATTCAATTTGAATCAAACTTTATTCTTCAAACCTTAAATCAGTTTAGATCAATGATCAGAAAAAATATATACGTGAAAACTTGATGAGATTATTGAAATTTATAAAAACAATTAATTGTAGAATCAAAGGTAAGGGTTTTCGTTACTAATCAAATGGATTTTTCATATTTTATTCTAGGACTTAGGTATTTTAGTATTTAATCAAATTGGAGTATTTGGGGTTTTGAATCAAATCTGGGGATTTCTATGTTGGCTTGATCTAGGTTGCAATGGGTGAAAATTCAGATTGTTTTAAGCTGCATGCAAAGGATGATGTCGCAAACTTCAAATATGTTTGCAGGTTTTGAACAGTGTGAATTCTCTTCTTTTTTTCTTTTTTTTTTATGGGGTCATTTTTTTATTTGTTTTGGTATATTTTACGAATTTTTATTGAGTTCATATCTCTTCATGAAGGATTTTAATTCTATCCCGGTCAGAGTTGAGAATTTCACGCCTTTGTTTTTAGTTTTTAATTGTTTATTAATATTTTATTTGAATAGTAATTGTTTTATATTTTATATTATAATAAAATTACATTCTACATGTAATTATGTGATAGATTAAATATCATGTCATTCAAAATATATTATCATATATCATGTCATGTTATTATCGTTAAATTTTTAACAGTTCAGTCATCATACTAGTTAAAAATGTAAAGTTTGACAAAAAATATAAGTTAAAAGTTAAATTTATCCCGAAAAAAAAAAGATGAAGGCCAAGATGACAGAAATTATAAACGTCAATGGTTAAAATTATTCTTATGTCATTTTAAATTTATAACTACATATCAATATATTTCAATATATGTAATTGAGATATGAATGTACCGCATCTTTTAAAAATATTTTGATACATAAATTTGTTTAAACTAAATAACACATGTTTTTTAATTTTAAAGTTTAGGGGTTCAAGTTTTATGGGTTTAAGTTGTAAGGTTTAGACTTTAAAGTTTAGAGCATAAAATTTAAGGTGTTAGGGTTAGGGTTTTGGTTTTAGATTTTTATAGTTTAAATACGAAGGGTTATGTAAATTTTTTACACAGCTTGTATATTAAAATAAAACATTTATTTTATATATTGTCTATATATAACATTAAATAATTAATATTTTCAATTAATTAACCAATTTCAAAATCATTTTTTTAAATAGCCGTTAATCAATTGAACATCTAATTAAGTGATTGATCGACTGAAATATTTTTTGATTCGACCTATTAATTTAATTTTAATAAAAAATAAATACTTATATTAAAGGGTAATCTCAACACGTGACTTGCGTACATTTTCACTGAAATAATACTTCAGGCCAATTTTGTCCTTCATTTGTGATCTTGGTCAAATTTGCCCTTAAAAGTTAAAACATATATCAAAATAATTTTTTTTACTTAAAAATGATTTTTTCCCCTATCACTTTGATAAAAACAACAACTAATGTTTAGCTTAGTAAATCCCAAAGGTGGGAACCAGGGGGGCAGGGGCGAATGGATATGAGAGCTAGGGAGACCCGGCCCCCAAATTTCAGAAAAATTAAAATCTAGCCTTCTTGAAAATTGTTTAATTTTTTTGAATAATTTTATTAAGTCCTCTTTTAAATTTTTAAAAAATTTCTCATTAAGTCTCAAAATTTTTAAAATTTTTAGTTAAACATTTTTTTTTGAAAATTTAAAACTAAACCCTTCATTTTTTGAAAATTTTAATTTAGACCTTTAAATCTTTTAAAAATTTCAAGTAGACTCTTCAAACTATGTTGTCAGGATCCGTTTCTGGTGGAAACCAAACTGCAAAGAAACAAAGTTAATATTTTTTTTAATAGAAGAAAGTTAATACTTCAACGTTTTATCATGCATAAATCATGAAGATGAAGCACAATTGTTTATAAAGGATGTTGAAGAAATTTACAATTATTAAGATTGAAATCAATTTTACAAAATCCTGCATCTTAATAGAGATAAATAAACCCTTTGAACCAATTTTTGTTACCATGTATTAGCTTCAAGCTTAGCAGCTTTAACTTGCAAAAACCTCATTTTCTCTTATTTTTTATAAGAAAAAAGTTTGATACACAGTTCATATAAACAAAAGTTTACACGTACTTTTTAAATTTATGGGTTATAGGGTTAATTTAGGATTAAAAATTTAGAGGTTTAAGTTGTAGGGTTTAGAATTTAAGGTTAGTGTTTAAAATTTAGGATTTAGGCTGTAGGGTATTAAGGTTAAGAATTTAAAATGTGTTTTATAAAGTAAAAATACAGACTTATATAAAATTAGTTTTACACATATCGTGTATCAAAATTTACCATTTTTATAAACTTTAAAAACCCTTTTCATAGACTTGAGTATTCTTCGCTTTTATTCTACATTGGTGTTGAGCTTTATCGTTGATTGATTGTTCATTAATATTTTAGTAAAAATCAAGATTTGAGTCTTATAACATAAGGTCCATGGGCTTTGCTTAGTCTCCAAAACCATTCTTCCACATGGGCCTTGTTCTTGGACACACCAACTCAAAACCCAAAGTGGCAAAATTGCAATTATCAAGCTCAAGAATTCTTTTTCACCCATAAATCATTGATTTCAATAATTAATCATGATATTTTTTTTTACTTTCAGGGTACAATATCTATATTATTCAAATTATTTTTTACCAATAAATTAAAAAATATTGAATATTTAAGTATATTTGATCTCACGTTCTCATGTATATTATACCAACGATAATTAGGGATGGACACAATTTTTTATTAGAGTGTTCGAACTTTTATACTCAATAAAATTATATGAGAATTTGAAATTTTAAAAAATATAAATTATAAAATTAATATAAAATACAAAAAAAACTCTAAAATGTAAAAATTTAAATTTTAAAATTTTCAGAGATAAGAATACTAACCGAGATTCAATCAACATATTAAAATTAAAAAATGCTAAAAGTTGCCTTATAGTAATGATTTGATGTAAATGAGATAGCAAATGTCGGATTGTTGGTCTTAATCAAGGCCAGCCCTACACACACTACATTTGATACTTTGATCATCTTTTTAGGTCAAATCCATTGCATTGTAATCATGTTTTAGAATTGGCCCATGTTGGTTTTAAATGCAAAATTTTGAACTGACAAATTGCAATCAAACAACCCTTTTCCTTAGGGAAAAAATGTATTTCGTCCCTAATTGATTCGGTTAAAAACACTCAAAATCGATTAAATTATTGAAAAAATTAAACTCAAACTATCGACCAGCTAAATTTAAGTATTTTATTACATTTGAATAACTTATAAATCTAATCAAACTAGTATTAAAGAAGGGTAAAAATTTTATATAGTTGTATAAAATTTTATACAAGACTGTATATTTACTATATAAAATCTAAAATTTAAAATTTAAAATTCTTAAAAATTCCTTTAAATTCTAAAGCGTTAACTTTAAAAATTACCCTTAAACTAAAACTTTAACCCTTAAAATTCTAAAAACGTTAACTTTAAATTTTAGCTCAAAACAACACTCAATTCGTAATCAAACTCAATAAACCAAAGTTAAATGAAGGAAATAAAGTAAAAGAAACAGCAAAAGCTTGAATTTAATTTTTGCCGGTGCTATTTGGCGTTTTAAATTTAAAAACTTGAAAAAATATCAAAAGTTCAGCATCCAAAGTTGAAATTATTGCACCACCAACAGCAACAGCAACCATTGTCCAAACCTAAATTCACCCCTACTGCTCCCTGCTTTCCTAGCCTGCACCTAAAAAACAACACTCAATTCGTAATCAAACTCAATAAACCAGAAGGCAGATAGGGTCCACAAAAAAATAAGAATATATCCATCCATTCCTCAAATCATTGCTTACCCAAATGCAGGCTTCCCTCTAAATTTCAACTCCCCAATAGTTTTAAAAGCCTTTTAGTTGTGCTGCTGCTGCCCCCCACGACCACTCCATGATTGCAAACTTCCATACGTGTCTTTTTCAATCAGGTTCCCACTATAACACCATGGTCTCCTTCTAAGGTCCATTACCGTTATCTTGTTGTTCTCATCTTGTGAGCTTTATCAATGTCAAACTCTGAATCTGAAGTCTTTTTGTCTCCGTCTTCTGATTCGGCTGCCGAGCCATATCCGGTTAAGGTTCAAGTGGTTTCGAAATCGGTATCGGACCGCCTTCTCGACAAGTTCTTTGATGTGTCTGAGTTCAACTTCGATTACTCCAAGAGTGGGATTTGGTCTCCCCCTGTTCAAAGAAGTGTCTTTTTGAGTTCTCCTGGGAGAATATTCAATGAACAAGAGATGTTGGAAAGGCTCAAAGTTGTAATGGAAAGACGTCGGAGTAGTAGAAGATTCAATGTTTGTTTCAATGTATGATCACTCTTTCGTTCTTTCGAATAGTGGGATTCGACTAGACTCGGATTAGATTCGAACTGTTTTGATGAATCTGTTGAACTTGTTCTTGTTGTTTTTGCAGGCATTTTGCTGTTCTTGAAGCAACAGTGAAGGTTTGCTTACCTTAATTGTCCATCAATGGGTAAGTTCATTTTAACAACAAAAGGACAAAAAACAGAGAAAAGGAAGTAATTCCTTTATGTAAATGTTATTTACTAATTTTCTTGGAGAAATATATTAGTGAAAAATAGTAGCATACATATGCTTAGTAGCTCATCTGCAATTCATCCTTCTTTTTCTTCTGCGAGTGTTTGTTTTCTTGGAAATTAGCAAAAACCCAACATTGCATCAGTTTGTTTATTTATTTTTGTTGAAAGGTTGCAGTTTTTTATTTGCATGAACTTTATAGATTAAAATAAAAAATAAATTAAAAGTTGAATCTTCATTTGGAATCACAATGAAATCACATGCTAATCATGTGCTTCATCAGCTTTAGATACGTAAGCAATCCCCAAAATCACAACTCATTCCATTTCAGACCAAGAACAGCTTTGGTGGGGTCCTATTCATTGTAAACATCTGCATGCAATTTGCAATGAGAATATAAAAATTTGATAGGACAACCAAGGAAACATCTTGTTTATTTTTGCTTCCCAAAGCCAAACTGGTCCCCTCTTCTGATTCTGCACTGTAAGAAACAAGATCTACCCTTCTTCAAATCCTTGATTTGGGAACAAAAAGGTGAAAAAATAGAAAAAGGGCATCGAAAAAATTCAAAGGAAAGAGCTTTCAGAGTTTCAAATTTTGTACTTTTACTGTTCTCTTCAAGCAGTGAACTTTCATCAAGCCCTATGCAGCTGTGGGAGTACCTGTCAAAGATTGAAAAATGTAAATGTATTTATGATCTTTGGGGGGCAGTGGGTCCCCTGATGATGTGCACCAACATGAAAATGTCTTTTTTTTAAATTTTATTTCCTTTGATTTCCCATCTGTAATAATAGTTCATGGAATCACCATGCAACTTGCAAAATGTTCAACAGAGATTCTCCATCCCTCTTTTTAATACTATCTCCATGCATTCTCTACACTCTCTTCTAGCATGAACTAAAGTATTAGCAAGAGTTTAGGTCTAGGCAGTGGTTTGAGGTATTTCGAAAGTGACGTTCCCTGCAATATTGCCATCGATATCAGACTGCAACGGCACTTTGTTCCAAACTTTCTTTGCCTGTAATGCCATCTTTCAACGTTTGGAAATAAATGGTGTAGTCCTTCTCTGGGGTTGGGTTTTCAGGGTCCACTGTGAATGGCTCACTAAATGGAACCACACTTTTAACCTGTAGAAAACCAAACAGTATACATGAAAAAAAGATCGAACACAAAATGCCGGGCAGCTTATGTTTAACCAAGGTATATGTTCAGCCCAGGATATAGTAGACAACAACATAAACACAATGAGAATATTGTTAAACATCCATGGTTAACTCCTAAAGCTTTTATTTTTGTTCTTTATAAGGTCCATCAATGCTTTCTAGGTTAATGGTAAACGGGTACACATACGGGTACCAAATATGGTTCAATATGTATGATTCATCCCAATGTAAAGCTACAATCATCTGTGGTGAAAAGGAAAATAATATGGTTTAGCATGACAGCAACAGACTAACCTCAAATGTCTTGTCACATGCATATGGGCTTTCCAATGCAGCAATGCATATGAGAGCAATTTCTTCTCTCGATATTTTTCCCTGTATTGACACATAATGTAAAAACAGTTTTAGAAAAAAAAAAGGAGTTTCTGCCTCGATAAAATGTATGTTTGGGAAACAAGTTATGAGGTAGGATTGTATCCACCTTATCGGTGGTCAAATGTTCATGCTAGCAGAATCAGTTATGTAGTAGAACTATAAGAAATAAAATATTTTCTTGGATGTCTAGCATGAATAACCACAGGTTAAGAATATTAGACAAGCTTAGCCACACAACTAAATATTCAGCTTCCATTTAATGACATACCGTTATATTGTCTCCTTGATCAAAAACAAGATCAGCTCCGGCAGGCTCTTCGGTTAATGCACAAGGCCTTACAATTGCGTACGGTATTCCACTCTCACGAATCAAATCTTCTCCCTGCTCTAGGGGAAAAGAAAATGTGTTTAAGGAAAAACACTGGTTCCCAGCTTCATATGAACTCTCAATCTATTTCTGACACTAGATGGAAAATGCATCATATATAGGGAAAATAAGACCTCAAATATCATAAATTCAAGCATTTCTACCGTTCACTTGCAGAAACCTTATAGTTTTGAAATGAATACAATGTTCATATACTCAATAATTGTTTCATAATGGAAAGCATTGTGCAGCTGATATTCTGATCAAACAAATAATTTAATACTTATAGCATGATGCATAGACAGAATTACATGCGTAGAAAATGACCTTCAAGTTGAATGTTAGGACAAAACCCAATTCCTTATTCAACCGCACAGCAGGAGGTTGTTTGCTCAGGTCAGTGCCAGGCCTGTCTGGTCTAGTAACTCCAGCTGAGCTCACGTGTACAAACCTACGAGTGAAGCAACAGATAAATAATCAAAAACAATAAACTCTAGACCGGATAATGGAAAGAATCTGATAAAATGAGGAGAAAATAATAGTAACCTGGGAGTGATAGGATTCTTCATGTATGCTTTTATGCTTGAGAGTGGAAGCTCAAAAGGTCCTTCTTCAAAAGTGGGATTCAGTTTCCCATGATATTCAAACTTGCTGAACATGAGCTGGAATGATTTTGCATTCCTTGTAAACAGTTTGGTAAAACCGCAAAATCTAGAAAGATCAGAGAACAGAAAGTTAGACACAGTGGCAAACCTGAAACGATACAAAATTGCTTGGATTGAAGGGTGGGGCATCAGATACAGTCCGTGCTCGAAATATAGGCCTCAGTGTAGAGAATGGCAAACGAATCTGTAAAGAAACAAAAAGTTACAAGCTGAATGGAGAAGATAATTTGTTTGATAATGCTGATGTGTAGAATGGTCATGGTGTTACACACAGATTGCCATTGGCCTCCAACGGTGTCAAAGCTTGCTGTATAACCCACAGTACACCAATCAGTGCTAGTGCGAACAATTAGTTTATACCGACGACCATTGCCCTCTAAGCGCAACTCCATATGCTGAAAGATCCGCAGGGGAGGAAAAGTTCTGAAAATGAAAACCAACAATTTTTTTTTTACTTTTTGTATAAAGAAAATGGAATCAACGTATTTGGTACTATTCAGGTTCATACCTTTGTTCTGATACTGCTAAATCCACCATTGTTTGCCTTTGAAACAATGCCTGACAAAGACAATGAATCGGATAAGGAAAAGGGAAAGAAAGGAACAAAGAGACGATCGAGCAATAACAGACAGGCTTATAGTTCACGGTGCTAATGCCAGCTGGATGTAGTATAGAGAAAGAGAGAATCTGATGTAAGGTTCTCAAAAGAACAAACCTTTGAAAAGACCAGTTGGTTTGCCATTTTCACCACCAGTCCGATCAATTTGAAATTTACTTTCATTAACACCTCCCATTACAACATCATCTAAAGCACCCAATCAAGTTCTTTCGAAATCTGATCTGCTTGATGGAAACATGAGAAAAAATGCCAATAACCATATTTTGTACAAAACCAGAAAATTAAGATTTAACATCTTTCCTAAACTGTCAATTGGCAGGGTCACCGGTGTTCTTCTTGCACATTCATATGTTAAACTACATAGAATGTTGTTCACATCCAAAATGGCTGGATTCTCGGAAATTATTTATAGTAGATCATAGATACACCAACAATATGTCACAACTCACAAGTTTAAACGATGTTCCTAAAAGTTCAATGTTCTATATGGAAACTAATTTCAAGGTAGTTTATCTCCTTTGTTCCGTTTATCAGACAAAGTAAAGCGCTTTGCACTAAAATATCCCTTCCTTTTCTTCATAATATATGATCATAACCAATTTAGCTTGTCTAAGTCAAACGAAAAAAAAACGTGCTCTGGCAGCTTTGCAGCAGGGAGGGTGGTAAATTGCAGTTTTCCACTAGCAAGAAATTTTGAGACCATACCTTCAAATCCGAAAAGCAGTTTCCCTGTTCAAAGTCCAACACTCTCCCTCACAGCATTAATCAAGTTTTTCATTCCAATATACTCAACCATTTCAGATGAATCACCTTTTATCTGTTTCATCAAACAAAAAAAACATCATAGATACAGTAAAGATAGATCATGATTTTAACTCTAGGGGAAAAGAAAAGAAAAAAAAAAAAAACAAAAAAATCACATGTATAAATCCCTTGGGAGAAACCGAACGGATACAAGATTACAATTAGTTTGCTACCTCTGGTTCAAAAAATTTGACTCCCTGAAAGAAATAACATTTGGATGTCAGGATTCTAAACCAGGAAAATAATTTTTAAATATAATCCAAGAAACTTGGCCAACTTCTTTATAACCAATAAAATTCATCATTTGGAGAATGCTCAAAATCATACTTGACTGTATTTTGCTCGGTCGGGAGTGTCCCCTTCCTTTGGGCCAATAATGACAGAAGCAGCATTTATGACTTTCCTCACTCCTTTGAAGTACTCGGTGGGCAGTGTGCTCGCCTTAGTGATGTCTCCAACAATCTGCAATTTGAAGGAAAGGCAAATTAGGAACACATGGAATGTAAGGATTAACAGATAAACTCCATCAACTGTGAAGAAGAATATATTAACATATGTCTAATTAAGAGTTAAGTTTCCATGTCTAAGAAATATGATACAGCAAAGAAACACAATTCTTTTATGAAATACCTTAGTTATGAGTGTCGCCACATTATAAAACAACAATGACAGAGAATTACATTGAGTACATAATATGGGAAATTAGCTCACCAATTCAATATCAGGACCGAGCATCTTTCTTGCTTTCTCCTCATTCCTGACCTAAAAGGAGGTGCAAATGAAAACAAAAGTTAAAAGGGCAAAAGGCTAAAGGATAAAGGATAAAAGAATGAGAAAAAACAGGTAAAATTTAACAAGCACCCTTTTTTGCGTTCAAAAGAAGCAAAGCTCGAAAGAACGTGCTAACAAAGGCTTCTTGCAGCACTTCAAAAGGAATCAAATTCATAATTCAAGGAAATGCATGATAAATATGTGCAAAGTTTAAGACAAATACCAATGCTTTAACAGGCAACCCTTTCTTCCTTAAGTTGTCAACAACTCTTCTACCTACACCACCTGTAGCTCCAAGTACCAGAACATAGCCAGTAGTTTGCATTTTCTTCTCCGATTCTTCAGAAGACGGACCAGATAATTTCTCAATTATGAATTTAACAATCTTCGGGAAACACCAAATTGCATATTAGTGCATGCACACAAAATTCAGAATCAAGACATCATGATTAAAGAAGGGATAGAAATTTTGTCATACCTTATCGGGAGAAGGCGGTCCATTGAAAAAATATAATGTTCTCAAAAACCTCCCCAAATCCCAACCCTGATTCTCAGCAGATATAGACCCTTTGTACGTTCCGGAATACAAATAAGGCGACCTTCGTTGGTTAAGAAGGTACTTAGGTCTGCCATTAAGTTGAAGAAATGGTTTAGGAAGTTGACAGGACTGAAGCTGGGGATGCATACAACTCTTGGTAAAATTTCTACCAACATTTGATGAAGCACCCTGCAGTTTTTTCAGTTGATGAAGTTAAGCAATTCAAAACAACCCATGATTGTAACTAAAATGGATACTGTACAAAAATTACAATATTCTTAGACAAATATACATACAATTCCAGAGTGAAGATAAAGTCATAAACCCAGAAACATTTGTGCATGAAAATGTATACAATGTGTACAAATAACAGAAACAAAACACATGGAATAATGATAGTTTACTTGCCTGAATACTGAAAATGGAGAAGGGAGATGATGATGATGATATGGCAGTAGATAAACAATTTTCCATTTTTCTTAACAGTGGGTGACACAGTCAAAAAGAGAATGAATTTACAAAGTAGTGACTGGAAAAAGAGAAGGTTTAAAGATCAAAAGGGTTGTGCTGTGCAAATTGTTGATTGATTGTTTTGATATTTAAAACACAGCAGTTAATATAGACCACACATCCTAACTCTTCAACAGTTTTCTTTAGAAGAATTTGGAATATCGAATGTTAAGCAAGGGGATTGGCCTATTATGTTATTACATGACTTTAAACGAGACGAGATGGATTGCGAGTTACTCAAGTCTAATTCGATTAAAGTTTGATCAACGCTCTACTCGAACTTGAATTCGACTTCAGTTTTTAACGAGCGGGCTTCAGTTTGGCATTCTCAAATTAGAAATTAAACTTAGTTTAGTAGTTAAGTTCACCATATACCCCAAATCTTATGTTTGTAATCACCAATTTTGTTCGGGATTAACATTTTTTATTTTTGCAATAATAGGCTTATATATGTTTATCTTATTATTAGGTGATTATAAAATGGGCTCATATGTGTTATTATACTTATTAAGCATATATCATAAGTGTGTGTTTATTATGTATGTCTATTTAAAACATGAATGTATTGCATGTAGTGTATGTATGTGTTATATGTGTTTATATTATGTGCATATATGTATGTATTTGTTATTTTAATGCCATTATCGCTTAAATATGAATGTTGTATATTGCATATGTGTTTATATGTACACGTTATGTGTGTGTTATTGTTTGTATGTACATGTGTTCATGTATATGTAATATGTATGCGTACCTATACATTATATGTTAGTATTATTATTATTATGTATTATTGTTATCTAAAAAATAGATCATAATTAAAATTAAAGCCCACTGTTTTATAAAAGTCCAGGTCCATTACATATTTAAAATCCCAAAAAATTATAATAACAATACAAAGGCCTATTTGGCCCAATCCTAATACAAAAACCCTAACACTAATCTGATCCCCTCTTATCCCTTGTGCAGTCGCCAAGATCTGGCCATTAGATCAGATCTGATCCAACGGTCCAGATCAAGCCCGAGATGACTGCCCAGATCCCCAAGCACGCGTGATCCCCACGTCCGCAAATATTCGGCTCCCACGCACCCACGCTCCGGCTCCCCAATTTCCATGCTCGAGTGTGATCCACGCCCCGAATGGCCTCCATCGACGCCGGGAATTATGCCAACCCTCAACCACCGAGCCAGAGAAAAACATAAAAAAACAAAGGGGCTTGTCAGAGCATCATCATCCACAATATTAACATTTAAAGTTTGCTTAAACATGTAAACCATAGGCAATAGGGCAATGAACAATCAAAATAAGATATAAGCATGTAATGCACCATTTGTAACGACAGCAGTTCGAACAAAAAAACCAGAAGCAATAAACAGTGCAAAAAAGCAGCCTTTTGAGGTATATCTTCTTCTTTTTTAGTTTATCTATATGCATGCATATAAAAAATGATAGGAAAACAGAGTTAGAGTTTTACCCATGTAGATTTTCCTTTCCTCTCGCGTCGTTTCGATTTCCTCCGGCCGACGCTTCTCCGTTGACAAGCCGTGGCCTTTTCAAGGTTGGATATGGTGAAACGATGGAAGCATGCGGCGACGAAAGTCCTTCGCTTGATTCGGCTTTTTTTAACTAGAAAGGGTTCGATTTTGATAAAAATAGGTTAGGATTTAGGTTCGGTTTGAAAACAAAAAAAAATTTGAGGCAATTTAGGTTCGCCGACACGGCCGAAGAGTGGCCGGTTTCTGGAAAACAAGGCGGAGTAGGCCACCGAAATCTGGGTTCATGATGAACCCAGATGAACGTGAAGAACATGTTTAGAGCGTTTTGGGTGGGGAGAAAGTGTTATAACAAAAAATGGCCGAAAAGGATTCGAAGTTCTGATAAAAGGGGTATATTTAACGTTATAATTTTAAAAATGGTATAATATCACTTTTAGTCCCTCTGCCCTAAAATAATTATGTCAGAAGGGCTTCTGCATGGTCCAATTGCACTATCAGTCCCTCCGTGTGGAATAATTACCATGGGGAGCCATTCTGCCTTTTTAAATTACCCCCGGATCCTTCGTAGTTTTAAAAAAATTTCAATTACATTCATGTTATTTCTTTTAATTTTGTCTTTGTATTTTATTTTCTCACAGTTAGGTCATTTTTCCAGTTTCAAATTAAGTTATTTTACTTATTCTTTTTAGCTAAAATTTTGCATATTCATGTTTCATATTTGTGATTTAATTTTTATGTTATTTTACTCGTGTGTGCTAGTGATTTTAGGGATAAAATTAGTTCGAACAAAATGCATGTTTAATACGTACGTAGATTTAGCATAAATCGGAAACGTGACGTAAAATTTTATGTTTAACACACATTTGTTGGTAAATTAAAAATTGGTAAAATGTTATGAATAGTTCTCATGTTATAATACGTTTTAGAATAAAAATCAGAATTTGTATATATATATATAAATAAAAATATAAATGTTTTGATGTATAATATATTTTTAATATATGATAATTTTTTATATATATAAATGTATATATGTATATATAATAAATACGTTCGATATATAATAGTTTTAAAGAATAAGATAGGATTTTGTAAAATATAATATATATGGGACCTATAATACATAGTTTTCAAAGTACATAATATAATCTTATATAATAGTACATACATGTTTTTTGGAAATAATGTACAGTTATTAAGGTATGTAGTATAATTTTGAAGCGCATACCAATATATTTTTGGGTACATAAAATATATAGTTTTTGAAGTATATAATAATGTGAAAATGGAATATATATATATATATATATATAGTTGATGGTTTAAAGTATATAGAAGATTTTGGTAAAATGAATGATATATATTTTTAAATAGTAGGTTTTTCTTATGTATAATATAACTTTAACAGATAATTTACTTTAATGTATATTTTTAAATAATAGGTTTTTTATATATACATGTCATAACTTTAATACATAATTTATTTCAATGTATATTTTTAAATGATATTTTTATATGTTATATTATTTTAATATAATGTATCTTAAACCTTTTGGGCTTTCATTACATAATAATAATTTGGGCCTTAGGTTTTTGAGTTTAATTTTGATAGTTTGTGCCTTATGTTTTGGGCTTAAATTGTAGGACTTAGTTAGTTTCTTTTGGGCTTAGATTAGGAATAGTCAATTTAATTCGAACAAATCCTGTGCTCAACTTATAGGGGTGCGATCGTAGAATTAAATTAGCCTTAGTTTTTTAGAACTTTAATTAGATTATGGATTAATTTAGTGAATTTAAATTTATCATTGGCTTATTGGGGTAAGCGCTAAATTCATTAAATTAATTTGACATTTCTTAATTACTTTAGGGAAAAAATCAATTTTAAGTTTAACTTAGCATTTAAATTATAATTTAGTCACTATAATTGGGCTATATATCAAATTGGGCCTTTCTTTTTAAATGTTCACATTCATGCCCTTGATTGTCGTACTTTAATTGACGTCCATATAATCTTTAATCTCAATTGCAAAATCACAAAGGGGAGGTATTTATTAATTCAAACATTTGTGTCGCAACAGTCCGAGCTTAAAGGATGTTGACCGAATATTCGAATTAATCTTTACCATCCCGGGGTAAATGGGTTAAAAATTAACAAAATCATCACCTTATACTTAAATGTTTGCATCATGCATAAATGTGACGTACGGAGGTCGAACCATGAATTAACACGACAGTCAGGCTTATTTGATGTCAGTTTAATCTATGGTCTGACATATCGTCAACTTTATTAATTAAATGTTTAATTAATTTGAGTCCACCAATTCAATAAGGTCCGTGTAATCTAGGTTAATTTTTATCTGAGAACTTCAAATTAAACTCAATTTAAATTTCAATAATTTTCATCATTTTCAGAGCAACAAATTTTCTGGTACCGATCTTCGGGCGTGATGGGGGTGCTAATCCTTTCCCACACGTCCAACTCTCGGACCCTTTCGCAACGAATCTCTGGTTTTATGGTGTCCGACCTACCTTACCCAAGTGGCGGTGGCGACTCTAAGTTTTCATCGTTTTGAAAAATTTAAAGTTTTCAAAAAGAAATTTTTAATCTCTTAAAAGATTTTCATTAATAATTTAAGAAATAATTAGTAGCCGACTTCTTTTCTAAACAAATGCCCTTAATACGGCAAACCATTTCTTTATTCAAAAAAAGTCGCTACAATGTTCAAATCCCCTCTTAACCTTTCCTTTTTCGACTGTCAATTATAAATCAAATGTTGAGTTTAGCTTAGTGGTTAAAACACACACAGACCCAAGTTTGAGTCCTCTTGTTCTCACCTTATTTTTCTAATTTTATTGAATTAATTCTAATTAAATTTAAGACTAAATTGATAAAATATGTAAATAGTGAGATTAAATTTGTTATTATACAAATTTATTTAACTTGCGACACATAAACGATTGAAAAAATACTTTGATACACAAGCTTGCGTTAGTTTACACAAGCCTTTCAATTTTAAGATTTTAGGTTAGGGTTTAGGTTGTAGGGTGTAGAATTTATGATTAAAATTTAGAGTTCAAAATTTAGGGTTTAGGTTTTTAAGTCTTAGGTTAGGAATTTAAGTTTTAAATTTTATAGTTTAAATATGAAGGATTACTTTAAACAATTATGTTGTTGGTGAATAGCTTGATTGAAACTAAATTGAAAGTTCAATGGCCTAATTGATAAATTTTTTAATTTGATTGCCAATATAGAACAAAGTCAATAATTTAATGATCAAACTCACAAATTGGAGCTATTGGTCAAAATAAATCCCCGCAAGGCCATAATATTTTGGCTAAATTTTTCTTTAAAAATATATTCAATTGAATAATTAATTCTTAAAAGGGATAAAGCACAAAATTTTCAATTAATTAAGGAATAAACATAAATTGTACTAATGATTTTTTGAAGGAACTAAAAATATAATTTCCTATAGCTTTCGTGTATTTGAAATTTAGTTCAAATTTTAGTCTTACTGCTACCATTGTTATATTTCATCTTTTAAATTAGTTGTTGTGTCATTTTAAAATAAAAATATATTAACTTAAAAAATCATATAGTAATAAAAGAATGACGCTGTAATGGATCTGAGATTAACCGAAAAGTTTTAACGTCGTTAACAATTAAAAATAAAAGGATCAAATTGTAAATATGCGAAGAATATAGGGACTTGAAGCACATTTTAGCCAAAGGAAAAAGAATTTAAGACGATGAGACCTTCGTAGTTTAGATTGGAATTGAGCAGCTACTGCAGATAGTAAAAAAAAAACCCGGTTCGGTTCCCCTTTTAAAACCTACTACAAGCTCCATTCTCAATTGTTTTAGCTTCTCCTCTCTACAAAACCTATTAAAATCATCCCCAGAACCCTTTGAAGAAGCCTAAGCAGCCAGAAATAGAAAGCGCCGTTCTACTGCTGCTGCTTCATCATCTGCTTTTCTTCCTCACAAAGTTAAGTTATGCCGGAAATCAACGAAAAGAAGCGCCAGAAAATGGAAAATACCCGAAAGCATAAACGCAAACGAAAACACGGCGAGGCTGGGAAAGAAGAAAGAAACGGAAACAATGACGAAGCGGCGAAACGCAGCGTTGAAACCCAAGCAAAGAGTAACCCAAACAAGAGAATGAAGAGCGTTTCCCCTTACGGGAATTACAAGCACTATTATGGCTACAGAGTAAGAAACCCCCCCCCCCTTTTATTTCCTTGTTTTGTTTTATTTTTTATGAAAAAATTGGGTTTTTAATTGTTTTTTATATGCATGGTTAGATTGGACCGGGTGCTGAAAAAGAAGAAGATCCACGGATTAAGGTGTTTAAGAAAGAGTGGCTTGAAGGGAAAGATTGCTTGGATATCGGTTGTAACAGTGGCATTATTACAATCCAAATTGGTACCTTTTTTTTTACTAAATTGTTTTTATGTGTTATAAAGAGCCATTCTGTTGGATTTGCTGCATTTTTATCTTCTTCTTTTTTTCCTGCTAGAGTTTATGTTGAGCCATTACTGTGCTGTTAGGGTATAAAGTTAAGGTCTTGCCCTCTTTGAGTTCGTTGTGCCGAAGATTGATGAGCTTTCTAGGTTGTCTCGCTGTTCTAAAGGCTACTCTCGATGCTTGAACATGAAAATCTATGACCGTGAGAGCGTATGGTGCCATGGGCTCGCTGCAAAGTGAGCACATGGGAGGACTTGAACCCATGCCCTCTAAAGAATATAGGGGGCATGGGTGGTACCTGTCTTTCCATGTGCATTTATTTCAGCGACTGTGTCATCATGTTCTATAGTTTTTCAGGTGCCATTGTTTCACCTCTTCATGTTCTATAGTGGTTTCTGTTGAGAGAAATGTCATCCGAAGAATACATAATCTTAGCGTCCTTAGGACTATGCTTTAACGGTTGCAATGATCCTGTTGTTTATTGTCTTTTCTAGCTTAAGATTCTAACTCTAAAAATGTGATGAGAATTTGTGGTATTTGGTTTCATTTGTTAACATTGGTCTTCTTCTTCTTCTTCGTGTTTATGCAGCAAAGAAGTACAATTGTGAGAGCATCCTCGGAATCGACATTGATTCTGGTAAGATTCTAATCTTGGCCCTCATATTGTAAGTTTTTTTTTTTCATTTTGACTTTTGTTCATGTTGTAGTTCTTCTTTTGTGTTGGAGAAGTTCAGTTCTGCATTTGGTGTTTTTTAGTGTTGAAGTTTCTGGTGTTAGGCTGAAATTAAAGGAAGATTAATGCAATTTTTTCTTCTTTGTTCATTCTTAGGTCTAATTGAAGAAGCATATTGGCACCTTAGAAAATTTGTGAAAATGCAATCTGCTGGGAAGAAAAATACAAATGATTCCAATGTAAAGGTTGTACAAGATGTAAACGGGACACAGGAGTGTGCTAATAAATCTTCGAATGCAGGTGCTGACAATGGTTCAAGACATAATTCTTCTGGTGACAGAAATCTATTAGATATAGTTTCTTTTCGACAAGAAAATTTTGTGAGGAGTCGTCTGCCTGATAAGCAATATGATACAGTTCTTTGGTAAGGCTTCTCTTGTTTTATACACATGTATGGATCTTGGCTTCAGTTAATCTGTAGAGTGTGGCCCTTTTTTACTGTAAAATTGTGCTTTATAAAGTTATTATACAGAAATGTGAATGTGATCTTACATACAATCATTCGACTTTTAACTTCAACGATAAATTATTAGATGATGCATTGTTTTCATGGATTCTTTTGCAATGCAGTTTGAGTGTGACAAAGTGGATTCACCTGAACTGGGGTGATGATGGCTTGATTACAGCATTCTCAAAGATTTGGAGACTTCTGCGTCCGGTAATTTCATTTTCACCTTTGTCGGACCAAATTCTTTTCATTAATGAGTTTCAATTTTCTTTCACCTGTGGAAGAATTCATGTCATTAGTCATCTGATTGCATGTGATATGAACACGAGCAGGGTGGTGTTTTCATATTGGAACCTCAACCTTGGAATTCATATGAAAAGAACCGCAGAGTCTCTGAGGTATTGCTCAAATTTTCTTTTCAAGATGAATGTGAACTTCAATACTTCTCAATTCTCATATGGCACTTTTAAATTATTATTATTTTCTACAATATATTGCAGACAACAGCAAGCAATTATCATGATATCAAGTACCGACCGGATTTCTTTCGGGAAATGCTTCTAGACAAGGTATGTAATTTGTCATTAAATGATGCTTGGGTTCCAGGACAGACGGTTCACTCAGTTATTGACTTAAGAATTGCATATCTGATTCGCAGATCGGATTCAGAAGAGTGGAAGATCTAACTTCAGAGCTATCAGGCACTAAAGCCGGTTTCAATAGATCAATATTTGCGTACTACAAATGACAGGCTCTGATGGGCCGAATTTTGCTATGTTGTGTTATGCGAATGTCTGGTTTTGATTGTCCAAATTTTGCATTCTACAAATAACTGTAGAAGAGACGTGACTTGGTATGGCAGCAGACATGGATTTACAGATACATGGGGGCAATGGTGTTGCTGCTGCAGCTGCTCCCCCGGCAATTCTGAAAGTTTTTGTAAAAATATTTTGTAACAATCAAAACAGTAAACTTGGTTTTCAGTGAAATGTGTTCAGATTTTGGACAATCTCGTGACAGCACAAAACCTGCACTAATCATCCTAGCAGTACAGCTTTAAGAATTCCACACCCAACTTCAGGTTGATAAAATACACACGAACTGGCCAACACTGTCAACTTTCAAAAGTGGAATTACCAGTTTTGGCAATTGAACTTCTACGATGACCGGAAAACCTCAGTTCAACATTAGCAGCATTCCATATTGCTGTCCAAACAGCAGCCCTGTTTGGCAAACAATTTTTTGAATTATTTTTAGAGATTTGATAACTTAAATCTGTTATTTTAGAAGATAGTGGATTGAGTTGAAATCTTTCAAATTAGATGTAAGAGTTGTAAAGATTATAAAAAAAATTATCCTTAATAATTATAAAAAAATCTTTAAACAATTTAAATTTGAATAACTAATAAAATTTAAAAATAATCTGATAAATAAGAATTTAATATATATATATATATATTTAAATTTAATAATTTATGAAATAATATTTTTAATATAATTTTATAAACAAGAAATTAATATATGTATTTAAATTTAATAATTAATAAAATTATATTAAAAATAATTTTATAAATAAAAAATTAATATACACATATTTCAAATATGCTTAGTAATGTTATATTTAAAAAATATTTATTCATAATAAATTATTCAAACAAGTATTGAATATTATCATATTCTTATGTAATTTTGCTTGTTCAAATAATTAAACAACTATTAGTTATTAGTTAATTTTACTAAACACTTTTATACAATCCGTTAGTCAAATTAACTAATGTTATCATTTATCAACTATCAACTAATATAATTTATTATCGACTATCAACTATTCATTATTTATCAAACATATAGACATCTTGCTCAAGAAAAAAATGTATCCCAACAGTCCCAGTCTCAAAGGAATTACCAACAACTTCTCACATCTCTTCTACGGTACAAGATACTTGGATTTTTTTACTAATTATTCTAGTAGGTTAGGATGTACATAATATCTCACATTATATGAATCGAATTCTAACATAAAAATATAATATTTATATTTAATAAAAAAGTTGAACTTCTTTGTTTGTTTAAATCTATATCTTAAAAGGGAAAAGGAGTATATATCTCTTACGAAAAATAAATTTCTTGTTTGACTATAAAACAAGCAATAATTGGTGACAAAAAATGATTTAAGGATCTAGAAGAGCCAAAATTATTATTCTATATTATTAATGTGGTTATGAAATTTGTCAATCCTCTGTTCTTTTTGTTTATGTATGCCCCGTCAATTTTACACTTTAATCATAGGGTAAACTATATAAATGGTCACCGAACTTTTAAGGCAGAATCATTTTGGTCATCGTACTTTTAAAATATTTAATAAGATCATCTAACTTTTAGTTTGATTTCAATATAGTCACCGAATTTTTAGTTTGCTTTCAATATGGTCTCTCTCGTTACCTTCCGTTAGAACCTAACGTTAGTTTTCGATTTTTCGTAATAAAAAATGGGTAAACTATACCAATCATCACTCAACTTTCTTCTCTCTCCTATTTTGGTCACTAGAGTTTAAAATTTTTCAATTTAATAACTTAACTTTTGAATTGTTCATATTTTGGCCACTTTCAAATGACATATTTATACAAATAGAAAAATTCGATTAATCCTTAAAAATATTTTGGTTAATTGGTAAATTCAGTTATTAAATTCTCAATCTTATATTGTACCAATTAAGTTAGATAATCGATTAACCAGTTAACCGAAATATTTTGATTCTGGAAATGATTTTTTACTTTGTTTATTAAAATAACAAATATGGAAACATGATGAATTTAATAATTGTTTGGTTGTGATAAAAGTGTAAAAAGAACTAGGAAGTCAAAAATTGAAAGTTCACACCTATTAATCCTACCCAGAGCCAAAACTTTTTTAAAAAAAAATCAAAAGGGAATCAAAATCACTAGACTATAAGATATTGTAATGATTAAATTTAGAAATATTTTATATAATAGATCAGATCGGTTAATCAATTTTGCTTAAAATTGTGAATCGTAACCAAATTGAAGTAATTTATTTTAAAGTTTGTACCGAAATCGGGTTCGATTAATCCTTAAAAATTATTTTGGTTAATTCTAAATTTAGATTATTCAATTCCTGATCTTATATTGTACCGATTAAATCGGATAATCGATTGAACGGTTAATTGGAATATTTGATTCGAGTAATAATTTTTTTACTTTGCTTATTAAAATATCAAATTTGGTAATATGGTAAATTTAATAGGCAAAGTAAAAAAAATCATTGCCCGAATTTTTTTAAGGATTAATCGAATATTTCTATTGTATAACCATGTCATTTGAGAGTGGCCAAAAAATGAACAATTCGAAAGTTAAGTTATTAAATTGAAAATTGTTAAACTTTAGTGACCAAAATAGGTGTGAGAAGAAAGTTGAGTGATGATTAGTGTAGTTTACCCTTTTTTATTAAGGAAAAACAAAACATTAACGGAAGGTAAGAGAGGGACCGTATCGAACTCGAACTAAAACTTGGGTGATCTTATCAAATATTTTAAAAGTATGGTGACCAAAATGAATATGCCCTAAAAGTTCGGTGACCATTTATGTAGTTTACCCTTAATCTTAAATTTTAAACTCTAAAAATTTAAAGCTTAAATGAAAAATAAATGCCCAAATATAACCTTTTGAACTTTATGTGCCTAAAATATTTTTTAAAAGGTGCATAAAGTTTCAACCGATAGAAATTTAGGTGCCCGACAGTTTAAAAAAACTCGTTACCAATCAAAACGTGGCCCATGGTAGAAATATTAATTTTTTAAACTATTTTAAAATAAAATAAAATTTATTTTTCTTAAATCTCGAAATTCTAAAAAATATTTATGTCAATCCCTAAATCCTTAAAAACTGCAAATTCTCAAATCTTCACAGTTGCTGTCGTCGGCCGCTGTTGTCGACCCTACCTATTTAGTCGATAGTCATAGCTAGCCTTTCTCCCAACGCATTGTCGCAGAAAATCGACGAATGGTATGTCAATCCAATGGCTATTTCACATTTGACATTTTAATGTTCGACTGGTACACCGTTCACTTATTTTTGGCGACATAGAGTTGGTGAGCATAGTCGGTTGGGTTCGGCGACCGCACGGGTAGGGACGTGGGGTAGTCGCCGTCGACCGACAGTGATAACAATGAAGATTTGGGGTTTTAGTAATTAGGGATTTGTGGACTATTTTAGAAGTTTTTAGATTTTTAAGATTTTTTTAAAATTTTAAATTATTCAAATAAAAAAAGTTAATTAAAAGAAATTATAAACTAAAATATGACACATGTTTAATTTTTATTGGTTAACAAATTTTTTGAACGGTAGTTACCTACCATACACCTAAAATTTTAACGGTTGAAACTTTAGGCACTTAAAGTTCAAAAATATATATATTTTAGGTAGGGGTGTTCATTATCGTGTACCCGAATTTCTGGGTACCCGACGTTCTTCGGCCCATGTCCCGGCTCATTTTAACCGGGTACTCGCTATTCGAGTAACGATACCCGCATTTTTGTTTTTTGTTTTAATTTTTTTTAATTTTATTAAAAAAATTCATAACTAATAAAAGGGTATTTTTGCAGCCCAGGCTCGACCCGGGAAAATGTACATTTTATCAAGCCGGGAACCCGACCATAGTTTAAAAATGTTCCGAGTAATTATCCGGTTATTTATGTTTGGGTAGTCGGGTCGGGTATTTTTGAACACTCTTAATTTTAGGCACTTATTTTTCATTTAAATCAAAATTAAATTATGCACATTAAACTCTAAACTTTAACCCTAAACTCATTTTTTAATACGGAAAGTATACATATAGACATTAATAAAGGACAAAAGATTTGTATTCATCTTTAATCGTATAGTTTCTTTTCCGTGAATTGAATTGAAAATTCAAGCTCGGCTCCTGCAACTTTCAAAGAGGCTATTTTAAAGTGTAAAGTTTACTGCAATGGTTTCTCCTGGAAGGTCGTTTGTTTCGTTTAGAGAAAGGAACTGTGACGCTAATATTTTGGCAAAGGGAGGTATTGGTAGGATCCAAGCTTTTTCATGGGTAGCTGACTGATTCTCTTCTTTGCTGTGTATTGGTTTCTCCTGTAATATTTTGCTTTCGTGTTTCTCTCCTTTTTTTGCTAATTGTTAGATGGTTAGGTGTACTCGCATACTGCAGTCTATTTACTTTGCTGGTGTTGTATCGGGTTTTAGTGTGGTGTCGATCCCATTGTAAGTTGTAACGTTGTGTTGATAGTATGAATAATGTTTTAGGGTACTTTTTTCCGGGTAGGATTGGGCTTGGTGGAACTGGACGAACCTAAAAATTGGAGGTTTAAATTGTAGTTATAGTCGTATTTTCAGTTATGTTGTGTTTATCGCGATTATGGACATAACTAATGTTATTTTGGTTACTGTGTGAAATTTTTTTAATAGCATACGCTATTGTGGACATAAAAGTTACAGATATCGCGATTTTAGATGGTGTTACTATTTTCCTATAATGGTCGTTGTTTGTGGTTGCATACCGCTATTTAAATCTCTGTAAATAAATTTTAAGAATAAGTTCATAGTAACAAGTATTGAAAAATTTTGAGTCTTAATAACAAGTATTGAAAAATTTTGAGTCTTAATAACAAGTATTGAAAAAAATTAAATTTTAATACTATGCTCATAATAACAAATATTAAAAAAATGCCTTAATAATGATTATTACAAAAAAAATGAACATTAAGACTAGACCCCTAGTAATAAATATTGAAGAAAAAAACTTAACCTCTATTAACAAGTATTAAAAAAATAGACCCCTAATAACAAATATTAAAAAAAATTGAATTTTTAATAATAAATATAATTCGACAAAAATAAAAATAATATTAATTTTCCTGAGTGGTGGCCCTGGAAGGGCACCCTTGTTGTCCTTGCCCAAGTCTGGGCCAACTCTTTTCTTGATGCAATTCGATTCAATCAAACCAAATCTTATTGTTTAGGCGTTTTGATTGAGGCCCGATTTCTTTTAAAAATAACAAATTTATGATTGTTAATGTATTTGTTCTACTCAACCTCAAAACTATAAGTTTCAAATATATTACCAATAATAATTATCATATCAAGATTGTGAGATCATGTCGAGCAATTATATTTGGTCGGTTGGTTAAGTTAACTATTTTTATTTCTCATATTTCTTTAAGTCATAGGTTCTAAATCTACTAAGAGCATTCATTTCCTTCTTTTAAAGTCCCTTTCTCTCTTTCATTTACGTAAGAGTAGGATTAAAATTAATATTAGAATTAAAATTTTAATTAAGATTTGTCAAAAAAAATTGTAAGATCATGTCACTGTATAACGTCTTCCTTAACTAATGGGACAAATGTGATCCTCATGCAAGGCATAACAGAATCCACAAAAAAACTACCAAGAACACTCGACCACCCTCCTTCTTTTTCCAACTTCCTCACAAAAAATTTTTATGTTTGAATTCAGAAAGAGTGAACAATAATTAACCATCATCTCAAATTAAACCATCAACCATATGTATTTTTTTGAATATTCTAATATGACCTTATATGTTCTTTTTGTATTTAAAATATTTAAATGTGTTTATGTAATATTAAAACTTTTTGGTTCTTTTTTTGGTTTTTTAGAGTTTTGCCATCATTAATTCGAATGGACTCGCGTCGCACACCTGATTTTGGTGGGTGATGTAACATCCCAAAACTGGGCCTAGACAGAACTTGATTCCGGTGACCAAAAATTTCAAATCAGAAAGTCAAATTATAGAGTTAACTTTCGACCGAGTGGTCAATTATTGAATTATTGAGTCCCCAATTAAGCATTGATATCGTTAAGGATTAAAGTGTGAACTTTGAAACATGGTTTAGTGATCAAATTTAGAAAATTGGAAGTTAGGGTGGTAAAAGTATAGACAATAAAAAGTTGAGGGACAAGCCTAACCACCACATACGCAAGATTAGGAAATTTAGTTCCTTCAATTGAAGGAACGCTCAATTGAATTATTGTTATTGGCATTGTATTGTTATTGACATCACATTGGTTAATGTTATTGCTATTGATACTGTTACCGGTAAGTATCGAATCCTTGGATACGAACAAACATGGGATATAATTGGCATGCCATAGAATTCATGAGCTCAATAGTAAGGAGTGGACTACGGTCCTTGAGCTAATAATCACATTGGTGATGTTGGTGGGATGTGATTGTGTTGGTCCTATTGGTGATGTTGGCGGATATTGACCATTCATTGTTGGCGATGTTGGTTGGGAATTCGCGTATCCATTACGTGTCGATCCAAGGAGAAAAATATGTGTATAAGTGTTGCAAGCATTGTTAAATCATGTTTTAAGATGTATTTTTAATTGTTATACTTGCTATGAATTCCATTGATACACATACGAATGTCTTGGACTACCTCACTAGGCTAAGTAAGCCTAATGCATTTCATTTCCATGCATTTTCAGGTTAAAGCATAGTTGGATCGAGGGTCAGATCAAGGAGCAGTTTTGGAGCAAGTCACAAACCTATATGTAATGTTAATCTAGCCCTTGAACTCCTATAATGGTGGCGTAAGGCCTAAACAAGTTTGTAATATCCCAAAAACCGATCTAGTCGGAATTAGGTTCCGGCGATCAAAAATCCTACTTCGGGAAGTTTAAATTTTTGCACCAAAGTTGACTATATAATTCATTTTCTTATTGTTGAACCTTGACTGAGTCTAATCTTTGAATAAGAGACCTTATTGGAAAGTGAAAATGTTGAAACTGAGTTAAGAGTATCGATACGGTAGGTACCATATCGATACGATATAACAACTTTTAACAAACTTATCTGTTTTAGCATGAGCGTATCGATACGGCCACGAGTGTATCCATACGGGTCCTCTGTCTAAATCTGTTTTATTGCTTAAATTGAGAGAAAATTGATATTGGTGATGACTCACCTACTTGATTGCCACCCTTCACGTGGAATGACTTAGGAAAGCTAATGAATAGCCATTAATTGCTTAGAATGACTAAAAATGCTTGAGGGGATAGAAATTAATAAGATAAGCAAACCTTTGGTAATAAGAAATCTTCCTATTGGTTGCAAATGAGGTGGGGAATGATTGAGGACCAAATTTGTTTTAAAATGAGCAAATAAAAGGGTTTCCTCATTGTTTACCTTCACCGGAGCAAAAACCCCCATCTTTTGTTAACTTTATCTCCTACCTAAGCACACACCTCAATTGATATCCCTTTCATCAAGCAAGCACACACCTCTCTATTTGAACTCTTTGTGCTTAAGTATTCCTTGTTTTGAAAACTTCAATCCATAGCCTTTAATTAGGCAAGTAAAAATCCCAATCCTATTGTGAAGTCCATGGACTAATGAATGCTTAATTCCTAACTGGAATCCTTAAGCTAAACCCTTGTTCTTGAAGTTTCAATCCATGAATCTATTGAATAGCTAATGGCTATTTTGAACTTAGAAATAACTATCAATATTGTTATATGTATTATAACAATTCTCTATTATTGTTCCTAGCTTATGGTTTGGAAAAAGCTAGTCCATCATCTCCAACAAAGGCTAGGAATAAAAAAATCATTATCCGAGAGCTTAGTATCAAGGTAAGTGTAGTCGGAGTCTGAGAGTTAGCTAGGTGCCATCTCGATTCGTTTGAATATTGATTTTGATATTGCTAACCTTAGAATTGAAGGTTTTTGTATGAAAACCCTATGGAAAAATTATGCTGGTAAGTATGGGTAAGTTGCATCGAATTCAATTTCGTAGCATCGTCATTGTTATCATTGAAATCATTGAATCATTAACATTTTGAGCATTGTGTAGTGATATTGGAAATATTGATATGTGCTTATTGTTATTACCTGTTGATGTGCCCACATGACTTTTGAACTATTGTTATTGATTCATTGTTATGGAACTATTGATATTGAACTATTGTTTATTGAACCTTGGGATCGAAGTATTGGATACAATTAGCATGCCATAGAATTCATGAGCTCGTTGGTACGAGTTAGGCTTCGACCATTATTGTGGTGCGGCAGAGGGACGTTATGTATATTGGTCAGATTGGTGCGGCGGAGGGATAATGATGACCACTATTGTTATTGTTGGTGATGAGGTGGAATTCGAGTATCCATATACCGAGAATCGACCCAAGGGAAAACTATTGATTATTGTTATTGTTTACCGATGAGGAAGCTATTGATATGCTATTGACTGTGATCATTATGTTGGATATTGATGCCATTGCTATGATGTCTGAATATGGATATTGAGTATGATTATTATGCTTTATATTGACGCTATGATATGCCTATATGTATTGTTTATGTTAAGATGCCATTAGTATGTCATTAAAATATGAATTATTGCATATCATGCTCATTTATTGTTTATGGCTACCTCATTTAGACTATATAAGTCCAATGCATTCATCTTCCACATTTCAGGTTAAGAAAGTTAGCGGGTCGAGATCGAGATTAGTTGGAAGATCAACAAGTCACCACAAGCTTAGAGTAATGTGTTTTGTATTTATGAAATCCTAGAATGGTGGCAAAGCAGTTAAACTAATCCTTTATGGCACTTTTTATGTGTATTTATTGCCTACGTTATGTATAAGACTAGGTGGCCTTAAACGACTTGTTAAAAGTAACTAAAAAGGGCTAAAGTTGCATATTTGGCTTAAATGTGGTAAACTTAGTAAATGGATTCGGATTAACATGAGAATTGACATGTTGATGTTTGTAATGGTTAAAACTTACTGGTCAAGTTTCATTGCATTCGGACATGAATTGCTAAGTCAAATGGATAAAAAAACCAATAAAAATCTATCATTACAGGTCCAGACGTATCGATACGGCCAGACATAAATTGACTTAATAGAACAAGGCGTATCGATACAGTATAGGTGTACCGATATGGAAATTGGTCACTGGAATTTGGGTTGAAAAATGGTATTGATACGGTCTTATAGCGTATCGATACGAGGTCAACGCAAGTCAAATGGTATCGATATGTGCTTAGTTGTATCGGTACGGGTTTGACATCCTTTGAAGTTGGAAATCTGAAATTAAGCTTAGCGTACCGATACAGACCTTAGGGTATCGATACGGTGGTAGTTGAATCTGTTATAAGGCATAAAAGCAAAATTTGGAAAGTTTACAAATTGGTCACTAACAACTGCACGGTTTAATTGATTATAATAACGATATCCGATAGTAACAAAACTTCACAGATTAATAATTGGTAAGTTTAATTACAAGTTGGTAATACTAAATTCGGATTAGGATCGCTAATTTATAAAGTTTATGATTTAGTTCTTTTAGTTTAAAAAGCTTAAATTGACCTCAATGTCTGATAAGATTAGTAACGGATGAGTTCGTTAAGTCCTAAGAATGACTAATAAGAGCTTCCAAATAAATTTCTAGCTCCGTTTAAGCTTTTGATTTCCGAATTTGTTTTCCGATAATGCTTTTCGACCCGGTTCTCTACTAGACCGGGAAAGGGAGTGTTACAAAGTTAGTTTGGTCCCATTTTGCATGTATGTATTGGCCTCTATGTTGAAAAGGTCTAAATGCTCAAAATGGTATGTTAAGTGTTTTGGTAAAATGTGACAAATTTGCATATTTGGCATAATAGGTAGAAACTTAGTAAATGAATTCGAATAGCCTTAAAATTTGACATGTTAGTAGATTAGTTGGTTATAAACTTGTGGGTAAAATTTCATTGCATTTGGATATCGTTCAACGGGTTAAAATGATGAAAAACTAGATAAAATCTGTCATTACAATGCAGGTGTATTGATACGGGTGGAGGCGTATCGATACGGGTAAACATATTTGGACGTGGTAAAATAGGGTGTATCGATACACCAAAGGGGTGTATTGATACGATTCTTTGCAGTAAGGTTCATTGGAATAATGGTATCGATACGGCCTTGAGGTGTATCGATACACCAAAGGGGTGCATCGATACAGCCTTGAGATTATAGTTCTACATTATTTGCAAAATGGTCACTGAATATTGTATAATCTAATTGAATTGGTAAATGATACCGGAACGACATGATTTGTAGACTTATTGTTATTGAATTGAATTGAATTTCATGGTTGTTTAGTCAATTGCACAAAAGAACCCCTAAATTACTAAATTTATAGATTAGTCCCTAAAACTTGTAAAATTTATAAATTAGCCCTAATTGATGAATTTCTGTTGCACATTGGATAAATTGGACTAATGCTTATTTTGGTAATGTTTATAAAGCATAATATTGTTTAGTTATCGATTATTGATTGAAAATTCATTGCACCGATTACCGTTTCGTTCACCGGTAGCATTCTCCAACCCAGTTTTCTTCTAGGCCGGGTGGGAAACGTTACAATTATGGGATCAGAGCTAGAGTTTAGTAGATTCTAGGACTAAACTGGAGTTCGTTGCATGATCATTACATTGTATACGCCACCTAGGAGTTTAATTTGATATATTGTGACTTGCAACTAATCCGACCCCCTTCCTTTATAGTGTAAAGATGTCTGACTCCAATAAGGCTCACGAAGAAGTTGAGCACATGGTTGGCTCATCGACCAATGGCGAGAAGAAAAAAAGGGAAATCCTCTTAACCCGCAAGCACCCCTGCAAGAACCAGTGAACTTCGAACCTGTGTTACATGCTGCTAAGATTGAGTGCTACAAGAGTATGACTGAGATGTTCAAATAATTTATGGCTACATTCAAGTCTGAGTAGTCCGCACAATCTTCTGCGGCTGCCACTCCCGTGAATTGAGCCTCTATTAACAAGTTAGCATAACATTGAGCTACAACATTCTCGGGTAAAGCCGAGCAAAACCTTGAAGCAGTGGAGCACTGGTTAGATAGCACAATAAGAATCTTGACCAAACAATTACAATGCTCAGATGAGCATAAGCTCGAGTGTGCTCTAGCCTTGTTGACCGATGAAACTTTAAGTTGGTGGCAAACTATGACTCTCACTGCTCTCGAAAAAGCTGTAACTTAGGAGTTCTTTCTGCGAGAGTTCAAAAAGAAATATATCAGTGAGCATTATCTAGCTGAGAGACGGGATATCTTCCTACATCTAAAACAATGTGGGAGACCGGTGGAACAATACATCCACGACTTTTGTAAGTATAGCAAATATTGGGCTAAATACATCAAGAAAGAAGAAGAGAAATGTAGAGTGTTCATTACAGGTTTGAGTGATACACTATGGCCTTTGTTTCTGCTCTATGGATCAAAGATTTCCAGGAGCTGGTGAATCGAGCGATCTCCACTAAAGCTACTCAAAGGTCGTACAAGTTTAACAGGTTGAGCCGGTTTGAGAAGAGGTCGCGAGATGATTCTCGACCCCCTCTACCGTACAAAAAGAACAAGCAGCAACAAGGATACAAGTCATTGTATTAGCAACAGTCCTTTCGACCGGGTGATTACCTAAAGCCCCAAGTTATGTCTAGTCAGCTGTAAGAACTGCCTTCGTTGAGAGTACTAGAGGGTCTGGACGGGAGTCTTAGTACCCGATTTAGGGACAATGCCACAAGCAATCAGGGGCGCGTTTCTTCTGTGGAGAACAAGGTCACTATATTAAAGACTACCCGATGAATACTAATAAACCTTCTGCACCGGTAGTTCCAACGTCCACTGCTCAGTCCTTCAAGGGTAGAGGACAGAGACAAGACGCATCGAGAGCTTCTGGAAGACCCAACGGTTCTGCAAGTGCCCCTAATCGACAAAAGTCTAAAGCTTCGGCTCAAGTTTATCATATAAAGAGCCGAGAGGAGGACGAAGATCCTGATGTCATCACAGGTACTGTTGAACTGTATACTCATTCTGTTCATGCGTTGATTGATCCTGGATCTACTTATTCTTTTATATGTACTGTATTGATTAAGAGATTTAAGTTGACATCTGAACCTATAGCTTATAAGCTCACCGTGACCAATCCTTTAGGGGATAGTGTTATAATTGGGCTCGTATATAAGAATTGTCCTCTTGTGATACAAGGGATACCTTTTTCGGCCAATCTAACGGCCCTCCCCATACATGAGTTTGATGTTATTTTGGGGCTTGATTGGCTTGGGAGCATCAAGCTTGGGTAGACATTTCAAAGAAGAAGTTGTATCTTCGAGGTTTGGGTAAGGAGAGTGTGACTCTCATGGAATCTAGAGGTAAGAGATCATTATTATATGCCACTGTAAGCAAAGAAGATGCATAGTTGCAAGATATAGACACCGTGCAAAAGTTTTCCAATATGTTGCATGATAAGCTTCCGGGTTTACCACCTACTCGTGAGGTTGAATTTGGGATTGAAGTGCAACCTGGAACCACCCCGATTTCTATTGCACCTTGTAGGATGGCACCAATAGAACTCACCGAGCTTAAAGTGCAAATCCAAGACTTGTTAAACAAGGTCTTCATTCGACCGAGTTCTTCGTCTTAAGGAGCTCCGGTCTTCTTTGTTAAGAACAAAGATGGATCAATGCGTCTTTGTATTGACTATCGACAATTGAATAAGCTCACAATCAAGAACATGTATCACTTGCCAAGGATCGATGACTTGTTTGATCAACTGAAAGATGCAACGGTCTTTTTAAGATCGATTTGAGGTATGGATACTATCAGATGAAAGTGAAAGAGTGCGATGTGCCCAAGACGGCTTTCTGTACAAGATATGGCCATTACGAATTCTTGGTTATGCCCTTCAGGTTAACCAATGCCCCTACTGCCTTTATAGATCTCATAAATCAGGTTTTTCGACCCTATCTTGATAAATTTATAGTGGTGTTTATTGATGATATCTTGATCTACTCTAAAAGTCAAGCTGAACATCGTGAACATCTTCGTATTGTGCTTCAAACCCTTCGGGAGAAGCAATTGTATGCCAAGTTTAGCAAGTGCGAGTTCTGGCTCACCCAAGTCTCGTTTTTGGGTCATGTGATCTCGGCTAAAGGCATTCAAGTAGACCCAAAGAAGATCCAAGCCATAGTTGATTGGAGACCACCGAAGAATGTAGGTAAAGTTCGTAGCTTTCTCGGTCTTGCTGGTTATTATAGGAGATTCGTTAAATAAAAGACTCTCTATAATAGCATCTCCGTTAATTAAACTTTTACAGAATGATGTTCCTTTTGAATGGACCGAGAAGCAACAAAGAAGTTTTGACCAACTCAAGTAGGTATTGACTCATGCACCGATTCTGACTTAACCTGAGTCCTAGAATGACTACATTGTGTATAGCGATGCTTCGCACCAAGGGTTGGGGTATGTACTGATGCAAGAAGGAAATGTTGTTGCTTATGCATCAAGACAGCTCAAACAACATGAAATGAACTACCCTACTCATGACCTTGAATTGGTTGCGGTTGTTTTTGCATTGAAAATATGGAGACATTATCTCTATGGAGAAAAATGTTACCTATACACTGATCACAAGAGCCTTAAGTATTTGTTGACACAAAAAAGCTCAATCTCCACCAAAGGATATGGATGGAACTTCTCAAAGATTATGATCTTGTCATTGATTATCATCTGAGAAAGGCCAACGTAGTAGCAGATGTACTTAGCCGCATGCCTTCGCCTACCCCTTCAGGCTATCAATGCTCTTTTCAACTTTAAAAACACCTTGGTTTTATAGGTGAACTTCAAGTTCAATCTACCATTGTGATGAGAACCAAGTCTTTACAAGATCTTGAACTATAAACCATTACTTCTAGACTTTGGAATAATCTTCACCCTGACTTTAGGATTAATTCTGGAGGACTCTTGTACTTCCGTGACAGAATATGTGTGCCCAATGATGAGACTCTTCATGAAGAAATTCTCCAGAAGGCCCATTGTAGCCCTTACTCAATTTACCCAAGGGGAATAAAGATGTACAAAGACCTACAAGAATTGTATTAGTGGTCTGGCATGAAAGCAGCTATTGTAGAATTTGTATCAAGGTGTCTCATATGTTAACGAGTTAAAGTCGAGCATCATAACCCTACCGGATTGTTGCAACCCATTGAATTCCCTCAATGGAAATGGGAAAAGATAACTATAGACTTTGTTAATGGTTTACCGTTGAACCCAGCCAAGCATGATGCTATTTGGGTTGTTGTAGATTGTTTTACTAAGTCAGTACACTTCATACCAGTTAGAATAGACTACGGTCTTCCCAAACTGGCTGACTTGTATATTAAAGAAGTTATTCGACTCCATGGTGTTCTACAGTCTATCATCTCTGATCGGGACCCACGGTTTGCATCTCAATTTTGGAAGTCATTGCAAGGAGCTCTAGGCACCATAGTCAATCTTAGCACAACTTTTCACCCTCAATCTGATGGTTAATCGAAAAAGGGAAATTCAAATATTAGAAGATATTCTTCGTGCTTGTGTTATTGATTTTGAAGGATCTTGGGATAGGTCCCTACCTTTTGTTGAATTTACTTATAATAATAGCTACCAATCATCCATTGGCATGGCACCGTATGAGGCATTGTATGACAGGAAGTGTAGAACACCGCCATACTAGTTTGAACTCGGTGAAAGTAAGGTGTTGGGCCCTGACTTACTTAGAGAAATTGAAGAATGGGTAACCATTATCCATAACCGTTTGAAGGCCGCCTTCGATCGACAAATGGCCTATGCTGACCTCAAGAGGAAGGATGTACAGTTTGATGTTAGTGAGAAAACATTCTTAAAAGTATCCACATAGAAGAAGATTCTGTGTTTCGGTAAGAAGGGGAAATTAAGTCCCCGATTTATCAGACCATTCGAAGTAATTGAAAGAGTTGGCCCTGTAGCTTATTAGTTAGCCTTACCCCAAGAGTTAAGTAAGATCCATGACATGTTCCATGTATTTATGCTTCGCAAGTACAGATATGATCCATCACATGTTATAGAGCTCGAATCTGTGGAACTCCAACCTAATTTGTCATACGAAGAAGAACCAGTACAAATATTGGCAAGGAATGTCAAGAGGCTTCGAAATAAGAACATCACGTTGGTTAAATTATTATGGAGAAGTCGCAAGGTTGAAGAAGCTACATGGAGACCAGAATAAAAAATGAGAAGTTGGTATTTGCATCTTTTCGATTCAGGTAAAAATTCGAGGACGATTTTTTCTTAAGAGGAGAGAGTTGTAACATCCCAAAACCTGGCCTAGGCAAAATTTGATTCAGGTGACCAGAAATTTCAAATCAGAAAGTCAAACTATAGAGTTGACTTTTGACCGAATGGTCAATTATTGAATTGTTGAGTCCCCAATTAAGCATTGATATCGTTAAGGATTAAAGTGTAAACTTTGAAACATGGTTTAGTGATCAAATTGAGAAAATTGGAAGTTAGGGTGGTAAAAGTATAGGCAATACAAAGTTGAGGGAATAATCTTGTGATTAGCCCCTCCCCAAGCCTAATCACCACATACGTGGGCTTAGGAAATCAAGTTCCTTCAATTGAAGGAAAACTCAATTGAAATTGATAGAAAAAGTGAAAAGAAATAAATACTTACCCGGTTATTATCAAGCAAGCACCTCACCCTTCATTACTTCATCTTCTTCCAAGCACACACCTCTATTGAAGGTGAAAGCAAGCTTTGATTTCCTTATGTTTCTTGATCATAGATTGTAGCTATCAATCGTGTAAGTAGCTTTCCTTCGTCGGTTTACCGAATCCATGGGTTAATCATGTTTAATCTTGAGTAAACCCTAGATATTCCTTGGGGATGTTAAGGCTTGTTTATTATCGTTTATTATAGTTATTGAGTTGCTATGATTTCGTTATCGATATTGAAAACCTTGCAATCTCAATTTTGTATAGCTCAAGACAACCAAGGTGAAGAATCGCCAAATCCTCCTAATTCTACCAAGTTCAAGAACAAGGGAGTGGTTATCCAAGAGCCTTGAAAGCCTCAAAATCATCGGTGAATGTAGTCAGAGTCAAGGGATTAGCTAGGTGCCTTCCCGATTTTATTGATGTTGAATTATTGCATTATTGTCATTGGCCAAGGTATGTGTGCAATTAAGCCTTGTTGGTGACACCATTGGTAAGCCTTGGTAAGCTTATGTTATAGCTAAAACTACTATAGAAGTCTCTACATGATCATTGTTAAAATGAAAATACCAAGAAAAGAGCATTGAGCATGTTTTGAATTATTGTCATTGGCATTGTATTGTTATTGACATCACATTGGTTAATGTTATTGCTATTGATATTGTTACTGGTAAGTATCGAATCCTTGGATACGAACAGACATGGGATACAATTGGCATGCCTTAGAATTCATGAGCTCAATGGTAAGGAGTGGACTACGGTCCTTGAGCTAAGGATCATATTGGTGATGTTGGCGGGATGTGATTGTGTTGGTCCTATTGGTGATGTTGGCGGATATTGTCCATTCATTGTTGGTGATGTTGGTTGGGAATTCGCTTATCCATTACATGTCGATCCAAGGAGAAAAATATGTGTATAAGTGTTGTAAGCATTGTTAAATCATGTTTTAAGATGCATTTTTAATTGTTATACTTGCTATGAATTCCATTGATACACATACGAATGTCTTGGACTACCTCACTAGGCTAAGTAAGCCTAATGCATTTCATTTCCATGCATTTTCAAGCTAAAGCATAGTTGGATCGAGGATGAGCAAGGAGCATTTTTGGAGCAAGTCACAAACCTATATGTAATGTTAATCTAGCCCTTGAACTCCTAGAATGGTGGCGTAAGGCCTAAACAAGTTAGTTTGGTCCCATTTTGCATTTATGTATTGGCCTCTATGTTGAAAAGGTCTAAATGCTCAAAATGGTATGTTAAGTGTTTTAGTAAAATGTGACAAATTTGCATATTTGGCCTAATAGGTAAAAACTTAGTAAATGGATTCGAATAGCCTTAAAATTTGATATGCTAGTAGATTAGTTGGTTATAAACTTGTGGGTAAAATCTCATTGCATTTGGACATCGTTCAACGGGTTAAAATAATGAAAAACCAGATAAAATCTATCATTACAGTGCAGGTGTATCGATACGGGTGGAGGCGTATCGATACGGGTAAGCATATTTTGACGTGGTAAAATAAAGTGTATCGATACACCAAAGGGGCGTATCGATACGGTTCTTGGCAGTAAGGTTCGTTGAAATAATGGTATCGATATGGCCTTCAGGTGTATCGATACGGCCAAACAAGGTGTACCGATACACCAAAGGGGTGTATTGATACGGCCTTGAGATTATAGTTCTACATTGTTTGCAAAATGGTCATTGAATATTTTATAGTCTAATTGAATGAGTAAATGATACCAGAACTACATGAAAATTTGCAGACTTACTGTTATTGTATTGAATTTCATGGTTGTTTAGTCAATTGCACAAAAGGACCCCTAAATTAATAAATTTATAGATTAGCCCTTAAAACTTGTAAAAGTTATAAATTAGTCCTAATTGATGAATTTCTGTTGCACATTGAATAAATTGGACTAGTTCTTATTTTGGTAATGTTTATAAAGCATAATATTGTTTAGTTATTGATTGAAAATTCACTGCATCGATTACCGTTCCGTTCACCGGTAGCATTTTTCGACCCAGTTTTCTTTTAGGCCGGGTGGAGGACATTACATGTGAGTCTCCCAACGAAGATTTTATGCATACATTCGAGACTTGCTTAAACGATATCAATCTGCTTACCACTTGGATCAATCTTGTTTATAACAGTTAAAGTATTTTTGTATTTATTATGATATTGAAAATTTTAAGAATATATAAAATATATTTAGTAAAATGGACAGAGTAATAATAGAGTAAGCCCAACCCACAATGTGAAGGATGTGGATAGCACTTAGAACCACAGTTATATACATTTGGAATATGCCATTGAAGGCACAAGAGAAGCTTTAAGGTCTATTCAATCATATATAATATGCCCATGTATATGGATATTGATGGGGGAAAAGCATTGTATTCAATTTATGTATTGATTTATAGTTGTTTGTTTGATTTATTATAATTTTATATAAAAAGCTATTGTTTGATAGTCCGGCACATAATCAAATATACTAGAAAAAAATTTGTGTACCAATGACATAGTGGACTTCAAGTCATCCATACATAATATATTGATTTTATTAGCTGGCTTGGTTCATACATGAATGTCATAATGTAAAGATATCCTATGGTATAAATATTAGTTATTATTTAAAAATATTTTTTTTAAAAAAAAGGGAACATGGGAATATTAATAAATGAACCAACTTGGAATAGGTACATGTCTTTGAAGTCACGTCATCCTATCTTCTATCCATCATCCATCACCTTATTAAACTATTTTAAAACGGTTTAAAATATGAATTCAATGACTATTTTTACTGGTAAATAGTGACGTATTCCATCTTGATGGTCCAAGTTTAAACAATTTAGCTTGTAAGTGTACGTGAATTTATATAAATTTAAAATCAAACATAAATATTTGTACCTTATATTCGAATAGAATTATAAAAAAGAAATAATCGACAAGTGGAAAAGCATGTTATGCAAAAGTTGTCAATTGTACCTAAATGTTATTTCCATCATTCATTATCTTATTCAATTTCTGACCATATTTGCCGTGTGCTTTATCTTATCCTTTGGTGCATGCATTCCATCTTCTTTTTTCCTTCTTGGGAATCAAAAGAAGATGGAAAAATCAAAAAGCATGGAATGACAAAAAAACACTTGCTATCAAGTCTTTAATTAACATTTTATTTAAATTCGATCTTTGAATATTTTTTTTATCTCTTTTCGAGGATTATTTAACTATTATTTATAAATTGTAACACTATATAGAATGTAATTGCAATTTATATTTTTTATATAATTTAATTGCTCTACTATGATATAATCCTCTGTAATCCTTTAATTTTATATTTAAGTTGTGACTAATTTTTGTAGTAAACAACGTGATATTTTTTAACACATGATGATATGACATATATATCTTAATATTTTTATTGAACAAATTTATTTTACATTTAAAATATATTTATTTAACATAAAATATTAAAGTGTATGTATCACATCTCTGCATTTTCAACCAAATTAATGAAAAAAGTTAGCGGACTAAAATACCAAGATATAAACTTACAATATGATGTTTAAATCCTTAAAAAAAACCTGTAGGACCTTCAATAAATTTGACTTTTTTTCCTTTAGAAGAAAATAGGTTTCATATATTACTTGTATTATTTACTGACTATATTATATGAAATATATGATTTTTTAACTTTATTATTATTATTGTTGTTGTTGTTGTTGTTAAGGGTAGAGTATACAAATGGACACTAAACTATCTCTAAAAATACAAAATGGTCATCAAATTTTCAAATGTTATATAATGAGCATTAAACTTTAGTCTTTGTTACAAAATGGTCACTGAGCCGCTAACTGTCGTTAATTGGGTGACGTGACAGTCATAGAAATTTGAATAATATAACATTTAATCCTTCATATTGACACATTTAATCAATTTATTCCTAATTTAACCCTCAATATTGATGCCTAAATTGATTGAATGTGTAAATATTGAGGATTAAATATGTTATTATACAAATTTTGTAACTGCCACGTCTCTCAGTTAACGGCCCAATGACCATTTCGTAATAAAAACTAAAGTTTAATTACTATTATATACTTTTTAAAATTTTGGTGACCATTTTGTATTTTTAGGGATAGTTTAGTGGCTATTTATGTAGTTTACCCTAACATTTAATATGAAAAACTTTGATACACAAAAGCTTGACAAATTGTTGTTAAATTTATGATTTAAGATTTAAGAGTTTAAGTTGTAGCGTTTAAAATTTATAATTTAAAATTTGAGTTTAATATTTTTAGGGTTGAAATTTTTAGATTAAAAAATAGATTTTAAATAAGAATTGTGTAATATTTTTAAGTTATAAAAATATAATCCGTATTTATATTAGTATTATACTGTCTCCAGGGTCCAGCCTCTAAACAGGTTGAAGAAAAATTAGGCACTATGAGTCAACGAGAGAACAACCTCGATGTCTGACCTAACCACCCTGGACTCTTGGCACAGGCCTGCCTGGTCAAACCCACTTTTTATTTCTTTTTAATACCCGCGAAAAAATTACCCAAATATTGTGGGTAACTTTTTTCTCTTAAAATAGGGTTTTCCAAATTAATTTCAGATTTGGAGTAATTTACTGTTCGAGTCAGAAGTCGAAGGGAAAGCAATTCGACTTTAAACAATATTTTGTCGAAAAAATAATAAACAAATAAATTTGGAGGGAAAGCAATCCGACTTTGAATATTGTCCAGAATTTTAATATTTTCTAGTAAAATACTGTTTAAAGACGAGAATAAATCATTCTGATTTCTAATTTTTACAGTAAACAACAATAGTTTGAGAAATAAACTTAAAGGAACTATATTGTTTGAGAAAAAAATTGAAGAACCATATTTAGGGAATTTCCCTCCACTCCTTCCACATTCATATTTAGGGCTCACAAGGGGCTATATTGCATGTCACATAAAGAAATACTATTCGCTTCCCAAAATCCCATATGCACCAACCAAAACGCTGCGTTAAACAAAGAAATAAATACCTCCCTCAAACCATATCCCGCCACGTCATCCTTTTGACTTCATTGTTGACGTATATTTCGTGAAAAATTATATTATACGCCCATCTCGTCACGTCGTCAATGGTCTTAACTAATAAAAATTACATATTTAATTAATTTTTTATATCATATTTTTACTGAGTAAATTTCCGTTCATATTTACTGTAAATTAAATTTTAAAAATAATTTTTACCATGTGAATAATCACTTAGTAAAAAGATGACATGAAAAAATTAATTAAATGAGTGATCTTTATTGGTTGGGACCATAGACGACGTGGCGAGACGGGCCTATAATATATTTTTTCCTCCTCACTTATCAATTATTGGCTAGAAATTATATAATGGCTCTGATTTACCAAATCAACTATAGTCCTAACCGTTAAAAACGACTTACTATACTATTTTTTTCATGTCATTTTTCTCATTATATAATAATTTTAAAAAATATTTTTTAATAATTTAAAAGTAATTATAAAGTAATCTAAAAATTATTTTTAATTAACATATAAAGATATATTAGTGAAGACTCACTAATTAAAAAAATAACAAAAAAATATAATAAATAATTTTTATTAGTCGAGACATGCTGATGTAGTAAATTTAGCTCATATAATTTTTCTTTATCAGCAAAGTCTGCAAACATGAAGCCAAGGATGACAGCATATTAAATTACCAGCAATTTATGTAAATTTTAAACGTGCGAATATGTTTTAAATTTTAAAATATTTTATCATTTCTATTTAATTTGAGTAATCCCATATGCACCAACCAAACTCTTGCCGGGGATTGGTGAATTATACAATGCACTGGAAGGGGAAATTTCCCCTATAAACGTGGTTAATTTCCCCTATAAAAATAAAACTTTTAGAATTTAATCATAAAATTTAAAACTTAAATTTTAACACCTAAAATCTAAATTAAAATCATAAACTATAAATTATAAACGTTACAATCTAAACCTATAAAACCTAAATTCTAAATTAAATCCACTTATAAAAAATAATATTTTGCTACCGGTGTATAAAGTATTTTCCCTTGATTAATTAATTGGTTAAAATTTTATATTAATTAAATATCAGTATTTAGTAATGCAAAAGAAGTAAGTGTATTAAGTGAAGGAATGATATCAAATAATCGAATATATTATTCATAAAAGTAAAACAAATTAGAATTTATGATACATCTACTACGTAGGTGATTAAAATATCTTAATCAACAATATATGGATAAAAATAAATTAAATATCTATAAATATTTGAATATGTATCATCTTGGACCGATGCGGGTATATTCAGGTACAGCGTTGGACCACATAACTATCCAAGTCTCGTTTCAATGATTCAGCGACACGTATGGTGAAGCCAAAGACATTTATTACGTGCTGAAGAGTACAGAGTTCATGCCTATCCATGAAAACACGTGATTGCTTTCTTCGCCTTTTTTTTTGAAGGTGAAACGTGGGACCATAGGGTTTCACGAAATTTAAAACACGTGGAGATGTTGAGTCACTGCCATGTAAGAGTCAGCTTGATTGCGGTGACAGTCAAAATTGCCAGCTGGGTTACTAGATAAATTTACTGGCCAACCTTATCCTCTTGCCTTTCTTTCTTATTTTAAAATTTATGATGGATTTTTCGAAAATTTTATTCAAACCGATCACGTAAAATACTTTGAATAAAAAAATTCTAGCATTTATTTTGGATAATTAAAGCTAATTTTGAACTCCATAACCGTATAATGTAAAATTCATCATTATTAAACGGTTATAATGATCTATTTATATTCGTGTAAAATTATGTTAATTTTAGATAATTTCGTATTATATATATATAAATGATATTTTTAATAATCCAATATTGAATATCATAGTAAATTAAAAAATTAAAAAATTATTTGATATAAAATTTTCCAACGGTTAAATCTATATTAATAAAGATGACATTTTCAGTTTATTTAAAAATTTATATACATAACAAACACAATTATATTAATAAATTTATTATTAAATTATCAAAATATTAATCATACACTGAATTAAAATTAGCATAATTTTATATGGCAAAAAATATCATACTTTTATATTCAAAAAAATTATCATAATTTTACACTAATATAAATAAATATATGCAGTTTGCTCAATCAGTTTAGAACGGCTGCGATCAATTTATATGAAATCGAACGGCGGAAGCATCCTGACGGTTAGGGTTGAACGTTTGGTTCGAATCAAATCAAGTTAAAATATTTTGAGTTAGTTGAATTTACAGGTTATATTTTACAGCTTGAACGTTTTTTGAAATATTTTTAATTATATTCGAGCTAAATCAAATCAAATTTTTGAGTTTCTATAAGTATTTATAGTACACATCAATTTAATTTAAATTACTTTTTATATTCCTATACAATGCACATATATATCATGTACAATTGAGGGATCATGCTAAACTTGAAAATTATCGATTTTTTAATCCGATTTTGTTCACCCCTACCGACGGCAACTAGCGTGCCGTTATTTTTTTCACCAACTGCATTACAAGATGAGTATGCTGTGCAACTTGCGATTGAAAAACACTACCAATAAAATAAAAGGAAAGAAAGAGAGAGGAAGTAGGAAAAGAGGTGATTTTGTAAACGCGACTGATTTATTGATATAAAAGAAAGGACCAAAACAAACAAACCCTAGATACTCCCTCTTTAAAGAATTTTTTATGTTTTTCCCTCAAATTTTTCATTTTTGGATCCAAAGGGTTCCCATTAAAGGCATAAACTTTGTGCATTCAAGTGCGAGGTTAGTTTCAAAGTTTCATTTTTATTGTTTTAATATTTTGTCCCATTATTTTGGATTGATTTGGTTTCAGAAAGTTAGTGTTTTTAGATTTCTTTTGATTGAATTCTGGTATAATATTCAATTGGGTTGTTCTTATCTATACTTTGGATAAAATTTCATGGGTTTATTTTGTTTTCTGTGATTCTTTTTTATTGTTCGTTTAAAGATGATGTTTTTGTTGATACTTAATGCAGGTCATGCTAAATTAAAAAGTATTTTGGGAACAGAAATATTTTTGAGATATTTGTGATTGATTCTTGTTGAGGGTGATTACTTAAAAAGAGGGTTAAAGATGATATCAAGATCATATACCAATCTTTTAGATCTAGCTTCTGGTAATTTCCTTGGTCAACCTAATGGACACAAGCGGCTGCCACGGGTGATGACTGTGGCCGGTGTTATTTCAGAGCTCGATGATGATCAGGCTAATAGTGTCGCCTCAGATGTACAGTCCTCGGTTATTCAGGACAGAATTATTATAGTAGCTAATCAGCTGCCAGTTAAAGCTAAACGTAGGCCTGATGATAAAGGGTGGAGTTTCAGTTGGGATGACGATTCGTTGTTGTTACAGTTGAAAGATGGTTTGCCTGAAGATATGGAGGTTTTGTATGTTGGTTCTTTGAAAGTTGATGTTGAACCCAGCGAACAAGATGATGTATCGCAGCTTTTGTTGGATAGGTTTAATTGTGTCCCGGCGTTTCTTCCGCCTGATATTTTGACAAAGTTCTATCACGGTTTCTGTAAACAACATTTATGGCCGCTTTTCCACTATATGCTTCCATTTTCAGCAAATCATGGATGCAGGTTCGATAGGTCTTTGTGGGAGGCTTATGTTGCTGCAAATAAGATTTTTTATCAAAGGGTGATTGAGGTTATAAACCCAGAAGATGATTATGTTTGGATCCATGACTATCATTTGATGGTGTTGCCTACTTTCTTAAGGAGAAGGTTTAATAGATTGAGAATGGGTTTTTTCCTACACAGTCCATTCCCTTCATCTGAGATATATAGGACTTTGCCCGTGAGGGAAGAGATCCTAAAGGCACTCTTGAATTCCGACCTGATTGGTTTTCATACCTTTGACTATGCTCGGCATTTTCTGTCTTGTTGTAGTCGTATGCTAGGTTTAGACTATCAGTCAAAGAGGGGTTATATTGGACTGGAGTACTATGGAAGGACAATTGGGATAAAGATCATGCCTGTTGGGATCCATATGGGACAGATTCAGTCTGCGTTGAGACTTGCAGATAAGGAGTGGAGAGTCGAAGAGCTTAAACAACAGTTTGAAGGAAAGACTGTATTGCTTGGAGTTGATGACATGGACGTCTTTAAAGGTGTCAACTTGAAGCTGTTAGCAATGGAGCAGATGCTGAAACAGCACCCAAAGTGGCAGGGAAGAGCAGTTCTGATACAGATCACGAACCCGACCCAGGGAAGAGGTAAAGATCTCCTGGAGATAGAGGCTGAAATACAGGCAAGCTGCAAGAGAATCAATGAGACTTTTGGACAACCTGGCTATGAACCAATTGTCTTTATTGATAGGCCAGTATCAATCAACGAAAGAGTTGCATACTACACCATAGCTGAGTGCCTTGTAGTCACAGCTGTAAGGGATGGGATGAATCTTACTCCTTATGAGTACATTGTGTGTCGACATGGAGTCTCTGAATCGGACTCATCCTCAGAATCAAGTGGACCTAAGAAGAGCATGCTAGTTGTATCAGAGTTTATTGGTTGCTCTCCTTCGCTGAGTGGTGCAATTCGAGTAAATCCTTGGAATATGGAAGCAACTGCTGAGGCAATGAGTGATGCAATCTCAATGGCAGATGCTGAGAAGCAGTTGCGCCATGAGAAGCATTATAGATACGTTAGCTTACACGATGTAGCATATTGGTCTCGAAGTTTCTTCCAGGATATGGAAAGGACATGTAAAGACCATTTCCGACGACGTTGTTGGGGAATTGGTTTGAGCTTTGGGTTCAGAGTTGTAGCTCTTGATCCTAACTTCAGAAAGTTGTCTATCGATCACATTGTATCCGTGTATCTGAGGTCCAAAAATAGGGGTATACTATTGGACTATGATGGAACTATAATGCCTCAAACTTTGCATAACAAGACCCCAAGTGCAGAGGTTATCTCAATCATAAATACACTCTCTGGTGATCCAAAGAATACAGTCTTTGTTGTAAGTGGAAGAGGAAAAGATAGCTTAAGCAAGTGGTTTTCTCCTTGTAAGAAGCTAGGAATTGCAGCTGAACATGGTTATTTCGTTAGGTATGCCGTTTTCTTTTTCCTCTCCATTTTTTGTTTCTTTTCATTTTAGTGCCACTTCAATAGGTGCACTTACCTCGAAGTTGTTGATATTTCAGGTGGTCTAGTAATGACGAGTGGGAAGTTTGTGGGCAGAATAGAGAATTTGGGTGGCAAAAAATGGCTGAGCCTGTTATGCAATTGTATACAGAGGCCACTGATGGCTCTTCTATTGAATCCAAGGAGAGTGCATTGGTCTGGCACCATCGCGATGCAGACCCGGGTTTTGGATCTAGCCAGGCAAAGGAGATGTTAGACCATCTTGAGAGTGTATTAGCAAATGAACCTGTGGCTGTAAAAGCCGGTCAGTTTATCGTTGAAGTGAAACCACAGGTATCTACTTAACTTTGGTTTTAATATTCCAACTTATGCATCCAATATCCTTATTTCTTCTATTCGTTTATTTGAGATTCTGACGTTTTGATGTATGCTTAACTATAATGAAAATACTAGTTTTAGATTTCCATGGACATATTTCAATGGGTTTGGGGGGTTAGTTTAGTTGTGATATTTGTGTCTTAGTCACATTGGTTTTGTTGATTTGGACGAACACTCGAGATTAATCAACTTTCAATGTTGCTTTTAGGGAGTGAGTAAAGGTTTGGTGGCTGAAAAGATCTTCACAACGATGTCTGAGAAAGGAAAGCAGGCTGATTTTGTACTCTGCATCGGGGATGACAGATCCGATGAGGAGATGTTTGAGATCATCAGTAGCGCTATTTCCAGTGGTATCCTCTCGTCCAAAACAAATGTGTTTGCCTGTACAGTTGGTCAGAAACCTAGCAAAGCCAAGTATTATTTGGATGACCCTGCCGAGGTTTTAGTCATGCTAGAAGGTCTTGCAGAAGCTTCAGACCCTGAACCCTTCACTGATAGCGAATCAGAAGACACCATTTGAAGTGATGAAAAAGGGACATTGTTGGCCTTTTTGTCTTCTTATTTAGCCATTGAAAAACATACAAGTGAACATCTTTTTCACATGAAAGGGACCTGCTGGTTGGACATGGAGACATGGTTGGAATTGGAAAGACATTCATTTGAGTTAGAAAAGAGTTCCATTTGTGCAGTCATGAAGATTGAGTTGGAGTACAGTCCGGTGTCATCAATTTAAGGGGGGGGGGGACAGAATGAAATTCTTCTGCTGGGTTGAAAAGTCATCCTGTTGAATGAACGTATACAAATTTGACGTTTTTATATTTATTTTTTGGAGTGTTTTTTTTTTCCACTGAATATTGAATTCTGTAAAATGTTATAGAAACATTGCAAATTTGCAACTAGCTTTTCCATGTTTACATTCAATTTGGAACCCCGAGCGTTGGATTCAGATATAAAGACTGAAATGTCTCCTTCTCAGTACCGGTATATGATCTTATGGAAAGCAATATCCCAGTCCCTGAATCAATGGCTCCCATGAAATCCGGCTAATACGGTCACTGCACCAATGCACATTCTGTCAAAGGCAGCTGCTGTTGGTATGCGGCGGTGCAGTAACATAGTATGCTAAACCTCCAACAGGAAAATTCAGACATCAGCATATATGAAGAGAGAGCCACACAAATGAAAATTCAGACTTTAAAGAGATGGAAAAGAAACAAGTTCTATTCTAACCTCGCAGGTGCAGAAACATAGTATGCAAACCTCCAACATGAATAAACTGACCACCTGAATATTCAGATTCCTTCCACTTTCCCAACAGACTCATAAACAAGTCACCACTGTACTTCCTGTACAGTAACTGCACAAGAGTAAACAGCGTCGGCGAAGTTAGAAAATTAGAAGTAAGAATGAAATGCTTTTCATTTTCACCCTTCATATGGTGTGGAGATGAAATAAAGATTTGAAACAAGAGTGGATTGAAGAATGATTGGCTATGACCCCGTTCGTCCGCCAGCATTACAAGCAATGCCAATGACAGCATCCTCAAATTCAGCCCCACGGCCACTGTTGGTGGTTGTAGGGCTAAAGGCTTCCCAGATTATGTTTTCACTGCCCAAGCAAAATGGTATGTAGGATATTCTCCTACAGTCGTACTGAAATGCATTTGAATTGAGTCAAAAATGGAAAACAAAGCAACCAGATATTAGTGGCAATGAATTGAGCCCAAACCATATCCCTTCTGGAGAAATTCATCCAGGCGATCACAATGATTTCAGAAATGCAAAGTTGAATAATAATAAGAATAGCACTCCCAACACCAAGCTGACCGACACTGTCATACATACCAGACAGTTCATATGTCACTGCTTCGCCCACAGCAATCAGGATGCCCAACAACTTTTGAGCCCCATTTCTGCAAACTACACATAAAAGCACAAAAAGATTATAATACGTGCATAAAAATCATAAAAGATATACGAGGGTGATTATTGAAATTTTAATTACGATGCTAGTGATTTTGAATAAAACACAATATCAAAAATAATAGTAATACAACCAACAAGACGTTGGTTTAACGGGTTTAGTTTGTAGAGGTCGGCTTGTTTGAATCCCAAAAACAAAAAGTAAAGCCTTTCATTGTATTACCAAACCTGTAGTTTTCCTACGTTCAACTTCACACGCCATGTGATATACTATAAGATGAGTCCACCACGTGCGTCGAACACTGCTGAACACTACTAAATTAATTAATAAAGATTAAAAATCTCAAGGACTTAAAATACAAATATAAATTATTTAAAATAAAATTTTAATTAAATTATTTTCTATATATATTATATTTTTAAATTTTTTCTAAATAATTAGATCAAATACCAACCATAATCAATCCCTAAATTAAAAAACCCTAAATCTTTTTCTCAAGTTAGAACCCTAATTCTTGAACGCAAACCTTTGAGGGAAATATTTTCTCAAGTCGGCTTCTCTCGTATATTTGTGTTTACTTCCCAAATTAGAACCAATTATTTCGAAGTAATCGCAAACCCTAAATTTAGATGTTAATACCAGACGACTTTTTTCTCTTCAAATTAGAACCATAATTCCCAAATTAGAACCAATTATATAGGGTTTTAAATTGGGAATTAGGGTTCTAATTTGGGGCAAAAAGATTTAGGGATTTTTAATTTAGGGATTAACTATGGTTGGTATTTGATCTAATTATTTGAAAAAAATTTAAAAATATAATATATATGAAAAATAATTTAATTAAAATTTTATTTTAAATAATTTATAATTATATGTTGAGGCTTTGAGATTTTTAATCTCTATAAATCAATTTAATGGTGTTCAACGGTGTTTAGTATTAATGGTATTTAGCGATGTTCGACGTCTGTTGTAGAATTTTCGTATACTATATGTAATTCCATTTTCTAGAGAGATGAGATCGGTTAGGTTTTAAAATTTAAACTGTTATAGTAATTCAATTCGATTCAATTTGATTCTCGATTTTCCATGTTTATTTTTAGTTTTGACTTTTACATTTTTATTTTTATTAAACGACATTGTTTTATGTTTTCTAAGACAATATTTGATAAAGTTTCAACGTTTTTTTTATAAATAGTACAAATAATTAGGGATATTATATCATGTACCGGCAGTGAGAACAAAACCTTTTCACCAGTATGCCTAAATTTATCTTAAAAAATTAAAATTAAAATTTCTAATATTAATTCCATAAATCTTAAGTTCTAAAACCTAAATTTTAATCATAAACTCTAAATTTTAATCCTTAAAACCTAAAGCCCTAAACTTTAAACAGTGAACTAACCTCTTAACCCTCAAATTGAACCCACTTGTGAAAAGTTTTTATTACCCCGTGTGTGTGGAATATTTTCCCAAATAATTAATCAATAGTTCAAAGTTATCTCCTTTTTGGAATTTTTTTTCTTCAGATTTTCACAAATACACGTCTTTAATTTTTTTTTGTTTAACCACTGATTTTGATCTATTAATCAATTAATTTAGATCGAATTGTGCATATATCCATTATAGGGCGGCTCTCTCAATTTAGTTTTTCATTCACAATGCCAAGATTCGAACCCTTGAGCTTGCTTAAGGGACGTAGCGTCTCATCCCACTAGATCAACTAGTTGTTAGTCACGTCTTTAAACAATATTTTTTTTTAATTTTGAGTGATCTATTGTACATACAATTGATAATCTTTAGGTTTAAAGAGTATTTTTCCCTAAATTCGTACTAAATAAATAATTTAGTAAATCCATGAAAAATACATCAATCCAGTTCTTTGACTAACATTAGTCAAAGGGCTAAATTGATGCAATTCGTGAGTTAGATGGTATAATTTGATGTGTTTTTCTCGGAGAGATAAAATTGATTATTTGGTACAAATTTATGGGCAAAATACCCCTTTAAGCCTAATTTTTAATAAAATATTATTTTTATATTTTTAAATATTAAAGGTTAAATTTATAAAAAATATTTTTTTATTGAAAATTTATAAAAATCATAAACGCATTAGACTAAAAAGTTATTTTGTTTTTTATAATTATTATATCAATAATTAATGATAAAATGGATAGATTGTTTAACAGCAATTGGTCATTTTGCTCTTTTTAGAATGTACATGGATCAGTTTGTTCATTTTCTAGTAAAAGACCAAAATACATGGACGATTACAGTACTTTTACCAAAAAAAGTATAATTTTATTTAATAACTAATCAAGATTCCCTTTAATAAAAAAATATATACTGTTTTCTTCAATGAGTAAAATAATGGTAAAATATTATAAATTATAATCAACTCACCGTATTATCTATACTAAATAGTTTATTTATTTAAAATCTACTAATTAGCATAGTGATTAAAGGATGTTTATATTTACCCATTTTATATGAGTTTAAATTTCAGTAGAGTTTATAAACTCTCTATTTAATCAAAAATAATAATTTATTTATTTTATACTATGATTCATGTGAACAAATAAAATTAATAGTCAATTCTATATTATTAAAAAGGAAAATATTATATGCATTGGCAGTGAAAAAATTATTTTCTACAAGTGCTTAATTTTTAGGATTTTAGTGTTTATGGTTAGATTTTAAAGTTTGTGAATATATTCATTGTTTAAAGTTTAAGGTTTAATATTTTTAGGAGTTAGAGTTTATGACCCCTAAATAGATATATAGTAACTTTCGAAGTCCGCTTGTTTAAAAGCTTTTTATTAATCATGCATCAAATAATTATCTTTTATTAAATGTTTGAACTAATTAAGTTTAGTTAGTATTACGAAACGACACGATATTAATTTAATAAAAAAAGTATAAAATATCCTCAATATAATAGAAAAAGTAATATCAAATTACAAAAATAATATCTCCAACAAGTGTTACAGTAAAAAAACAGATGATGTTCATCCTAAGAGACACAAGTTTAAATCTCTATGTCTACAAGATATATGTATTTTGTGTCAAAAGGCCAAAAATATCTATCAATAGATATTACTTTATAATCACCTTTAGAGTTTTCAATAATAATAATAATAAAACAGTGTATATTTTAATATATATATATATATATATATATATATATATAAAGAATAAGCTCAGTGAAGGCAAATTACTAAAACAACCTCAATTTAATAAAAAGTAAATATTATGTTATTGAAAAAACTATAAAATATAAAGTTCTACGAATACCTCACGTTTCATCAATACTCGTGATTCAATTGAATACATATTCTAAAAAAATATAATATTTATATAAATTGAATTAAGACTCCATCGGTGCAAAAATGTATAAATTTAAATTAGATTTATATTAAACGATTAAATTGTGGTTCTAAGTATAACACAAAAGCTACTTGAAATTAAAAAAAAAAAATCAGGAGGTGATAAATGCATGAAGTTGAACAATGGGAATGAGCCAAAGTTAGTAGGCGGCTCATGCAGAGCACATGTTTTAATTAATAAGACCAGGGATTAGGTGAACCCAAGGGAAAAGGGCTCTCAAGTCAAAGCCTAAAAGGTAATTTATTATAGCAACCAACCATATATAAAAACTAAATGATTCGGTCAACAATAGTTAAAAGTTCTCAGTTAATTTTTCTTTTTTTTAATTGTGAGTTTTTAATCTAGTAAGAACAAATTTTTTTCTCTTTTCCTTAAGTAAGAATTGTTTAAAAAATGTAAATGATTTAGGTTGGTGTAATTTGCATGTACAATGTGTGCATGTTGTTAAAATAGTTAAGAATAATGAAAAAATATTATCTTGTAATAGTTTTAATTTTTTTTGTTATTTAATTTTTATATTTATAATTTATATTTTGGTATACATTCGTTTTTATGTGTAATTGGAGCATATTTTACATGTTTTTATAATCTATATTTTATTAAAAAAATATATGAAAGGAAACTTTATAAGATGTAATTAAAAATAACTACAATCTCGACAATAGTTGTATGCCTAAACAAACTGTGGCGTACTTATTAGTATAATAATACAAACAAACTGTGACGATAATAAATAAAAACAATTTTATTAACTTTAGTCAAATGACTTATTTGAATATAATTTTTAAAGCTTACAAACTTAATTAAGTAGAAAATAAATAAGAGTTTAATTGTTTTTTTAGTTAGAGAATTATTGAACCCTTGATTTTTAAAAACGTAATTTTTGAACTTTTATTTTTTTGGAATGAGATTTTAAAAAAAAATAGTATTTTTTTAACCCATGATTTTTTTTGAATTTTCTTGGAATGGGTGATTATTAACAAAAAGGATTAGCGTCAATGTGAATTGGTATTTTCACGAATTGACTTTGTTGAGTTTAGAACGCGTATTAACACCAATTTTCAACACATTATTCCATTTTGTATTGTGTGAATAAATAATTCAATATAATTTATATAATTACGTTTCAGTATGTTTCAAAAAAATTGTTATATTTCAGCATACATGTAAATTTGAATATGGATATTCAATGTTCAAAAAAAAGAATATGGATATTCAAATTTCAACATACATATAAATATACACAGAGAGAGATTTGAATTTATTTTAATTTTAAGTCTTGCGTTTTTTAAGTTTTATTAAAAGTTATTTTAGTTTAAATCAAAGATATACTTCGATTACAAGTTTATTTGTTTGTATATTATAATAATTAATTATGACCATAATTATACAACTCTATTGATTATAAATTTAATTTTATTTATGCATTATATTAAGGAAAAATTACACGGGTGGTCACCAAGCTATCACACGTTTCTTGTTTTGGTCACCTATTACTTTTTTCGTCAAAATTATTCCTTTCGTTAGATATATTTCTTGTTTTGGTCTCATCTATTAAAAACTTAACATAATCGCTGATTGGACAATTTTTTTATTTTTCATGTCATCACATCTCTTCTTGTCATGAGGTTAAATACTATTTTTTATTCGACCAACCAGGAGGTGACATATATCACCTCCTGGTTTTGAACAAATGAAAGAACAAAATGTTTTTAGTGCCTCTAAAAGGATTCAAACCTAAAAAAATAAGATTTAGTTAAGTTTTATCCAAACAAATATTTAAGTTATAATCTCCAAGCAAAAAAAATTTAGTGCCACTAAAAGGATTCAAACCAGGAGGTGACACCTTACCATCGAGCTAGGCTTAAGATTTAATTAAGTTTTATCTAAACAAATATTTAAGTTATAATCTCTCAACCTAAAAAATAAGCAAAATTGTCTCTATAGGGACTTGAACCAAGAACACTTTGTACCAAAAATTAAGGTATTTGGCTACTAAGATAGGTTGAGAACTAATAATATATCTACAAAATTTAATCTTTAATTTAAAATGTATTATCACCTCAAAATTAATTTAAAATACTACTAAAATCAATCTAAATTTATTTTTTCAATTCGCTTGGGAATAAAAAAACTAATTATTTTTTATAAAAATGTATTAAATTATTCTAAAAATAATTAAATGTAAAATAATTTGTTCATATACATGTCGATGAATTAAATGTTATTTAAAAATTATATTTTACCTAGATGGATATCATAAATTTAACTTTTAGATCTTTTTAATATTAGTTTTATAAAATAAATAAACAATTATATAATTATTTTTTTATTTCAAAACGAAGTGAAAAATCATTTTAGCTTGATCTTCAATTTTAATTACGTTTCAAGCTAAAAATATTTTTTTAAAATTTAAATAATAAATTTAAATCTAAATAGTTATTTTTAAATAATTCAATATTTATATTATACCATAAATATATATTATATAGTAAATTTTTATAATGATCTAATACAATTTTATAAAAATTAATAAATAATTACCAAAAGAATTTGAAAAATAATTTTTGATTGATTTTGGTAGTATTTTGATTTAATTTTAAGGTGATAATACATCTTAAATTAAATTTTAAATTTTTTGAATATATAATTAATTTTAAACCTAGTTAGTGATTAAACTCCTTGTTTTTGGTCCATGATGTTCTTGGTTCAAATCTCCATAGAGGTAGTTTTGCTTATTTTTTAGGTCGGAAGAGTTAACTAAATCCTAAGCCTAACTCAATGGTTAGGTATTGGACCCTTTTTATGCAAGTGGTCCTAGGTTTGAAACCTTCTAGTTCACCAAAGAAAAAAAATCTTTCATCTGGTCGAATAAAATAATAATGATTTTTCCTACTAATAAGGAGAGAAGCGGTGACGTGGAAAATAGAAAATATTGCCATGTCAGTGATTTTGTTGGGTTTTAAACGTAGAGGGACCAAAATATGAAAAGTATTTAACGGGAGGGATGATTTTGTCAAAAAAATTAATTGAGTGACCCAAATAAAAAAAAGTGTGATAATTTGGTGACCACCGGTATAATTTTTCCTTATATTAATTGATTGATTATAGTCCAAAATTACATTTATTGTAATTATAATTGCAACTTAAAAAATATTTTTTTATCAATGGATTGACACTGGTAGTGGGCGTTGGGCCATCCGAATTGTGTTTTATTCATAAAAATTGTTTTGAGTCAGTGACGGGTTTAAAAATTTAAGCATAAAACTTAAAATATTTTTTTAAAAGAGTATAAAAAATCTCTTTACACCATAAACAAAATTAATTTTTATTAAAATAACACTAAATTAAACTTATTTTAATAAAACAAATTAAAAATGAGGTGCATTGCATTGCAGTTCACTATAACTTTAGGTTACTTAAGCAATGTTAAATTTGATGTTGTAAATGAAAGAAACTGTGTTGAAGGAGTCGTTATGCATTGAACTTCTATAAAATTTAATTTAAATTAATTAACCAATATATTAGGTGCCGGTGATCAAAACATTTTTTTGTTTGAGTGGACAAAATTTGATGTGTGGCAACTTGCGAATGCAATGTCCTAAGAACCGATGGAACCCTAAACGAAACGAAACGAAACGAAAACTGAAATAGACATTACGTTCGGCCAAAAACAACGACTCTTCTGCGAAAAACACTTGTTTTTCGTGAATTCCAAGACCAACCGGCTGTTAAGCCTAGTGGAGTGGACCTGTCTTTTTCCTTCGGTTTTACCCCATTGGAGCCGGTAAATTGGTGGTTCCAGTTTTTTAAATTCAGATATCCCATTCTGATTTTAGATTTTTTATTTAATTATAAAAATATAATCTCGCTTTATTTAATATTATTTTTTAAAATTATTTTAAATTCATTTTTTAAAAGGTAATTATTATTATTATTATATTTTTTTATCTTTATATGATTTTATATAATCTTTAAATAAAATAATTAATATTTATATTTAAGGATTAAATATGAGATTAATGAATTTATTTTCAAATCTTTTTCTCACTCAAATGAGAAAAAAAAATTATTTTACATAATGTATTCTCTTTTACCACTCCATGTATGACAAAATCTTGTAATGTTTTTATTAAATTAAAAATGTACACATTAATATCAACTATAATGTGATATGATACAATGAAACGATACGTTAGATTCTTTACTTTTAAAGATTTAAATTTTAATGTTGTGAATGATATAAACATAGTTAAAAGAATTGTTTTGATAATGAATCTCTGTAATACTCGAATCAAATTAGTCGATAAATAAATTAAATATTGATAATTATAAAAAAAAACCATTTATTGTATTTTTTATAATTCTGTTGCTTTTCATTACATTTATTGTATATATACTTTATATAAAAACTAGTATTTTATCTTTAAAATAAATATTGATAATTATAAAAAAACATTTATTGTATTTTTTTATAATTCTGTTGCTTTTCATTACATTTATTGTATATATACTTTATATAAAAACTAGTATTTTATCTTTAAAATATTAAAAAGTTGAACTCAACAAGTAGTTCAAATAAAAATAAGATATTTATTTTGAGAGACCCGAATTCGAGCATCTTTGTCTGTAAGTTGTATGTATTATCAAAAGATTAAGAAAAAATACAAACATATACTACCTAGTAATTATTTCAAGTCAATTTAAAAAATATAAAAAAATCACTTCAAATTTTTTCTAATAATAATTACACCTTAAAATAAAATTCTTAAATTTGTCTCGAATCTATCCAAAACAGTAATTTATGTAATTGATGGTTAATATATTAAGGGAGTGGTTTAGTTTTGGACAATAATGTTTCAAATGATTCCAAGATTAGGTAAAAAGTAAAAACAAAATTATAAAGGATGTAGTAATTATTTATGAATCATATATATATATATATATATTTAAATCAGATTAAGTTTTAATTTAGTTGACATATTATTAGTATAACAAACACAGGAATAAAATATACTTAAACCGTTCCATATCAAACTGTATGTTTGAGAGAAAAAAAATCTTTGTAAACCATTTCCTAGAACTCTACAAAGAAGCTTTTGTCGACTAAAGACATGTTATTTTTTTTTTTAATTTCCAATTGTTGCCCGTTTTTATTTTAGAGTAAAGAGATTTTTAGTCCTTTTTAACTCGATAATTTTATTCAATTTGATTTCTTAATTTTTTGTTTATAATTCTCCTGAAGTTAATTTTTTTTAACTATTTTAACAATATGACACTTTAAAAGTATGTCACGCGAAATAATATTAAAATATAATATTATTAAAAATGACTAAAAATGAATAAATTCAAGGACTAATATGGACCAAAATATTTTAGGACCGTTCATACATTCACCAGGCAAAAAAATCTTTTAGGGCCAAATAGAAAAAAATATATCAAATTCAAAGACTAAAATTTGTTTTCCCTCTTTTATTTTTGAGTGTTGGATATGCTTTGCTTAAGGTCAACTCGTTATAATTGAGCTTTTGGTAAAAACGTTTTTGTTTAGTCAAAGTGGAAAACTTTGAACTTTTGACAGCTTGGCAGGTGGCTCCTGGCTGCTACAAAACAAAGATTAAATAAAAATTTAATTTCATATTCTAATAAACTTCCATAAGTCCACGCGCCTATATGTCGAGTGGACCATCTACTTGTTTTCGGTCAACCCTAAATTGAGGTAAATTCAGTTGTCCACTAAAAATATTTCACTAATAAATTAATAAATATAAACTAAATGGTTAAAAAATCGATTCAATTAATAACTGGTTTAAAAAATCAATTCATTTCGCAAATGACAAATGATAATCACCCACTTTAAGCATAGATGGACCTAGAGGTGGTCAGCCCTTACAAATTTAATTTTTTTATATAATTTATAAATTTTTAAAAAATTTATATAGATTTTTTAAAAATCTATTTGCATCCTTTAAAATTTTATAAATTCGTCCCTCATGATATTTTATAAATTTGTTCTCTTTAACATAAAATTTTACATTCGGCTGTGACTTTAAGTGAGATTACATTACACACATTATATACAGTCCAGTCAATAAAAAAATAATAAAAGTTTTTTCTTTTCTTTTGGAGTGTATAATTAGAAAAATTCATAATTTACTTATTATCTTTTCATTTTTGTTCAATTAATCCACATGAAAAAGACATGTACATCAAAGTTGTTTTTCGATTGATTCAAAGATCAAATGATCTACTCAGTTCGATATATTCGAGATTGAATCTAAACAAAATTTTCTCTAATTCATATTAGTTCGTTTTAAATAAAATGTTGAGGATGAGTCTGCAGCGCTCGACGAGCACTGATGAACATCACTAATGACGAGAACCGATGAGCACTATTAATATAATTTATAAAGATTTAAAATCTAAAGGACTTACCGTATAATTATAATTCTTTTAAAAATTAAAACATAAATTAATTAAAAAAATTAATATTCTTTTAAACATTATTAAATCAAAATATCTATCTCCAAATCACAAAACCCTAGTTTTTTTCTTTTACATTATTGTCTTACTGGCGCCCGTCTGTGGCCACCGTTGAGCGTACTGTCGTTCCCCATCATTTTTGCAATAATGTAATTTATCCCCATTTCCCCAAGTCGAACCTTAAATAAATTTAATTCAATTTAAGGGTTTTGCCGCCAATCGTCGCCGGCATCCCCATCCATTCAGCCACCCAATTTCGGCATCCCCTAAATTGATATCCCCAATTTCGGCATCCCCTAATCCCTTAATTCTCAAACCATAACCACCATCCCAACCCTAATTTTTGAAATTAAGCCAATGTAGAACCCTAATTCCCAAATTGAGTGCCCTAATTCCTATGTTAGAACTCCAATTTCCGTAATAGCACCCTAATTTTAATGTTAGAACCCAAAATCCCATTTCTGATGTCAAATTCCCAAATCAATTGTAGTCTACCGTATCGGTACGCGGCTTTCTCCGTATCGGTACTAGATGCGTACCGATACGTAAATTGGCTACTGAAATTTTATTCCAAAAAACGTTTACCGGTATGACTTAAACACTGTACTGGTACGGTCTATTTGATCCTTATGGCGTATTTGTATTGTCCCGTTGTATATGAACCTTTTCTTCATTATACTTTTGGTGAAATCCCCCCCCCAAATCATTCTTATATATACATGCATACACATATGGTATTTTATGTAAGTACACACAAATAACAATAAAATTAAAGTAAGTACAAAATCAACTTCATACAATCCGAAATATTACAACTTAACATTATTTCTTACATGTAACCAGTATTTTTTATTTTATATAACTAGAATAATATAACTAAACATAATTTCCCAATGGACACATAATATAAAGAAAACCGCGACCCCCATCCACCATACAGTAGTTACTTTGAATTTTGATATATTATCGAGGCACGCTCAGACGTAGTCCTGTTTATCATGAGAGGGGAAAATCGTAGAAATTAATATTAGCAATCACAACAACAAATAAATTAAAAACTGTTTTTAAGTCAATAAATGCTTCACTTACAAGAACAACGATTATAATTTTTGGACGAGCCCGCACACTATCAATCCTTCCGTGGTTGCCAATCCAAAATAGTTGGATCTTTTTTTTAATATTTTTTAATACATTACTATATGCAGGCTGCGAAAAATATATTATCATCAATATACATAACAACAAAGCATAATAATTATTATATTTCATACTTAATTACCTATGTCATTTCCTTTGTATGTGTTGGGCATGTATCTAGCTAATTTTGATTTCTGAAGTGCATTGGTATGCCTCTTATCCTGATCAAAAGGCTTGTTTGAAGAAGGTTCAGATGTTTTATGCGAGTCCAATATGACATCTTCATCATATGAAACACATGTCGGGTTAGGCGATGAAGTTTGGCTCTTAGTTATCTTGGGTTTTCCTCTTCCTGTTTCAAGAACTATAGGATCATTAATTCGAACAGTCTCTTCGCCTTTAGTGGTTCTTTTTTTACATCCCACTTTAACCGCTTGCAATTTGAGACTCATTTTTGCAAATTGATCTTTAACCTCATTAAAAGTCTTGAATGTTTGTGATGCAATGTGACATATAGTCATACAATAGGAGGCTAGAGTGGAATACATGACTTGAACTATTGTTGGATTATTATCTTCAACATATTCATTCTTATTTTGTAATCCAACATCTTTCTTCGCATAAATAGTTCACTGTTTCATTATACATTCTAGGGGTATTTTCTTTGCCTTTTCATATTTCAACACGAAAAACATACGGCGACATGGAAATTCAATGGACTCAAACTTCATACAACAACAGTACATGGTATCATTTGTGGTATCTTTAACTACAAGATAGCATTTATCCTTTTCAACATGCTCTAACCAATAAAATATGCACGTATTTTGTACGACACTTTTTTTTACCAAATAACAACCATCACAGGACATTTCTTTGCACAATGTAGCAAAAGAATTTCTCGTATATACCTGGGCTGCATTACGTTTTAAAACTCACAACACACCGTCACAATACGATTGTTCATCCATTGTTCTGTAGTCTTGATGACCTTCCCCCCCATCTTAGAGATTGCAGTTGTCTATGATAGTTCTCAACAAATCGATACAACATCACCTTTTTGTCCAACCAAGTTTTCAATGTTCTATTCATTGACTCGCACCGTTAAGTAGTCCTCATTGCTACACACCAAAAATGTTTAATAATTTGGTTCAATACAATAAATAAATATAATATTATATACAAATAAAGTTTACATAAAGTTATCTGCATAAAATATCCTTGCAAATATGTTTCTGCCCATTTCTCTTTATCCTCATACAATTCTTTTACCCATCTCTTTCTTTCAACTTTGTGCTTGTCCACTAATTCGTTATAAGCCCTTTCAAAATTTGAGGGTATTCTACACTTGTCAGTGCATCTCATAAACCCATCAAGAAAAGTTTGTTCGACATGAGAATGCACGTTTCTCATGATATACCATAAACACAATCTATGTTTTGCCCCGGGTAGTACTTGAGAAATGACATTTTCCATTGCCTTATCTCTATTTGTAATAACAGTAAGTGGTTTGTAGCCATCTCCCGCTTCAATCAATTTTTGTAATACCTACACATAGGTATCCTCTTTCTCTTTCACATCCAAATGGCACTGTGTTTCGATGATGATTGACACTGACCAAAACAACAAACGGCTTGTTGTATGCGTTACACTTGTAAGTCGTATCAAATACGAGTACATGACCGAATTCTTTATAATCGGCACATGATATACCATCTCACTAGAACATCTTCTCCAAGTGTCTGAACTCATCCCTCGTGTGCTTCACAAAAGAAAGGATCAGGTTCTTGCTTTCCATATAAATACGCCATCACCGTTTCAGCATCACCATCTTGTACTTCTTCTCGTTTAATTCTATATAGATAGTTGTACAAATCCTTCTGTAGAAAACCAACATTCTCAATTGAACCAGCTTCGTTCACAAAATTTCGCATCATCTTACTTGGAGTAATTCTAGAGTGGTGCATACTCTTAATCTTAATTTTGTTTATCTGACTAATTTTTCGAAATGACTTACAAAATAAATCATTAAAAACATTATATATATATAACCTAGAAGTTAATATGTAACATTTTACTTATGGATGAATTACATACCTGATATAAGCAACTTGTGTTGCATGAACCATGTCATGGTTATGTTCTGCGTGGAATTTAACAACTTTTCAATATTGATATCGTTCGTCCAATTTGAATCTAATAAATGGTCTACATCCAACTCTGCTGGTTGGTCATTCTTCACGTTTTCTGTTTAGAAAATTACTCAACTTTTCCTCTCTATATCTTTCCTTACAGCACACCATTTTTTTTTTACAATTATGTGATCACCAATTCGACTTTCACTGTTTGGTCGACTCGAACTCCAAAACCTTTCACTTTGGCATAGGTATGATAAAATTCAATGAAATCATCTAAAGTCTTTCACTTCAGCATACTCATATCATTCGCATCGTAATCTTTTAATTGTTTCCCAATCTTGCCCCATATGCTTTCGTCAATGAAGTAGTCAAGGGTCTTCTCATCATCCATATGTTTGTCATCGTCAACAGTATATCAATTTGTTCTTCTTCAGCATGAATTTCACAATCTGATTTACTATTGTAACAATTTTTATCCTGATTATGGTCATCTTCATCTTTGTTATAAAGCTCCAACTCTGTAGTTTGAATTTTGGCATCTTCGTTATCAACTATCTCGACAAGATCCGTAATTTAACAAAATTAAAAAAAACAACATTATTATAATGGTACATGGCAAGAGAATTGAACTTAACACAAAATTTCAAAATTACAATTACAAAAAGTAAATCGAACTTAAACAAAGAAAATCAAAGGATCAAATAGACCGTAGCGGTACAGTGTTTAAGGCGTACCAGTACGCACTGTTTGGAATAAAACTCCAGTAGCCAATTTACATATTGGTACGCATCCAGTACCGATACGGAGAAAGTCGCGTACCGATACTCTCGAACCACCATACTGGTATGGTGGACTGCAATCGATTTGGGAATTTGACATTGGACGTGGGATTTAGGGCTCTAACATTAAAATTAGGGGTGCTATTACGAAAATTGGGGTTCTAACATGGGAATTAGGGCACTCAATTTGGGAATTAGAGTTCTATATTGGCCTAATTTCAAAAATTAAGGTTGAGGTGGTGGTTAGAGTTTGGGAATTAAGGGGTTAGGGGATGCCGAAATTGGGGATATCAGTTTAGGGGATGCCCAAATTGGGTGGCCGAATGGATAAAGATATCGGCGAATTGTCAAAAATAATGGCGACCGGCGGCAAAACCCTTAAATTGAAATAAATTTATTTAGGGTTTGAATGGGGAAAGTGGGGATAAATTACCTTCTTGCAAAAACGGTGGGGAACAGCGGTACGCTCAACGATGACCACGGACGGGCAGCAGCAAGACGGTGCAGATGTGGCCGACGACGGCGGCAACGATAATGTAAAAGAAAAAAAACTAGGGTTATGTGATTTGAGGATAAATATTTTGATTTAATAATGTTTTAAAAAATATTAAAATAAAAAGAATTTTAATTAATTTACATTTTAATTTTTTAAAAATTATAATTATACGATAAGTCCTTTAGATTTTAAATCTTTATAAATTAGATTAATAGTGTTCATCGGTGCTCGTTGTTAGTGGTGTTCATCGGTGCTCGTCGAACACTGTAGAATTTTCCAAATGTTGATTATTTATGTTAATTATAATAAAATTTGAAAAAACCATTAATTTGGATGATATATTATTTATATTTAAACAAAAAATTAGAGTTTGTAACCAACAATCAGTTGATCTAGTGGGATAATGCACTATATCTTTTAAGCAATATCAAGACTTTGAATTTTGGCGTTTTAAATGGAGCAAATTGAGTTGGAAAATGAGTCTGTCACGCTCGACGAACACCATTAATTTAGTTTATAAAAATTTAAAATTTAAATGACTCAACGTATAATTATAAATTATTTAAAAATAAAAAATAAAAAATAAAAAAATATTATTTTATTTTTAATTTTCTTTTAAACATATATTAAAATACATATCTACCCCTAAATTACAAACCTTAATTTTTGTTATTTGAAATTCAAGCCGTGGCTTCTTTGAATCCCAAAGGGAAGAGAAAGTGTTGTAACCGCCGCCATAATCACCGAGAATCGTACATGCTCGCTGAATCCCGTTAACCAAGCCAATCAAACTCTTCATGGTGGTTGCATTAGATCGTTGAATCCTTTGTTCTCCGTTCAAGCTATGTTTTTCATGGTGATTTAATGTTTTTTCAAGTTATGTTTTTGTTGAACTCTCTTATGGCTCTTTAAACAGTAGAGTAGATGAAACGAATGGACATTCAAAGCCATTAAAGTCATTTTCACTGCAACTGCATTGAAATTCTTTGAGAGAGAAAAACACAAAGAAAGAAAACCAAAAGCAAAAGGGAAAGGGAAAGGGGGATTTTTTAATATATTTTATACAAATTAAAGAAAAGTCTTTTAAGGAAAATTCACTTCCTTTTTCCCTTCCTCTTCCCAAACGCTTATTTGGTTTTTGGTTTTTCACACAAATCAAAGAATCCCATTTCTTTATTTTAAATTAAAGACCAAATCTTGCCATCTTTTGTTGACAACATCCTTTGAAGATTCAACCAACAACCCAGAGTTAGAATAAGGCTGAAAAATCTTGGGTCTTTTTTTTTAGCTAAAGTTGGATTCTTTTTTAACACCCTTGTTTGAGAATTCAGCTTTGGAGTTATCAACCATGGCCTCAGCTGCTATATTCTCTTCTCTAAGGAGGAGAAGATCGCAGTCGCACGAGGCTTTCTTGGCGCCGGTTGACTTAACCGAAGTGGCTCTTGTTCAAACCATAGCAGCCGTCTCATCTGAGCTTATCTCTTGCTTTGCCAACAAAGTCTTCTTCTTTCAGCGAAGGAATTCTCGATCTTTGATTCGAAAGATGGAAGTTTTCCTTGTTATGTTGGAGTATCTGAGGGATTCGGGGTCAGGGTCAGGGTCCATGCCAAGCTTGCCTTCAACAGCCATATTGTGCTTAAAGGAGCTCTATTTGTTGCTCTATAGGTCAAAGATACTGCTTGATTATTGTGCTCAATCCAGTAAGTTGTGGCTTTTGCTTCAAAACCATTCGATTTCAGGCCATTTCCATGATTTGAATCAAGAAATTTCTACCCTTTTGGATGTTTTCCCAATAAATGATGTTGGATTGAGTGATGATGTTAGGGAACAGGTTGAGCTGTTGCAGAAACATTCTAGGAAGGCAAAATTGTTTGTTGATAAAAGTGATGAGAATTTAAGGCTTAGGTTCTTTTCCTTTCTTAATGAGTTTGAGAAAGGGAGGATTCCGGATCATGTGGACTTGAAATTGTTCTTTGTAGAAAGATTGGGGATTAGGGATGCCAAAAGTTGTAGGTACGAAATAGAGTTTTTGGAAGAGCAGATTGTGAATCATGAGGGAGATACTGAACCTACAGCTTGTGTGCTTAATGGATTTGTTGCAATAACCAGATATTGTAGGTTTTTGCTATTTGGTTTTGAGGAAGATGAGGTGAAGCTGCCTTTTGGCAATCAGAAGAAACCGAGAAAAGGGTTGATTACCAGGGAGATTGCCCGTACATTTATATCTATCCCTAAGGACTTCTGTTGTCCGATATCTTTGGACTTGATGACAGATCCTGTGATAATTTCGACAGGGCAGACTTATGATCGGAGCTCGATAGTTAGGTGGATGGAGGAAGGCCATTGTACTTGTCCGAAGACAGGGCAAATGCTCATCCATACTCGCCTTGTTCCTAATCGAGCTTTGAAGAATTTGATCGTGCAGTGGTGTACTGCTCATAATGTCCCATATGATCCTGTGGAGACTGCTGATGGATCCGCAGAGTCATTTGCTGAAGCTTTGCCAATCAAAGCTGCAACCAAAGCCAATAGAGCAACAACAACGCTTCTCGTTCAACATCTAGCCAATGGATCTCAGGGAGCTCAAGCTATCGCTGCTCGTGAGATACGCTTGTTGGCTAAAACAGGAAAGAAAAACCGTGCTTTTATTGCAGAGGCTGGGGCAATACCACACTTACGGAAGTTGCTCTCATCTTTAAACTCTGTTGCTCAAGAGAATTCTGTTACTGCAATGCTGAACTTATCCATTTATGATAAAAACAAAAGCCTAATTATGGACGAGGATGGTTGTCTAGGATCTATTGTCGAAGTTTTGAGGCTGGGGCTCACGACGGAGGCCAGGGAAAATGCTGCAGCAACATTGTTCAGCCTCTCAGCAGTTCATGGCTATAAGAAGAGAATAGCTGACGAGGGAGGGGCAATTGAAGCCTTAGCAGGGTTGTTGAGAGTGGGGACTCCGAGAGGGAAGAAGGATGCTGTAACTGCTTTATTTAATCTGTCAACTCATTCGGAGAATTGTGCGAGAATGATAGAGGCTGGAGCTGTTACAACACTAGTAGGAGCTTTGGGGAATGAAGGGGTTGCGGAGGAAGCTGCGGGTGCCTTGGCCTTAATTGTCAGGCAAAAAATCGGTGCTGAAGCGGTGGGGAAGGAAGAAATGGCAGTGACAGGGTTAATAACGATGATGAGATGTGGAACTGCAAGAGGCAAAGAGAATGCAGTCGCAGCACTGCTTGAGTTATGCCGCAGTGGTGGGGCTGCTGCAACCGAAAGAGTGCTCAAGGCTCCAGCATTGGCTGGCTTACTTCAGACACTGTTGTTTACGGGCACAAAGCGGGCAAGAAGAAAGGCTGCATCACTTGCTAGAGTGTTTCAGAGGTGTGAGAATGCATCCTTGCATTTCAGTGGACTGGGTGTTGGATATGCATTTGCAGGCAACTCAACAACTTCTAACAGGGATTCACGATTTGCCGATGATGTCTCAATGCCAATGTCCATCTCTGTGCAAGTCTTGTAAAGGTAAACATCACAATGCGGTATATTGTCCTCGCTTATATATGTTCTCGTTTTTGTTGGTAATATATTTACAAATTCTTTCATTGAAATTTCAGATAATGTGAATTTTTTACAGAAATGAGATTATCTGATCATCTCTGTTGGGAGAATTATAGAAATGTCACTGAGCAATTAGCTTGAGCTTACATATATATATATATATATATGTTCAGTGAATTAGATAACAATAATACAATAATACCGAAAAAAGACAGTTACAAGTTAATAAATCATGAATAAGAACTAAAAAGTGGCTGCAATTTACATTTTGCTTACTAGTTTTATGCACCAAATGCTTGTGGAAATTAGAGATTATTTCATTTGGAATGTTCCACACTTCCATTTGCCTAAGTTCCATGTTGATTCTTGTTCCTTTTTGAGGTGGTTGTATGAATCAACTAGGTTAATCTCGATTTCTTATCGTCAACCCTTAAAAGTTTATTGATGTTGGATTCACCTAAACCCTTAAAAGTTCATGCTGAAATAAAGTTGTCTATTGATTTGGACTTAGAGGATTCATTTACACCATCTCTTTTTTCTTTCATATTTTGAGAAAATATCCACAATGAATATTAAAAAGCTATGGTTTGATCAGATGTTTTATTACCTCAAAACCACAAGATTATGGCATCTCAACTTTGATAAAGATCCTAGTGGATGTCATGATCAAGTGGGCAACTTTTAAGATCAGAAACCAGAGAAGTTGACCTCATCTAAAGTGAAATGGTCCTGTTTGAATACTCCGGGTCCCAATATTGGAAAAAAGATTGAAAATTGCATATCCAGAAATTAAATGAAAACAAATGAAGGTGATACAGTCTGCATTTGATGAGTGTTCATATGTCTGGAGTTGCATTAGTTTATATTGGTTGAAAATGAGACATAACCAGATTTAAAACCTTATCTTCTTCGAGGATAGATCCATTTCCTTGTCCTATGGGACATTATTCATTGATGAATGCAGGGCTTTTATCCCCCATGGACAAGAAATATTTTGGTTTTTGTTATACTATTTTCACATTAAAACAGTTACTAATATCTTATAAATCGATTCACTTGAATTCGAGTAAAACGGTGACAAAAAAAAAAATCGGCTGTCGTTTCTTAACACTTACACCTACTTAAATTCAAGTTGCCTGACTTGGTTTGGACCAGTCTCTGCTGATGAATACTACAGCTTCGCTCTGCCACAAACTATTGAAAGACGATAAGTGAAACCAGTAAAATAGAAAGAAGTGGCATTGCTCATTTAATAGAAATACGAGTGGTTTGCAAATTTGATTCTGCAATTTGTTTAGTTTTTGAGAATGTGTGACACATAAGCTTCGGTTATTTCCTTCCTTTTTAGTTTTTATCCCCTTAAATTTTCTAGAAAAAACAAACATTTAGATTTTGAGAATTCATCTATTTATGGAGAAACAAACACTTGGATTTTGAAAAACCGATTCGTTTTTTAGAAATCGCATAATCCTAAGTCTCGACCACTTAGATTTTGAGAATCCATCTATTTATGACGTGTACGTAAGAGTCTTCATCCTCAGTTTTTACAAAAATAAATAACTTTGAATATGAACAAAACCCGAATCTTGGCTTTCAAGAACAAGCCACCAGCACCAATTGAACTCTTCCCTTCTGAGCACTCGACCTCGGTTCATTTTGCTTCTTCAAAGGTCTGATAAAACATTGGATGCCCCTGACCTTCTTGACGACTTTTACCTGAATTTATTGGATTGGGACAGCGACAAACAATGTACTATGGCATGGAACAAGCACATTCTTACAACACAGAGGACACCAGCAAGAGGTTTGTGGGCTGAAATGGTATGCTTCCGGACAGCAACTAGGCAGCGGAGGCAATGATAATCTTGTTCGCATATGGGATAGGTCCACGGCATCTTCAAATACAACAAGATTATGGCTTCACAGGTATTGTCAAAGCCCTTGCTTGGAGACACAACAGTGGGGAGTGGATTCTTTGTCTTGCATAATCTTTCTATCTTCCTTCCGAATCCTAGAATTATGTGCAAAGTCTTATTGCAGTTTTAGGAGATCAACTATTCTCTTGTCATTTAGTATTCTTTTGGATTTTATTTTGTATACATATGAAATGAAATTGAGATTGGTTCATTTTTTTTGAACTGTTTGTGGAAAAACAAGTTATACGCCGCTAGTGACTGAATTTTTTTCTCTTATATAGGCTATCGTGTATTTCTATTTTTATAGAATTTAGTTCTAACAATATCCTATAGTTTGTACAAAGCATTTTTTAACTGCGAAAGGAATGGAAACGAAGCTCGGATTTTTTTACCCTGTAGTGATTTCAGAACATCTCAATTTTCGTTTCCGTATACATAGGTGATAACAAACTTCATAAATGCCAAAGTTGTGCAACTTTTGCTTTGTTATCACAAAACCAAAACTAGGCATCTTGGTTTAGTTTGTCTGAAAGCGAGACAGACGCCAACCCAAGTAAAACACCCATAGCTTTCATCCGTCGGTGGAACCCCATAGATGGGGACCATTGCTGTTTCCTGATTCCCTAAGAATGGAAACAATGAACAACTTTCCAGCCAACCTAAAACATCAGGCTTGCTTCAACAAAGCCATTATCAATTCAATTGCCAACGAGTCCTTGTAAGAAATCACATGGAGGTCGGTGTTGGATAAGCCACAGCCATTAAAAACATTGACTTAATCGATTAAGACGGTTGGTTTCGTTTAATCCAAGCAACCATGCTAACAAACGAGTCTCCATTTGGGAAAAGCAAGCAACAGTTTTGAATGCTTTCCTCCCTGTAATAACTGATTGATGTTATAAGGGAACAATGGTTAAAGAAAATAGCTCCCACTTGCTGGTCTTATTTATGGTAAACTCAAAGACTTTGTTACAAACAAAGAGAGGGAAAAGGACTAAAGAGATATATCCAAAATAATCAAAGATCATAACAATATGTTTCAAATATCAGATTATTACAAAGCAGAAAAGAACTAGTCTGCAACCACAGCAAAGCTCTTTTAAGGTAGCTGTTAGCAATTGTAGGCACTAAATATTTAATCTCAAGTTGATGGAACATTTTGGTCATAAACGAACTTGATTTGTTCCCTCAGGTAGGGGACCCCTCCGAGAGGGTTTTCAATTTTCATAGGGTCCCCTACTGAGAATAAAGTTCTCATCAAGTATAAAGTATAACCAGCATAAAGTGGGAAAAAAAGGTTAGCAAAGTGGTCAAATGATTTAGGGTAAGGGCGGGCCTTTCTTTTGAAAAAGAAAACCCCACAAAAACTGGCACTAAAACCAGTATGAAACCCACGTTCACGTTCCTATTTAACAGTCTAACTGTCCCCTAACTGCTTGAACCTTCCATTATCAATGGAAGTTCAGTTTTCTCATCAGTTTCACCTTCTTTCTGCCTCTTAGTCTTTCACAAAAAGCAACAGGTTCCTGGAATTTTATTCAATTTTTTTAACATGAAGTGGAGAAAAAACAAACCTTCATCTTCATCCTCGTCTCGCTTTCCTTTGCTTTCTCGCGTGCTCCCCACCGCATGGCTTTCGTCCTTCAAGCGAATGAGTGTTGATTCAGAAGCCAAACCTGCGAAAGAAAAGCAGATAGAGATGAAGAATTCTATGTCAGTGAGATCATCAAAGTTTGCCGCTGGTGGCGATGCTGAGGCATTGTCGAGGTTGTCATTTGGAGAAGATAGTGTTGATGGCAAGACTAGTAAAACGGTGTCTCGATCGGCTTGGTATGAGTCGGATGATGAGCTCGATTTCGTGCCCTTGAATTGTCGAACCTGCGGATTAAATGCTATGAGGATGAAGGAAAAAGAGAAAGCTGATACACTCAACAACATGGCTTACAATGTAATGCAGATGAAAGAGTTTCGTAGGAATATGCAGATTTTACCATATATCAATATATACCGAGAGAATGGGACAGTACTCAAGACACCGAGGACGGCGAGGAGCAGGACGATAATGGAGAAAGAATTGAAGTCGAAGAAGACAAATGGAAGAGTTAGATCTATGGAAGAGAAAAGGTTGAATAGACAATATAAATCAGGTGAAGCACAACATAGATCGGCAAGATCAGTGGAAAAGAACATCTTGGAAAAGGGTGATTATCAGAGAAAGCATCCATATCCTTCTATAATGAATCTAAGAGCCTCTAATTTAACAACAATCAATGAAGACTATGGATTTAAAGCTCTGAAATTGATGGATAATGATGTGTTCTCTCCGGAAGAGGTTAGTTCAGAGGGGGAAAAGTGGAAAGAAAAGAAAATCGAAAAACTGAAACAGAGGAAATCTGTTTACATGAGCAGAGAATTACCTAGGAGGAGAATGAAGCATAACAACAAGGTCCGGGTTTTTTCTCCGAGAACAGCTTCCAAAATAAAAAAGACATGAAGAAGGCCAAACTGAAGATGAAGGCAGCAAAACAGAACAGAATTAGCCAAAGAACAGAGTTGGAGAACTTTGCCATGGTGAAATGTTCGTTTGATCCGGAGAAGGATTTTAGGGACTCAATGATGGAGATGATCAGGGAGAACAGGATCAGTCAATCAGAAGAACTAGAAGAGCTTTTGGCTTGTTATCTAACACTGAATTCTGATGTATACCATGATCTCATCATCAAAGTATTTCAGCAGGTATGGTTTGACATGGATCATGCCAGTTCTGAAATAGACTTACATAATGAGCAATGTTCCTTTTAATTAACAACTTTCTCAAGTGGTGATAACCAAAATTGTAAATGGCTTCCTAGTTCCTAATGTTACACCTGCAAAAAGTTTTAAATTTACATCAATTTACAATTTTAGTTTTAAATTCATAGTTTAAGAGTTTTACTTGCATTCTTATATCATATCTCCATTAGAAGCAAAGTTCTTGGACAGATTGTCCTCCACTTTTCTCATGTTGTTTAATGCTCTTTCATTTTGTACCATCATAATAAGCAATGTAGCAATGTTCATATGGATACACAAAAACTGATGTTTATTTCTCAAGAATATGTGAAGCAACAAAAAATGCCATGTCAATTAGTATAGCTACATAGCACCTAGAAAGACTAATGAACAAGGGAGGTGAACATTTGATCATGGCAAGATGAAGTCAAGTTATCTACCTGTTCCTATATCAAATCAATCATTCCTAAATATATTACATCTGAAATATCAGAGACATCAAAAGCCAGAAAAAAAAAGAAAAAAAATCAATAAATATCAAGTTCTCTCCGCAGGAGTAAGATGCCCCATCTGATCTGCATGGTTATTTACATTGTTCATATTCCACCAAAATCGGTTGTGATCACCGGGTTTGCTTTCATTCTTTCTGGTATCGGAGTCTTTTCTATCTGACTTTACTTCCTGAGTATCAGTAGAACCAGGATTTTCAGTCAAAAACTGTTCCCAGAATACATCATTAACACCGGCTGCTGCAGGTGCAGTGGTAACCATAGCTTGCTCCTTTGTTGCAACTGTCTCAGAAGTAACAACAGTGGCAGGCTCAGAGTTCATGTCAATCCTCAGGAATTTAGGCCAAGATTCAATGTTAAGCTGTATGCAAGATATTGCAGGACTCTCTACACAACTTGTTGATTCATCCAATTCTAGGTTTGAATTAAGTTGAATGCTAGTTTGACCGAAATTGTGTACAGCATCCTCCCAAAACACCATGGATGACTCTAACTGTTCAAATAGATCTGTGTTGGACAATGGCATGCTATCTACATTTTCTTTAGCAAATAGGGAACTGCACGTCTGATTATCCTCAATCCCAGTTTCTTCATTTAAGTAAGCAATTCTAGGCAACCTTCTCTTTCTGTCATTGGCCTCAGATTGTGGCGTCAGCTCTATGGCAACACCTGGTTTCTGCAAGACTCGAGCTACGGAAGACAACATTTTGTGCTGGCGTTGTTCCATATTTTGCAAACGCTCCCTCAAAAGCTGCATTTGATTCTCAAATCCTTGCAACTCCTGTTCATGCCTCTTTAACTCTAAAAGAAGGGACTCTTTTTCATTCTTGAGTCTCTCAATCTCGTCCCTAAAATTCTGCCTCTCTGATTCTGTTAAAGGAGAAGCTCCTTGACCTAGGAGATTCTGCATGGAATGACTATGAACTGGTTTGCGTCTGTGTATGTTTTTCAAAAGATGAGGCTGACCTCTTACAAAATCCTCATTTGCGAATTCCCACTGTTCTGGATCAATTTTCCTGAAACCCTGTCAAAATAGGGAAATTGTTCAGTTAAGGTAACAATAAGAAATTTGTTTTCTCTTAAGTAATTAGTTATAAATAAGACAAGATAAACAAACAAGTGACTCACATATGTATTAAGCTGTCTGATGAAGCTAGAGAAGTTGTTGTGCTTGAAGAATCTTGGAAGTAATTCTTTTGCAAACTCTGGCGGATCCCATACGACGAAACTTTTATTACTTGCACTCCATGACACAATAGAATCAGTAGAAGGATCATCCACCATCTCATATGTCTTTGTGAGGAATGGAGGGAGTGAACTTGAGCTTCCTTGAGCATCGTCCATAACCCAAAATTCCAGTATATGTAATCCCAAACCCCTAATGTTCGTTCCAGCTGTCAAATATCAACCAACTCCAATAATTTCCACATAAACCAGACTCAAGCGTTATAGACTAACATCTTCATTTCCAACAGCAATCTCGATCAAAATATAAACATTTGACAACCCTTCTGTTATATGCAACTGAATATTAGTATCCTTTATCAAACATTGCAGAGCCTTATCAAACAGTATCCTTCACCAATCTACAAATTTCAATGAGCAGAGCGTTATTAATGAAAAGCAACAGCTTTAATAATTATTGATCACTTAAGAAATTAAACCTTTCACTCTAAATTCTTAAAACCCAGATGAAGAACCCTTTAGAAATGCAATGAAAGCAACCTAAAAACCCCTAAAACCCAATTCAAATCCCTAAATTCTCCTCCAGAATACAATGAAACCAAACCTTTTCTCCTGCAATCACTATAACATCATTCAAAGTTTTTCCAGCTTCAAATTGATTGGGGGGGGAGCCAATATCCAGAGAATTGAGAAGCTAAAACCCACCAAGTTTTTGAAACTGAAATCGCTATCATAGAGCTCCAGTATTCGAACAAGAAAAGGAAATAAACTATTATTATTCTGTTATTTGTTTGAAACTATCAACCATTAGACAAGTCATTAAACAGTTGACGAAACATAATTACATTATTTTACAAAACATGATATAAAAAAGGAATAAGAAAGAAGCAACTTGAAGCAAAAGCAACAAGAAATAAAAATAATAAAAAAAAAAAACTGGTGAATGATTCACGAGAATTAGTTGAGTTGTTCTTACCAGAGAGAGTATGTATATGAGAAAAAATGGCGAAGTTGCAGACAAGAAGAAGAAAAAGACCCAAAAATCGAATTTTTTAACGGATTATTTCAGAAATTTGAGGGTTTTGTTTTTTCTGCATCGAGAATATTTTGGGATTTCCCTTCTCACAACACCGCGTAGAGTAGAAAAGCTGAGGATTTTCCCTACGATTATATAATGTATAATCCTCTTACCCTATGCAATATATTCAAATAAGAAATTTCTTTTATTATTATGAGTAAAATTTTAATACAAGTGTGCAAATTTACACAATAAAATTTAAATTTTAAATTCATATCTTTATCCCTAAAAGCTAAATTCTAAATTATAAACTCTAAACACTACCAATAAATTTTAAACTCTACAACGTAAACCTATAAAATTTAAATCCTAAATTAAAACTCCAAGTCTTAAAACGAAAAATCACGCGTAAATTAAAATTTACTTAATATGTGTATCAAAATTTTTTTTATTATAATTATTATTACTCTGTATTTATTATGTATATTCTTTTTGTTGGAACTTAAAAATGGGCATTGCCTTAGAAGTAGGTGAGCTGATGAATATATATTTGTATTGTATTTAAAAGGCTTAATAGGTAAATATGTGCTTAAATTATGTTTTTTTTAGTTAGGTGCTCAAATTATTTTCAGGCTAAATAGATGTCTAACGTTTTATTCTGTGATCCATTTAAGGTTTTCTGTTAATTTTTACTTTAAATGCTACGTGTCACCTTCTGAAAAATCCAAAATTATATTAAAAATAATTAATAAATAAAATAAAAATAAATCTTAAAATTTTTAAAATAATCTCCAAATTTGACCACTCCCGCCACTGGTGGCTATTTTACGGCGACAAAATGAAGCGCACTCCCCTCGCAGAACAACCCACACGCTGTTCGTCACCTCTCCTACCGTCGTTCTTCGTGAATCGTTCGAAAGAACCATTCGACAATTTCGTCGATTCGCACATCATCCGTCGATTTTCGGTGATGAGGTGGAGGGGAAATGGTTGTGATTGTCCGGCGACTGATGTGGTAGGCGGTGGCGTGACAATCGGCGGCGGAATAAACCCAAAACGAGATTTAGGTTTTGGGTGTTTAGTGATTTTAGAATTTGGGGGCTGTTTTATAAAATATGAAAAATTTAGAGATTTTTGAAAATTAATTTTATTTATTTTTAATATAATTTTGAATTTTTCTGGAGGTGACACGTGACATTTATTAGTGAAAATTAAACGGAGAACCTTAAATAGATCACGAAATGAAACTTTAGAAATTTATTTGGCCCAAAAAATAATTTGAACAACTAAAAAACATAATTTGGTCACAACAATTTATGTTTAAAGGATGAGTAATACGAGAACATAAAATTAGTAAATGTATTAAGGAAAATTTTACAATGCTCGAGGAGCACCGATGTGCACCACTAACGATGAGCACCGTTGAACACCATTAAATTAATTAATAAAAATTAAAAATCACAAGTACTAAATATATAATTAAAAATTATTTAAACAAATAATTATAAATTATTTAAAATAAAATATTAATTAAATTGTTTTTCATATATATAATTTTTATTTCTTTTTAAAAAATGGATTAAATACCAACCACTAAACCCTAAATCTAAAACCCAAAACTTGAAGCATGAAATCTAAAACCCAAAACCCTAAAGGTTAAACCCATTATATAAATTTAGGGTTTATAGTTTAAGGTTTACACTTTAGGGTTTAAGGTTTAGTGTTTTGAGTTCCGGGTTTTTATTTTTAAAATTGACTAAGATTGATATTTGATCCAATTATTTTTTTAAAAATATTATATATTGAAAACAATTTAATTAATATTTTATTTTAAATAATTTATAATCATATATTTAAATAATTTATAATTTTACGTTGAGTTTTTTTAAATTTTTAATTTTTATAAATTGATTTAATTGTTCTCAGCGGTGCTCATCGTTAGTAGTACTCGTCGAACGTGATAGACTCATTCATGTATTAAAATAAAAATTTAAATATATTTGAAAATGTTAAAAAAATAATATGAATATTCATATCTAAGACATATGGATGAACGCCTAGCCGTGTAGATTAAATAGTTGGATCAAGATAATTAATTTTATTAGGCGGTAAAGAGTGGGAGACGAGGTCTAGATAAGGACACGTAGATATGTATGTATTTACCGTATTTTAATACTTGGGTGACGTACGTGCTTCGGTGAGAAAATCTCTAGAATTATTGTAAGATTTTAGGGATTTTGGATATATACTGTATTGTCATACGTGGATTTTATTTGAATTCATATTTACAGTATTTACTTGAAATTTTATGACGTGTAAGTCATATCCATCAAAATAGGATGAGTATGCGATGTTTAACGAGGACTGATAAGCATCATTAACGACGAACACCGATGAGTACTATTAATTTAATTTATAAAGATTAAAAATTTAAAAGACTCACCGTATAATTATAAATTATTTAAAAATTAAAAGATAAATTAATTAAAATATATTATTTTTATTTTTTAAATAAAAATTAAAATAACTATCTACCTTTAAATTACAAAATCTTAATTTTTATTTATTTAAAATTTAAGTCATCGCTGCTGCTGTCACTGCCGTTACCTCTCCCTCCTGTGGCCGCTGCCTCCTGCCGTAAAAGGGATAAAGAGGGAAGTTTGCTTTTCCCCATTCCCTACGACTAAAGCAAATTAAGCTGCTTTTAACATTAATTTTCCCTTACCGTTTTCCCCTTTCTTTCAAATCAAAACATTTTAACACTTTCTATAATAATTCTGGAAGAAATTAAAATAGTTTGAGGTACACAAAAGATAAATTAATCAAACTTCCTCTCCTTATCCCTTTTACGGCAAGAGAAGGCGACGACGGGAGGCAGTGGCGACGACAATAACAATAATAGCAGCGACGACGGCTTAAATTTTAAGTGAATAAAAATTAGAGTTTTTTAATTTAGGGGTAGATAAGTATTTTAATTTATGTTTAAAGAAAATTAAAAATAATATATTTTAATTAATTTACCTTTTACCTTTTAAATAATTTATAATTATACGGCGAATCCTTTAAATTTTTAATCATTATAAATTGAATTAGTAGTGCTCAACGATACTCGTCGAGCGCCGTAGAATTTTCCATCAAAATAAAGCATTTCCATGTATTTTATTAGATTTTACATCTAACGATACTTAAACTTGATATAATTAAGGAAGGAATTTATAATTTTACAAATTTAAAATATTAAGAAAATTTAAATAGTTTTTTTATATAATTGATATTTAATTTATTGATAAATTAAATAAGATCAAATATTATAAAAATTTATTACAAGAATAATTATTTCAATCTAATTTATTCAGTTTACACCGCTAAATTCAGTTTGTTAAAAAAGGAGCGTCAATTTAAGATTCATTAATTGATCGAGTGATAAAAAATAGGGTTGTAAACGAACCAAACGTTCAACTAAACAAACGGACATTAACAAGATTTTTTGTTCATTTAATTAAATGAACGAATACAAACAAATAACTCGTTCATTCATTTACGTTCGTGAATGTTCAGTAATCCCTTCATTTATGTTTGTTCAAATTTATTCACAACATCCACTTATATTTATTATTTTTCATAACAAAGGTATTATATTTAAAAAAAATGTATTCACATATGTTCGTTTAAACTTATTCACACATATCATTTATGTTCGTTTGTTTGTGTTCGTTTATCATTTAAATAAACGAACACGAACAAGCTACATTTCTTAACAAACAAACATTAACAAAAAATTATGTTCATTTAGTTGTTCGTGTTCTTTCAGTTTAGATTAAACGAATGAACATAAACATACTCTCATTTGTGTTTGTTCGGTTCGTTTACAGGCCTGGTAAAAAATACATATCTCATTTTATATAGATTTTAGAAAATATTTATATTAACTCATTTTATATAAATTTTAATATTAATATTTATTATGAGAATGTAAGTTAATTAATATAAAAAAGAAGAGAAATTGAATTGGATGTGGGATCGTTTTTGTTGACAAAACATGCTAAGTAACGAGAACTGCGAGGCGTGATTGACTTTGTATCAGTTGGAGTTGAACTTTTGGGAAATAATAATTGGGCCTTTGATTAAAAGTCAACGACACTACACCCCGGATCTCAACCTTTTTACGGGATCATGGGCCAGAATTTGGGTAATACCAATATACCGTAATTTAGATTTTAGACACCATTGTTGGACTAAATTCAATTATGTATTTTTATGCAAGTTTTATGGGTTATAGAGATTTTATATTCTTTAGGTAAATATTGTCTTAGTATTTACTGCAATTAATTTTATTAAGGATTGACTGGTGTAGTTGTAAAGGCTTGGGAATTTTCCTTAAAGGTCTTAAAGTTCAAAACTCATAAAAGGCTATTATTTTTTTTAATTTTCTTTTAACTAGGTAGAGATACGGGTCACCATATGATTGAAAAAAATATTAAATAAAATAAAATAAAAATTAGAGTAAGTTTATCTAATCGGGTGACGACACTATCATTATCTGATTGGTTGAATAATTTTATTTAATTAAATTAAAAGTAAGACCAAATTGATATAATATGTAATTAACATGGACCAAATGTATAATTATATAAATTTTCGTTGGCTGTCATGTCACCTTTCTGTTAGATTTAACGGCTAATGGTCAAAATAAGAACATTTTAAAAGTTTAATAGTATGATTGACGAGTTGTTTAGTTGAGTGGTCAAAATATGAACGATCTCATAGTACTTCAAAAAAATTACACTAAAAGAGATGAATATTATTAATTGTATCATAAATGACATGGTGAGTTAAGTATTAATAATTTCTCGAATCAATAATTAGACGTTGATCTACAAAATCAATTATCTTACCTTTGATTTTTCTTAAATGAACAAAATCTATTGTTCACCCCCCCCTCAATAACAAAACTTAAACAAAGTCACCGCCGCCGCTAAAATACTGCTCGACAGCCACTCTCATATCGTCGAACCTTTCACACCACTGGAAGAATTTCACCAACTTATCCAACTCCCTATCCTCACTGTCCACGACAAACGGTCGTATTGGGACAGCATTCTCAGGTTGCAAAGAGTAAGCATTTGGGTTATCATCAACTATCACCACTTTCCCCAAATCCCTCCCCATTTCCGACAAGTCCTTAACCAACTTACCTTCCATTTCCTTGCACGAATCCCGATAAAGCCGGTGCGATATCAGCCCCTTCGGATCCAGCTTATCCAGAACAAGCGAAGCATACTGCTCGATCCCCGCCGTGAACACCACCACCTCGTGTTTCTTGCTGATCTCTTCCAAGAACGAATCGACACCGGGCCGTTTCGACACGTAAAAATTCATGATTTGACCTTCCATACTCGGTCTCACTACGAAATCATACGTTTTGGGAGGCGGGCCGGAGCTCGAATGTACCAGGGTCTCGTCTAGATCAAGAACGATGGTTCTTTTCGTCTTCGAGATCAACGGCGGAAGCAGGCAGCGGTCGAATACAAGAGTACGAGGAACGATGGAGTTTCTCCCGAGTCCTTGGTCTTTTTTGAGGATTTTGACCCCCTGGAGGCGGCGCTGGGTGGTCGAAGGAGTTGCTACGCGGGCTAACTTGGAGAAAAGCCTCACGAGGCGGCGATGGCATGTCTTGAGGGACTTGTTGAGGGAGGCAATGACGGTGGATGAGGTATTCTTCTTCGTCGGAGAAGTCTTTCTACGGTGGCGCTTGATGGATCGTGGCGGAGTTCTCTTAATAATCTTGGAAACCATTTCTCCAGATCTTTGGATTGTTATCAAGCAGAGAACCAAAAGAAGAAAGGAAGAAAAAGCTGGTAGATTTTAAAACAGGGGTCTGAGGTTTCCTTGGATTTGGTTTTGGGGAAAGAGGAGGCTCGGCTTTTGTAGTCCGTTATGTTTTAAATCTTGGCTTGGAGTAACGGTCATGAAGATAGGTTCGGAGTCGAAGCTGGGATTTGAGCGACAGCCCAGTTTGGTTTTATTGTTGTATTATTTATTTTTGGGTTAAATGTGTCCAGGGTGCTTATATTATTTTAAAATTTAAAATTTATGTTTTTATATTTTATTTCTTCGAATTTGAGTTCCTATACAATATTATTTAAAAATGTTGATCTCTTGAGCAATTTTTTTCTTCAATTTTACTATAAACCGGAGTTTGTTTTATCAATTTGACTCTTAATTTTTAAAAATAAATAAAAAATATCACTAATCATATATATATATATATATATATTTACATGAGGGCGTAATTATAAGGAATTTGAATTCTCTGGGTATGTCTTCTAACTAACAAAGTATAATTTCCTTACGTTGTGTTTGGTAATACAAATTGTAATTAAACATTTACACAAATTTAAAATTTAAGATGATATTAAAAATTTATGTACACTCTAAAATCCTGATATGTAACAAGATTGTACATTATTTGAAATCATAAGAATAATTTCTTATATGCTATTGCGATTTCGAAGTTTATAACGGCTTCGGGGGAATCTTTATCCCACCTCAGAACTTTTGATCTTTCTTTTCTACACATATATACCTTTTACAATAATTATGTTTTTCATGTTTGTTTTACTCTTATTAATTTTTAGAATTAAAGCTTACGTTTTAAAGTTTAAGTTTAAATTCTTTCACGAGAAATTTAATACTATATTTTATCATTGCATACAACCTTTATTGATTTAAACTTTTATACTCTCCTATTACGTAGGAAGTGAGAAAAAGAAGATTAAACAATGAGACTAGACGTACAAATTAATTTGAGGCGATATTAATCGACATTGCACACGTTATTAGTGAATTGCGCAGCCCGGCTTTGGAAGATTAAACAAAAAAGAACCCATGTCATTAAAAACTGGGGGAAAAGTGTGCACACGGCGTTATACTTTACAGTTTCTGATTATTACAGAGTGAAGAAATATCTGCAATATTTTTCTGCAAAGTTTGGGAAAAGAAAAAAACAAAACGTCCAAAAAGAAGACGCATTATTGTGATGTTTTTGATGAACTTGAATGATGTTGATTAGGGTTGCCTGTAGTACACTCCGAGGTTGCACCGCCCCAATACTGCTTAACTGCATCTCTCATGTCCTTACAACCATCGCAATACCTTTCGAAAAACACGGTCAGTTTCTCCAGTTGTCTGTCTTCCATGTCATCTTCAAATCGTTTTATGGGGATCCCGTTTGCAGGTTGCAGAGAATATGATTTTGGGTTATCATCAACAATCACTACTTTTTCAAGATCTCTCCCTAACGTTGACAAGTCCTTAACGAATCTTCCTTTGCCTACTTGCTTGCATGAATCTCTGTATAAACGGTGAGATATCAGGCCCTTGGGGTCTAAAACATCGAGCAACAATGACGCGTATGGCTCGATCCCGGCGGTGAACACCACCACCTCGTATTTTTTACTGATTGCTTTCAAGAATTCATCCACCCCGGGCCGTTTCAATATGTATAAGTTCATTCCCAGACCGTAAATGCTTGGTTTAATCATGAAATCGTACTTTTTTGGTGGTGGGTCTGGACTTGCATGAACCAGGGTCTCGTCCAAATCGAGAACAATGGTCTTTGATTTGTTGGAAGCTAATGGAGGCAACCGGTTGCTATTGTCTTTTCTTAATGACAGAACTGACGTCAAGTCGGAATTGGCCAGGAATTCGAGTTGCAGTCTGGAGCTGTAACTATTTTCGGAGCCACCGCTGCGGGCTTGTTCCCTTTGAAGGGTAACGAAGCCTTGCCCTCGGCGCCTTGCACCTTCCAGTTTGGAGAAAAACTCGAGCAGGAGACGGTGGCATTTTTGGATGGACTTTCTTATGGAAGAAACGACGGAGAAATATTTGGTTTCCAATGTAGGTGATTTATTACAATGATGGACACGGGGGCGTGGAAAGCAACTGGCGGCGGTGGTGATGGTGGGCGTTATGGCTGCCGCGCATGATGGACTTTGGTTGCACCTTTTTCCCCATCTTCAATGCCATCTCCTGGCTGCCGGTATTAACCTGAGGCTGATCGGGAACAATTACTGTGCAGAGAATTACGAAGACAATTAATACCATACAAAATTACAGACAAAACCACAAAAACAATTAGTGATGTTAGAAACTATATGAGATTGGAGGACGGGACACGAAGCTTTTGAAGCAATGTTGGGTACAACAGTGTCGGAAGTTAAAAGCTAGATTTCCAGCCAATTATTTTCTACAAAACAATATTTATTTAATATTTTAACAGTAATACAATAAAATAATAATGCATGACAGCAAAGGATTGGTTTTCTATGGCTTAACAAAATAAGAAACTTAACTGAGATATGAAGAGGTTTTTGCCTGTAATTGCTTATGTATAGAAAATTTTAGTTAAATTAAGAAATAATTCCACACTTGCTAGTTGTCCTAGAATGTTGAAGTTGGACATTGAATGGTTAAAGCTGCCCTACCGTCATATAAATTGTGTGTATTTTTACAAATCCTAATCCTACTAAGAGGGAACTCTAGAGGAAGGAAGAAGAATACTCTTAGTAAGTCTAGAATTTATGGCCGCAACTTAGCCAACCGGCCAAGTATGCTTACTCACCGTATAAGTTGTGCTAATTAAGGTTGTACGATTGAATCAAATATTATACCTTGTGTGCTCCCTTTCGATTATTATTATTATTATTATTATTATTATTATTATTGTTGTTGTTGTTGTTGTTGTTGTTGTTGTTGTTGTTGTTGTTGTTGTTGTTGTAGTTGTAGTTGTAGTTGTAGTTGTTGTTGTTGTTGTTGTTGTTGTTTAAGAAGACTTTATTTTTTTAAAAAAAAATCGATTAAGACCTTTTTAACTTTTTGCACTCAATTAAACTTTTGAACTAAGAAATTAAATCAATTAAGTTCTGAAACTAAGAAATTGAATTAAACCCTTTGACCGATTTTGACCATTAAATATTAACTTTTTTGTTACGTTAGTGTAGTGCGTCATGTCACATTGTTTCTACTTGACATTTTTCAGAAAATTTTTATTTTATTTAAAAAATTCTAAAAAACTTATAAAATTTATAAATTTTTTATGAAATAAATATGTAATTGCAACATGATTAAACTGTAGTGCATAATGTGCTATAGTAATATCTAAAGAAAAGAAACTGTTAAGATTTAATAGTCAAAATTGGTCAATGAGCTTAATTGATTAAATTTTTTGGTTCAAAGACTTTATTGGGTACAAAAAATTATTTATTGGGTACAAAAAAATTTAGGAACTTAATTGATTTTTTTGAAAAATTCAAGAACTTCTTACCCCTTTAAACTTATTATTATAGGCTTAAGGGTTCAATAAGCCCTTAAACTTTTACTAAAAATTAATTAAGCCCCTAATTTTTTTTTACAACCAATTAAGCCCTCAAACTCAATAAAAAAATCAATTTAGCCATTTGACCAACGTTGACCATTAACTTTAATGTTTTTTTTGGAATTTTTTGACACGTGCCGCAACAGGATAATGCCACTTGTCATTTCTAGGAATTTTTAAATTTTAAATTTTAAAAAATATATAAAAATCCAAAAAAATCTAAAAAAATTCTGAAAAATTCTAAAAATTATTTTAAAAATATAAAAATACTTTTAATTTCAAAATTTATTTAAAAATAATAAATAGTAATTTTCAAAAGATTAAATATTTAAAAATTGAAAATATTAAATATTATTATCAGTTATAAAATAACTTTTATTGTTTTATATTTTAAAAATTAAAATAACTTTTATTGTTTAACATTTATTCAATTTTTTATAATTTTATAATAATATTTCAAAATTTTAAAATATTTTAATCTTTTGAAAAAATATTATTTATTATTTTTGAATAAGTTTTGAAATTAAAATATTTTATATATTTTCAAAATAATTTTTTAGAATTTTCTAGATTTTTTATAATTTATTTTAGATTTTTCTGATTTTTATATATTTTTTAAAATTTATTTTTTTTGAAAATGACAAGTGGTATTATCTTATTGCGACACGTGTCAATATTTTTTTAAAAAATAACCGTTAAAGCTAAGGTCACCGTTGGTCAGAGGGTCAAATTAATTTTTTTCTTGAATTTGAGGGCTTAATTATGTGTAAAAAAATTTAAGGGCTTAATTAATTTTTTTTATAAAAGTTTAGAGGCTTATTGAACACTTGAGCCATTATTATAACTAGAATTAATTTTATGAATTTTTTAAAAGAAAACCAACTTGGTTTGTGGGCTTTGTAGATTAGACCATGCATTTAGTTCGTTCTTGGTCTATTATCCAGCACACCACATAGCTTACAATAAGGATATGAACTCGTAATCTTTTACAATCGAAACTTTTGTCCATTTTCTACATCAATGGAATTAAATTACTGTAAGAATAATAAAAAAAAGAAAGAAATTAAACTGTGTCAGTGTCTATTATAAGTCCCTACGCTACGTTGACCGACATTATCGTTAATTACATAAATAAGTCGAGATCTATTAATTGACCGAATGGTCAAAGATGCTCATGTTATCTTATTTTGTATGAAGTCGAATTCTAACATTTGTCTTAAAAATGTAATCTCTCTACTTAATCATATTTTTACATAAATGGGTCAATAAGAAGGTTGAAAATATTTAAAAATTATATATAATATAAAAATATATATTTAAAAAAAATCATAAAATATTAAAAACATTATTTCTAAAAGAATTGTATAAAATTACAAAATTCATAAAAATAAAAAATAAAAAACATATAATATCATTAAAATTTCAAAAACTTTGTATAAAGTTATCAAAATAATAAAAAAATATAAAAGATCAAATATTCTCTTTAGATTCACCAGAAGCAAGTTTAAATTGTAATCAAAATTCATTATTAGTGTTGAGTACGTTACAAGAATTTTTAATTGACTTCTCTTTTATTCAGTTTCATATATGTAATTGCGATATATTTACATGCATATATAATATATATGCAAAGGACTTTAAAATATCGATAAAATACAATATGTAAATGTCGAGACTAAAACCCATACAAAAATAATATTATGAATATCATTAGCCACTCAATTAATTAATAAATTTTACTTTACTATTTTAATTATAAGTCTTAAACCATGACTAAAAAGACCAATGTGAAACGAATGATTTGCAAGGAATCAAACTCAAAGTCCAAAAGCAGTGGCCAATGATGCTAACTTACTTGCTAACATAATAAAAATAAATGGCAAAAACAAAGTAAACAACCAAAGTATAATTAGGGTGACTATTTGGCATTTAGTGGGAAGTTGAGAGTTTTGCATGAGCATTGAACGAAAGCAACGTTTTGTTGGCAGGACTCAATTTCTTCAAAAATACTTAGTGGAATCGATTCAATGGAAATACCAAATAAAAACTCTACATTAGTTGATGAAATCATGCAATTATCCTAATGTTGTTCCTTTCCTCAACGTTTTATCTTTGTTATTTGGCTTAATAGGTGCCCAAATTATGCCCTTTTTTCCGGTTAGGTGCCCAAACTATTTTTCGGGCCAAATTGGGACCTAAATTTTATTCCGTGACCCATTTAAGGTTCGCCGTTATTTTTTTCCGTTAAAGGACACATGTCACCTCCAGAAAAATCTAAAATTATATTAAAAATAAATAAAATTAATTAATTTTCAAAATATCTCTAATTTTTCCAGATTTTACAAAATAGCCCCCAAATTCCAAAATCCCTAAATCCCCAAAATCAAAATCACAATTTGGACTGATTTTGCAATCAATTGCCATGCTGCCGCCCACCACATCGGTCGTCGGACCATCACGACCATTTCCCCCACCACCCGGCGCCGGAAATCGAACGAAGGCGTGCAGATCGACAAAATTGTCAAATGATTCGCGACGAACGACGGTAGAAAGAGCGATGAACGGTGTGTGGGTTGTTCGGCGAGGGGAGAGTGTTTCGTTCTGTCGCCGGCAACACAGCCACCGCTGGCGGGAGTGGTTGGATTTGGGGGTTAGGGATTTGGGGACTATTTTGGGAAAATTTGAAAATTTTAGGATATATATTTTTTTTATTTTTTTTATTAATTTTTTTTATTTTTAATATAATTTTAGGGTTTTCTGGAGGTGACACATGTCCTTTAACGGAAAAAATTAACAGTAAACCTTAAATGGGTCACAGAATGAAACTTTAGATCCCAATTTGACCCGAAAAATAGTTTGGGCACCTAACTAGGAAAAAGAGCATAGTTTGAACACCTATTTGGCGATTAAGCTTTGTTCTTTTGACTGATGTTTATACTTCTAGAATTCCTTCTCTTCAAGTTGAAAATTCATGCAAAATATTACTGATAATTCACTTCAGATTAATACATTTATTATTTTATACACTTTAAAATGATTTAATAAATACTCTTTAATATATATATATATATATATATATTTGTGACCTATGTCATAACTCATAAGTATAACAAGGCATGTGGATTAGCCAGTGGTACTTGCATGGATATATAAATTAAAGTTCTAAACTTTAACTAACTAGTAGATGAGCATATAAATGTTGTAGATGAACATACAAATATGTTCGTGCATGTTAAACGAATATGTTCACGAACGTTAAATGAACATGTTCTCAAACGCTAAATAAACGAACACGAACACTTTAAAAAAACAAACAAACACAATATTAAAAAATTTAAAGGAGCATGAACACCTTGTCCGTTCAAGTTCGGGTCATTTACACTCCTAATAGTGGTTGAGGAGCACATAGTTCAAGTTTAGTAAAAAATAAAATTAAAACGAATGAGAAATTAAAGAAACAAGAATATTATGGACCAAATCACAAAACAAACCAAATTAATTACCTAAAGACCAAAATAACACCATTTTCTTAATTTTCGATTATTTAGACTTTGCAAATTCAAAATCTACTCCAACTCGAAATCCGAACAAAAAATTCAGCTTGACTCAACTTCATTAATTCCAAATTTTAAAAATATTTTTTTCGAATCAAATCCAATTTAATTTACGGTTACTTTCGATACAAATTAAGAAAAAAAAGAATTAATGAATTAGAGTCGGCTGGATGTTATAAGGTGGTAATTGATAGTTGACAAATAAGACATGGGACAAGAATCTTGTGTTGTAATTCTGGTATGGATATTCTCTTATGGCACATTTGTGTCGAGCATGTGGGACAAATGCTTTTAGCCTGAGACGCAATGTTTCCAGATTGCGCCTCTAAACAACTACTCTATTCGGCACAAACATTCCCACTCGAGATTCGATTCTTAGCTTACCCCTCCACACATTTATAGTCATTTTATTAAATATTAATCATGTGAAATGCTTGATTCTATGTTGTTTCGATATTTTTAAAAAAATTAAGAATAAGAACAAAAATATGGGAATAAATAAGAACCTTTATTATTTTATCAAACAATGTTTTTTTCTTTTCAAAACCTATATTTATTGATATAAGAAGTAGATATCATATAAAAGTTTAATTTTAATGGTCATTGAAATATTATTCAATACACATGTTGTATAATCCTTTTTTAGTTTAAGAGTTTAGGAATTTAATTTAGGTTTAGGGATTTAATTTATGGGTTAAAATTTAAGGCTTATGGTTAGAATTAATGGTTTAGATTTTAAGTTTTAGGGTTAGAGATTTAGATTTTAATTTTTAAAGAGTAAAAAATCAAACATGTGTAAATTTTTTTTGCATATCAAGTGCATCAAAAAATTACACACGATCAGTCAACAGTCTATAGAGTATGTGGTTAAAGCTCTCAGTTGACACCCTCCCTTCCCCTAAGTTGTGGGTTCCTAGTAGGAGCAAAATCTCTCTTCCCCTAAGTAGAAATTGTTCAAAAAATTTACACATGATCATTAAAGTTATAATAATAAAGTACATCACAATGTTACAAAAAATTCTAATAATAATAAACATCAATTTTCACAAATAATAAATATTAAAACATAATATTTATTATTTTTAAATTTTATATGAACTATTATTTCATAAAGTGACATTGAAAAAAATACTCTATAAACATGGTTATAATACAATTATACGTTATTATATTATCGAACTTCAAAAAGATTATTATATTACCAAAGTTAATTATTTAATAAAAATATTAAAATTGAGATTATAATAATAGTTATTTTATCCGTGTACATCTAATGTTTAATTGTTCCAATCGCTTAATAATCTTGAATAAATTTAAGTTCTATCCTCTTTTTTTTAATCCCTCCATTTTAGAAAGGATTAAAAGAACATTTTAACTGAAAATCAGCACCCACAAATAATAATTATGGCCTCCAACTAAGGCTAATTTTTCTTCTTCAAATGGCATCCTTCATATAAGGAAAATTTTCCAAAAGGGATCAAAGAATTACAAAATTGCCTAAAGAACCTAGCTAGTAGGTAATAGATTTATAAGGAAAAATATGCAATTAAATAGGTAACCTCTATCTATTCAAAAAAAGGGTAACTCTATCTACTAACTATAAATAAATGGGTAAAGTACATAAATGATCTCTAAATTATATTAAAATGATCATTTTGGCCATTGGACTTTTAAAATTAATAAAACGGTCACTAAATTTTAATTTGGTTATAAAATGGTCTCTACTAGTGATACATTTCAATATATTTTGATATGTTTAAGGATCATTCTATAACATTTGAATAAATTTAATGACAATCTCAAAATCAAATCAGAAATTTAATGATTATCTTGTAACTTCAGAAAGTTCAGTGACCAAAAAGATCATTTCAACATAGCTCGGTGACAATTTACGTACTTTACCCTAAATAAATAAATGAAAGAAAAAAAAGGGGGAAATTCATCTCAAATTCACCAGTACAAAGATTACAAGTAGAGGATCTATCTAAATCATGGACAATTCTACGGTAAATGTCATGTACCGCAATGTACCACTATTTATATGTACATCAATGTACCATTATTTATATGTACTGCAATGTACCATTAACTATTTTAATTAGTTTCGAAATCCTAAGGACCGAAACTGTTATTATCCCTTTTTAAAATAAAATCTTAAAAAATTATATTATTTTTTTCATATTTTTTTAATTCAAAAAACAATTAAACTTTTATTACTATAATAATTCCTACCTTCATTTTAATTTAAGGGTAAAGTTCACAAATAGTCACTAAACTTTAATCAATTATTCAATTTGGTAACCAAACTTTCAATTGCTTCAATGTTAGTATTAAACTTTTAGTTTTGTTTCAATTTGACCACTGACCCGTTAACAACATTTAAAAAGGCGATGTGGCTGTTAAAATATTTTTTATAATAACACATTTAGTCCTCCACGTTTATACATTCAAACAATTTAGTCTTAATTCGAAGGAAATAATAAATTTAACCCTATTTTTAATTATAGTATTTTATTTTGATCCCTCAATTATAACTATTGTTATCTTTTTTATCAACAAAGTAATTATGATTTATTAGAACGAATCATACAAACTTAAACATGGTCATAAGCCTCGTTAAAAACCTCCCTAAACCTAAATGGAGGAAAAGAGTACACCATGGCCATGTGATAAAAGTTCCAAACACCAAGCAATAGCCAAGCACCATGTGACACAAAGCACAACAATAGCCCAATCCCCAATATACCACCCAAACATCTTTTGACAAGGAAAAAAATGCAAACAAAGCCACCATCCCAACACATCAACAAGACACAAGGCTGCTTAACGTCAAACCCCAAGCACAAAGCATTGTGCCCCAACAACATTATCACTCAAAACCATTCGAGAAAAAGGTCGAACAATAATGTTATCTTGTCCCTCCCAATCCCAAATATACTCAATCAATCCTTTTAAAATTTCATAAAGATTAATTAAATTATTATTATGTAAAGAGAAAATTAAGTATATTTTTTAAAATTGATACTTGAATTTTTAAAATTGTTATTAGGCCACCAAAAACACATATATTTGTTATTATGCGTATTCAATTATACATAATAAAAAGGAAAAAATAAGTATATTTTTTAAAATTAATACTTAAATTTTTTTATAAAATAATTTAATTAATTTATATAGCATCCATTAGCATCCAATAATCTAAGAGATAGTAATTAGCTCGCTGATAGCTTGGCCAAAAGAAGAAGTATTTGTGTGGTTGATTTCATCAGTTTTGCCTCGGAATAATGGTGTCATTTTGTCTCGTATGGTCCTTTGGTAGATTTTAGATTGGCTTTTTTGTGCTAGTCATACAACCTTGTTTGAATCTTTATAATATTTTTGGATGCTGTTATTTTGAGTTGTAAGGCCTGCAATAAGCACTAACACTGTGTACTATTTTTCCTCCATTTAGGTTTTAGGGAGATTTTTAACGAGGCCAGTGTTTTTATTTTTAACCAAATCAATAAAATTCTTTCTTTCAAAAAAACATCTAGTAATCTAACTCTAAATTTTAATTTAGTAATAAAGTGATTCATTTCAATTTTTAAAGGATAGATTGGTCATGGTTGAGATTGGAAGGGACAAGATAACATTAGTTATAATTGAAGGATCAAAATAAAATATTAAATTATCTTTAATTAAAAATAGGGTCAAATTGAAATAATAAGGGTTAAATTTATTATTTCTTTCAAATTAGGACTAAATTGTTTAAATGTGTAAACGTATAAGACTAAATGTGTTATTATACAAAATATTTTAACAACCACATCACCTTTTAATAGTTGTTAACGGGTTAGTGGCTAAATTGAAACAAAACTAAAAATTTAATGGTAACATTGAAGCAATTAGAAGTTTAGTTACCAAATTGAATAATTGATCAAAATTTAGTGACCCTTTGTGACTTTACCTTTAAATTAAAGTGAATGTAGGAATTATTAAATTAATAAAAGTTTAATTATTTTTAAATTAAAAAATAATATAAAAATTACTTTTTAAAATTTTATTCTAAAAAAATATAACAATTTCGATTTCTAGAATTTTAAAACTAATTAAAATAGTTAATAATACATTAAATACATATAAATAATAGTAAATTGTGGTATATGTCATTTTCTTTACAATTATCCTTAAATCATTAATTGGTGTATTTCTGTATTATCGGTGGGTGGTTGAAGCAATCTCCAATGCTTTTTATCTGTTGAAAACAGCTCTTTTAGATCAGATTTTTCAACGACATCTCCAAAGAAAGAGATAAATAACAATGCTAAAATAAGTTAAAAAGAAGAGAAAAATCAAAGCAGAAGAAACAGCAGCAAGAAAAATGAACAGATTCCCAATTTCTACCTTTTGTTTTTTAAACTGAAAATAACCCAACTTGTCCCCTTCTCTTACTCCTGTTGTTCTGGATAATCCAGGTTGCCCTTTAAATACCCTTTGCTTTGGTGAGTTTTTGGAACACATTCCTTCATTGTTGTTGAGTAACAAAAGCTAATACAACACAATCTCCTCTGTTTCTTTTCTTCAGTTGTTTTGTTCATTTTCTTGTTGTAAAAACTTAGCAACCATGGCTGAGAACTCCGGGAGTGATGGAAATCATGGAGTAGTTTTCAATGTCGAAGCCGAAGCCAATCGAAATCCGCCTCCGTCAGCCACCGACGTCGGTTTTACCGTTCCTTTCATGCAGAAGGTAACTATATACACATATATAATGTGTGTCTGTGTTTGTATGATTATAATCCCAAACTTGTTATTGATATCCTTGAAAATTTACAGCTGATGGCAGAGGTGTTGGGGACATATTTCTTGATATTTGCCGGTTGTGCATCGGTGGTGGTGAATGTAAACAATGGGAAAGTGGTTTCACTGCCTGGGATTTCTATAGTTTGGGGATTGGCCGTCATGGTCTTGGTTTATTCCGTGGGTCACATATCGGTGCCCATTTCAACCCTGCTGTTACCATTGCTTTTGCTACATGCAAAAGATTTCCTCTCAAACAGGTTACCATTGTTTTTTAATTTCAGTCCAAGGCAATGTTCAAGTTTTTAATGGTTTAATTTGATATGATTTGATATTCTTTGTCCATGTAGGTGCCAGCTTATATAACAGCTCAAGTTTTCGGATCAACCATGGCAGCTGGAACACTTCGTCTTCTCTTTAGTGGACCGCATGACGTCTTCGCCGGGACAGCGCCGCAAGGGTCGTATTTGCAGGCCTTTGTGATCGAGTTCATTATCACTTTTTACCTCATGTTCGTTATATCCGGCGTTGCCACCGATAACAGAGCTGTACGTTGTATCTATTAATGCTATAGATAATTATCCTATATACGTTTCAATTCTAGATAAGGTTACAAATGACAGTGAATTCAGTGTTATCCAAATCTCTGATACGTTTGAATTAAATATATACAGATTGGAGAACTTGCTGGACTTGCTGTTGGGGCTACTGTGCTGCTTAATGTGATGTTTGCTGGGTATTTAATTTGTTTCCCTTACCTATTTAGACTCGGTCTTACCAAAATTTCTGCCACAGATATAACTAACAAATCTTAAAGAAAACAAACCCACGGTCAAACTAAACTAAGCTTACTTTGTGTTCGGCAGGCCAATTACCGGAGCATCAATGAACCCGGCAAGGAGCTTGGGACCGGCAATAGTCTGGCATCATTACAGGGGACTATGGGTATACCTTACCGCACCGATTATTGGGGCAGTGGCGGGCGCTTGGGCTTATAACGTGGTGAGGTACACCGACAAGTCATTGCGGGAGATTACCAAGAGTGCTTCTTTTCTCAAGGGTTCACGTGATTCCGGTTAGAATTTATGCCAAGATCGGAACGTACTTAGGTCTTTTTAGCTTCTTGTTTATGTAAAACCACAATGTAAAACGTTCATTTCTGCATTGTTTTCTTAATTAATCTATTTATAAATAAATTCCGACTTTGAAATCTTATTGAGAATTCAACATATAATCAAACTAACAATAGATCGAAAAATTTAACCTTATCCGAACAAGAGTATGGATAATAGATTTTCAATTGATTCGACATGATGCGAAGTCAATATAGTTGCTGATGGTCTTGCTAAATTTACAAGTTCCCTAGATGATTTATTGTCCATTTTTGAATATGCACCTGATTTCTTAGGAGATATATTATATAGGGACTTACATGGTCCCTATACTTACGTTTAGTTTCAAGTTAATGTAGCAGCCTTCGATCCTCCTTTCGATTCAAAAGAAGGAAAAAGACTCAAATTTAGTACAGGAGTTTATCAACTTTAATATTTATTTATTTTATAATTAAAGGATCGATTTATTAATCTTACTAAATCAACTCATTTCAGAAAACACCATTTTTTCTCAACAATGTCTTTACCATATTTATCCAATTAATTATGAAATTAGATAAGAACATATTTGAAAGGAAATTATTTTACATACCAGTCCTATGTTAGATCATCAAAAATCATGTGAACAAAAACATAAAAAGACAAACAACTTCCAAAACATGTGAAGAAAGAAAAGATAATTTGGAAATGGATAAGATTAACATTTGGAAAAATAAAAAGGCATGTTATGATCATAAGCATCAGATGAGATCACAAGGTTCCTGTTTGGAAGGTGTTGATAGAATTGCAGTCTGCTGCCATGGATAGCTTATTCAAGCTGGGTCGAGATCATGAATTTAAATAGCTCTCTCATGATCCAATTTTAAAGATTCATAAAAAATTCGAACACCGTTTTTGGAATTTAAATTATGATCTAACGAATAATCTTACTAAACAACATATTTTTTTTTTGAAAATTTACATAATAATAGTCTTTAGCAAAATTATGAATACCATGTTTACTTGAAGTAATCGCGATAAATGAAATTCTTGCAAAAGGCCATTTTTTAAATCCGTGGTTGAAATTATTTTACATACCAGTTATATGTTAGATCATCAAAATCATGTAAACTAAAACATAAAAAGACGAACAAGTTCCAAAAACATGTGAAGAAAGAAAGGATAATTCGGAAATGAATAAGATTAACTTTTAATAAAAATAAAATCATGATACGTGTGTCATTAGTTATAAAGTGACATGTATGCATCTTTGAGACCTGAAGCTAAAGTTTTGTTTAAATATAAAATAGCTAGTATAATTTTAAAGTTTTTTCCATTATCGGAAACAAGAGTAAACATTCGATCAAATATTATTTTTTTGAGTTATTAGCCTTATTTTATAATTTTAATTTATTTTATAATATTAAAGTTTTTTTTTTCATTATCAGACAAAATTACACTAGTTACTAAATTTTGAGTTATTCGAAGTCGAGATTAGGACCGTAAATAACATATGATATGCTATTTGAGATAAACACAATCAAAGCTCAACACAATTTTAAATCCGTGGTTGAGATTGATTCCTGCATGGCATGAGGTTTCTGCAATTCTCAGAAGTAATCGATTTGATTACCGATTTATAAACAATCGATTTTTATTATATTGTGAATTAAAATCTAAATTGTTAAACCATTAAAAAAAAAATATAAACCCTAACATAAGTCAACCTTAAAATATAAATCACATATTCTAAAGATTTTAAAATCATGATGCGTCACGCGTTATTAATTATAGAACGACATGTATGCATCTTTGAAACCTTAAACTAAAGTTTTGTTTAAATATGAAATAACTAGTATAATTTTAAAGTTTTTTCCATTATCGAAAATTGGAGTAAACATTCAATCAAATAGTAATTTTTTTGAGTTAGTTGTCTTATTTTATAACAAAAAATTTATTTAATACATATGTATTCTTTTCATACAAAATTAACTTTGATCTACTAATTACTAAAATTTTTAAATTATTCAAAATTGAAGATGATATTCCTCGCTTGCATAATTCGGTTTTAGAAGGGATCCTCCCTTAAGTTTTCAATGAAAACATCGTTACCATAGGCTATGGGCCGCACAATGAATTTCCATTTATTTTTGTGTTCTAAAATTCTTAGGATACAACATCTTTTGGTAGAGTAAAAGTCTTATTGCTTCCAGTTCCACTATCAATGTGGAACTTTCTAAAATTTTCACGTAACTAAAGACAAAGCATAACTCCCATTTATAGGTAAAGATCCACTTGTTCCTTATTTTTCTTATTAATGTGGGACCTTTTACTTTTACATTTACAAAATCAACCATAAATTGAAGAAACAGATTAGGCTAATGACTATTAAAATTTATTCAAATATGTTTTACAATAGACTTAACCAAATGATAATAGAAGAGTAATAACAATCATTGCAGCTCGAGTTGCTTTATTCCCATTTCCTGCAAAAAAAAAAAAAAAAAAAGAATGGTGTCATTCTAATGAACTTACATATAATAAATATTCAGATAAACTTAACAGGTGACCATTTTCTATAGAAAATTTTTGTCCCTAAATAGTTGTTTCCAAGTTTTCAGATGAATTTGAGCAATGACCAGTTTTATAAACATAATTCTTTTGTCATGAGGCAGGACGACAGGGTCCGAGCATGAGCTTGAAATTTTCTGAAATGAAATGGCCCCTTTAGATTTAAAAAAAAAAAGTACATAATAGTATTAAATTCAACCAAACAACCCCTAGTTCAATAGAGAATTAACATTAAAACAAGAGAAAGAAGTTCAACAGGGAGACAGGATTGATTTTTACCTCTATTCAGGGTCGGAAATGGTGTTGGAGGTGTTGAAGACGACAGCAGAGGAACCGCAGTTCGAATATAAAATGGGTTAGATTCAAACCTCAAGACACAGTTTGGTCTAAGAACCCTGCATCCCATTCTTCCATAGCAACAATTTTGAAGCTCATCCCGAGCGTACTGTAGACAAGTAGTGCAATTCGCTCATCCAATCAGGAGTACACTGCACTGTAGCGTACACCCTTTCCGGGTTACCACTACCAGCCGATGCATTACCAGCTGCATACTTGCGAACAGGATCGGCAGTTGCAGCCTCGTTGCTAAGGTTAACCAGTAAATCGCTTAACGCGCGATTGAACTGATCAGGGTTCGACGCATTCCTCGGGTTGAATACGCGCAAGTGCGAGGATCGTTCTCCAGCCGCCCGTACAGGTCTCGGTTGGCATACCGCACCAAACAATTTTGGGACCAAGCAGTGGCGGCCTTGTTGAAGGGACATAATTGCCTGAGCTCGGTCGCGGTGTAGTTGAGGCAAGTGTTGCAATCGGTTTGGTTCATGTCACCCCTGCAAAGTGCGATTAAGTGAACTTGGTCGGGGGTTTCACCAGCGGAGAGATTGAAAAATCCGTAATTGAAGTCTGTAAGAGTGGAGAATCGAGAGATGATGCTATTGAGGTTGTTTTCGTAGGCGCTGTTTGCGGTGTAATTTCCGGATGTTTCATTACAGATGCGCACAAGATAAACATCAACACCAGGAGGCTGTGAAAGAGCAACAACAGCAAGGGAAAGAAGAAGTGAAGAAAGAAACAGAGATGTTGAAGTCCCCATTGCCCACCTTCACTATTTTTGGCCAATGGACCTATTATATTTTGTTCGGGTCATGCCTGAAATTTACATTCTTATAGAAAAAAAAAAAGAAAAAAATGCGTTTGAATTAAATTAAATTAAATTACGAAATTTATTAATGAATTTTATCATTTGTTAATTGGTTCAAATAACAGCTTATCAAAATTAATGTAGTTTTTTTATCATTTGTTTAAATTTTGGGTTTAAGAACCCGTAAGAGTAAATTTTCTTTTCTGGTAAAAATTGTTCCAAAAAAATCAGTTACAAAAAGCAAGTCAACACATTTCAAATAGTGTTTTGAATTGGGTCACTCAATTATCAAGGCTTCCAATTTATTCCCTAGTATTAAATAATTTAAAACTTTAGTCACTCAACTGTGGGCTTATTTAGGGGAAAAAATAATTATTTCAAAAAATGAAAAATGTTCCACACCAAAAATTATTTAGAAAAATGATTATTTTTTACAATTCAAAAAAGGGAAGTCGTCTTCAGCTGTCGACAATTTTAGTTTTTTTTTTTTTTGTATTTTGAGAATAAAAAGAATTAAAATTAGAAAGATTAAAATGAAATTTTCAAAAATTGACACAAATTTACTATAACTGTATAATTATATTGCATTATGAAACCATGTGTAAATTTACTTTATTTTGAAATATTTCGTTTTGGTCCTGCAGTAAAATTATAGGGACCCAATCAAAAGGAAAATAAAATTACAAGGGATCAAAAAAAAAAATTTTCATAATACATTAAAAGTACACATATCAAATCTTTATGAACAATGATATATCTGTATAGAGAAATTAATTTTTTAAGCCCGACAGGTAATAAAAGATCGAAGTCAAAGAGCTATTTTTTCATAAAAGTTGAAAAATTAAAATTGAAGGTCAAAACGGTATTTTTAGGATGAAAACGACGATAAGGTGATTACATCTTCTTGTCCGTGTATAGATCTTAAAAAGTTACATAGATTCAAAAAATTCACCTCAATCGAACACACGACACACGAGCATAAAGTTATAGTTTTTTTTTAAAGTTTTGCAGTATACTCATAATACTAATATAATTTAAATAATTTATGAAAAATTTATTTTAGTCCCTAAAATGCAAAAAAAAAAAATTCAATAATTAAGGAAAGCACATTGTTTATATAAAAGGAAAACACGCGTTTTGGTTTAAGTATTTTTATATTTTTTGCTTTAGTCACTCTAATTTTAATTATTTTCCTTTTACTCCCAAAATGCAAAAAGTGGCCTAAAGTCACTAGTAGTTGTCGACGATTAGGGGTGAGCATTAGATCGAGTCAAGTAGAGTAAAAAAAAAAATTAAGTTGGTCGAGTTGATAAGTTCTATTGTATAACTCAAACCTTATTTAAAATTGTTTAGAGTTGGGTTTGTATAATTCAAGTTGAGTCAAGTCGACTCGAGTTGTTCGATTTTCTATTCAAATTTAATAGTTAATAATTATGATGTTATAGTACTAACTGATTCCAATTTAAGTTGTTTATTATATTTGTATACAATATACATGTATATTTCTTCATATGTGGTATACATATATTAGATAAAGTTGAGAGACTCAACTCAAACTTAAAAATCAATCCACCAATTATTAAAAAATTTGAGTTATTTGAAATCTCATTTTATAATTCAAACTTGATTTGAAGATTTTTCGAGTCGTGTTTATGAAATTACGATTCAAATCATGTTGGGTCGACTCGAAATGTTTGATTTTTTCAAATCAAATTTTACTCAACTTTACTGACGACTCCTATGACCTATCCCATGATAATCGTTGTTAGACAAATGCGACTCTCCTTTCGTACCGTAGACAATATTTTCTTTAAATAAAGGCTTAACCACAAAATAAGTGTCCTAGCTATGCCTCTTTTTTACAATAGGTGCCTAAAGTATTTTTTGGCTGAAATAGGCGCCTAAAATTTCATTTTGACTATTAAATCTTGATAGTTTTTTTTATATGTTAGTGCAGTGCATCGTGTTAAAATGTTTTTACTTGACATTTTTATTTTTTTATTTTATTTAAAAATTCTTTAAAGGTTCTAAAATTTATAAAAAAACTTGTAAAATATATAAAAATTATTTTTTTTAAAAAATATGTAAATGCAATATGATAGAACTGTAGTATAACATGTGCCGATAATATTTAAAGAAAAAATATCAAAATTGGTCAACATGCTTACTTTATTAAATTTCTTAGTTCAAGAGCTTAATTGATTAAATTTCTTAATTTAAATACTTAACTAGATAAAAAAATTAAAAACTTAATTGATTTTTTTCTCAAAAATTCATGAAATTTTTACGCCTCTCTAATCCTAAAAAATATTAACATTGCCATGTTTCCTAAACAGTAGATTATTGAGCTTGACCTAAAGTAAGTCAACTAGTCAACCTATTACTTTCTTCTATAGTCGGCCTAAAGTAAGTCAACTAGTCTATAACGAAAATTCCACACGTTAAAACTTTAGTGCCTTGCTAGGAATTTCTATTATTAAATGTGGATATTGGAAAAAAGTGCGAAGTAAGGAAACTATATTACTTTTAATACATATTTGGTATATGTTACATCGATTTTATTACAAGAACGATCACTTTAATTTAATTAATTAATTTATTTTTTAAAGCTTTTTATATTTTTAAAAAAACTTTTTTATTTATATTTCTAAAATTTGTTTAAATAATCGTATTATTAAATAAAAACAGCATCAATATTTTTGTTTAATACATATTTTGGCGTCTATACTATAGTGAAATTCTCACTTTATCACTTACTATAGTGAAATTCGCCATTAACTTTCATTTAATATATTATCTCGGCCTCATATTATTAACGTTAACAAAACTGATGTGCTATTCAAAAAAAAAAAAAAAACTGATGTGGGCCAATAAAATGCTACTATATGTTAAAACAGTTAAACATAGGCTATGCTTGGAAAACAAATATGAGATTTTTAATTTTTCTTTTTTTGCATTTTTATTGTTTTTATTTTTTAAAAAAGTTAAACATAGGCTATGCTTGGAAATTAGCTGATAGCATTAGCTAATTTGACTAGCGGATTGCATTAGTTGATTGTATAAAAGTACTTGGTAAAATTAACTGATAACCGATAGCTGTTTGATTATTTGAACAAGTAAAATGACATATAAGGACATGATTATAATTGATATTTTTTGAATAATTTATTAGTTATTAACATTTTGTATCTATTAATATTAATTAGATTATGAAAATTAAATTTTTTAATATCATTACTGAGCATATATGACGATGTACATACTAATTTTTTATTTGTGAAATTATATTTTTTAATAATTATAAAATTTAGACTTATATATTAATTTTTTATATAAGTTATATTTTTAATATAATATTATTAATTATTAAATCTATATGTATTTATTAATTAATATATTAATTTCTTATTTATGAAATTATTTTTTAAAAATTTTATTAGTTAATCAAATTTATGTTATTTAGAGAAATTTTTTATAATTATCTAGGAAAAAATAGTGTTTACAATTTTTTTATCCAAACCTCTTACTAAAAGGAGCTTTTTTAGAATGAGAGGTTTCGCCTTAATCCGCTATTAGAATCCTCTATTTACCAAACAACTAAATTAGCGGATTTGAATGGTTAAACCTCTAAAAATGCTTCAAATGTCTAATTTTAGCTCAAAAATATTTGCCGATCTAATATAGAAAGACACTTTGAACTTCAAATTAGCTCAAAAATTCTTTTATTCAAGGTGAATTGAAACATCTAATTTTAGCTCATTGAGACAACATAATCCGAGTCGGATTTTTCCAATTTATAAAACTGTTTTATTCTACCGGCGATAGTTGTGGTTAGTCTAACCAGAAAACTGAAATTCAAAAATTGATTTTGGATTATCGGTTTACCGGAGAGAAAAACAAGTTACAAGGGTTGGGCCTTGTAGACTGTAACCAGCATGTATCCGGAGTAAAATCCTTTTTCGATGATCAGATTGAATTGAAGCTAAGCAAAGCTTGAGGCTAATTTATTTAATTAATTTTCTTCTCAAAAATATTTGCTTCTGTCATTTTCTCCAAATTTGTTTTTATTATTTTACCTTAGTTTCTAGTCTATCAAAACCTCCCATTATTTTTTCACTAAATTCAGAATTAAAATCTCTTTACATTATAAGCTCCATAGTCCATGTGGATCGACCATTCTTCTCTCTATACTACGTTATTTATACTCATTTGAGATTAAGGAATATTTATTTGACAATATACGACGCTTGTCAAGTACTCACATTATCCCCTTGCATTTAAATAGGAAAATAGATCTTATGCTTCTGCTAAGCATAAAACGTCACTATAGATTGTATTTGATAAGTAATCATGTGAAACAAAATAAATAAATGTCATAATATATATATACAAAGCAACAGAGAACAAAAATTTAATCCTCGTACGCGGTATTGTTAAACCAGTTCACAAGGTCCTTTAGAAACCTCTTTTGAGACCAATAGCCTCGCAGAACGGGATGTCCAGCCAATATATTTGGATTAAACTAACTTAATAGAGAACATATTAACTAATTAAAGAATATATTTTAGGCGTTAAATTAATATATAAAGCGTAAATAATTAATGCGTAAAGTAAATAAATATAAAATAAAATAAACAAAAAAAATAAAAAAGATAAATAATTATCTTCAAGGTTATGAGAATAATTTAGAAGATGATTTATCCCCTTCAAGGATTATAAGGAAATCAACAACGTCTAAATGAGTTAGACTAATATCATCTTCGCCATTTTCGCAAACAAAATTTGCTTCTATTTTTTTATCATTCAATGATTGTTGATGTTTTCAGCGTACGATTAGTACGAGACCAATGGTTCATAACATCACATTGGTAATAAAAAGAATTCCACTTCTAGTGGTTATAAACATTCTTGAAATAACCATATTGTCCATGTTTATATTCATGGTCTCAATCATGGCCACAACTACTAAGGTGACCTTTATTCTTTCCCTTATATAATCTCACATTCAATTTAGGGGATGGAGTGGAGCCAGGGGATAATCTCACATTCACTTTAAGGAATGGAGTGGAGCCAGTGGGTCTTTAAAACCTTTTTTTCACGATATTGTGTTTGAGGAGAACATTATTTGCGTGAAAAGTTGAGTATGTTTTTATTAACATATCTTCATCATTGATACTGACCACATAACTTCAGTTGTGCAGTAATTTGGATCATATCGAAGTTATGTCACTAATTGAATAGTGATTTACCGTGTTTGTATTCACTTCAAGGAATGAAATAGATCCAATAACCGCATGGAATAAACATCATGCTTGCATTCACTTCAGGGAACGCCTCCCATAAAAATTCTTGTCAAGATGAATTTTTGTAACATGGACTTGGGAGAAGTCTATAGTCTATTTTTTCGACGTAGAAGTATTATTGCTTTTGAGAAAATATAAACTTTTAATAGTCTTCTTGTAGATTCAAAATCACTATGATTTAGCACACTTTAAAATCATAATTTGTTCCTAGAGAAATCATAATTTAAAGAATAAAAATAAAAGAAGGGTTTATCGATATTGATTTTCCTCTCGGCAAATAACTAAGATAGCTTCTCATAATCCTTTTATGTCTCTTTCCAAGCCACTTAAAGACATGTAAAACTCAAAACATGGTTAAAAATACTAATATCATCAAATAAAATATTATAAACAAATGTTGATCTTTAATACAGAGTTTAACCATGGGTCAAACATAAACATATATGAAACCATAATAATTAGATTTATATGTTTGGATTGAATTGAACATATTAAAAACGAGGGAGTCTATGTCATAATTCTCTATTGTTTATTAAAGTAGGTGCATAGGCAGTATGCATAACAATGATGCGTAGAAAAACTCAAAACATTATTTATATGTTTGTTCCAATATCGTGTAAAACTTAAAACATAATTAAAAGTACAAACTTTCATCATTAGAATAAAATAAACAAATAACGTTTATAACTAAAAAAAATTCTCAAAATAGGTGTAGAAGCACTACACGTATTTTCCATTGTGTTTTAACAGCCACCCATGAACGGTAAGAGAAAAAATCGCACCGTTAAAAAAATCATAATCATGCATATATTTAATATTATATATATCATTAAAGAAACAATAAATTAGAATACACCCACCTTTATTTAAGAGTAATTAACCATCCACTGTATCGAGATAAATAAGTAAAACATACAAGATTTTTTAAGCTAAATTGAATATACTACAGATGTAGTCACCAATACCATGTTGAAATCTTTTTTGGGAATTGCTGACAAGAACCACAATTATTGAGCGAGATCGTGCTGATAACATGTTGTGAATAAAATAACGAAGAACGATAACACGAATAAAGAACAAGAATAAAAAAGCAAAGAGATAAGAGAAAGAAGGAGATTTGTATTATTCGCAATATTGAGATGAGTGAGGAATGCCTTAATTAAATTATCTATTTATAGGCATAAGAAGTACATAATACATTAAACTCTAATTAATGAAGATAATATTCCTAATGATAAAGTAAATCAAATCTCCTAGATAAAGTTCTTATCATGATAAACATCCACATAGATAAATATTCATAACAATTATGTTTTTTTTTAAGTTTTTAGGATTTTTTTTTTACATTTTATAGAATTTTTTTCTTACATACGGCAACCTCTGGCCATGAAATTTTTTATTGGTAATGACCAAGGGCGGATCCACGTTAACTGTGGGAAGGGTAATTTTGTACTTTATATTTTTATTAAATAGAGAAATTACATTCTCATACTGAAATGCAACAAAAAATATTGTAAAGAATTTTAATGAGGATAAACCTTCTTACCTAATTTGTTTCCTTTCAATTTTGAAAGTTGTTTAAAAACAATAAATTTTAAATAAAAAAATTTGACATAATTTTTTTATACTTAATACCTATTTTGATTAGGGGTGAGCAATACTAGTTTCTTTTTTACTTAATACCTATTTTGATTAGGGGCGAATAAAACTATATTCAACTCGAAAAAGATGATTTTTTTTGCTCGACGTGAAAAAATTCGACTCGATATAACTCGAATCATAATTTCATAAATTTGATTCAAAAAAATTTCAAATTAAGTTCGAGTTATAAAATGGAAAATCGAATAACTCTTAATTTTTAGTAATTAGTGGATTAGTTTTCAAGTTTAGTCAAGTCCTACAACTTTGCTTGATATATATATATATATATATATATATCATATATGAAGAAATATATATGCATATCGTATATTATTATAGAAATCTGTTTAAATTCAAACAAATTACTATCATAACATTATAAATATATACAATTAAATTTAAACAAAAACTCGAACAACACAACTTAAATTTCATAAACTCGGCTCGAATAAAAAATAATTCAAAAAAGTTTGAATTTAAAATATGACTCGTAAACTCGACTAACTATAAGTTTTTTTGACTCGACTTGATGAAATGGTTACTCCTAATTTTGACACCTATAGTATAATGAAATTATCGGTTTGATGGTTTTTTTTTTGAAATAATTTGATGGTTTTATTATTTTGATTTTTAAACAATTCTTACTTAAGAGGAGGGGAAAAGAGAAATTTGTTCTTATTGAGTCTAGAATTCACAACCTAAGGGGAGAAGAGATGTCAATTAAGAGATTTTAACCACTTGTTTTAGAGTTTTAGAGGTTGTTGACGATTTTATTATATTTTTAGATTTTTTGAATAAAGTAGCCAAAATCTATTAAGAAAGAACAAACAACAGATACAAAGAGAAGAAATATATGAGGTGGAGAAGAAGAACCAAAGCAAGCTAGAAACAAAACAACAATGGAAGAAACAGCGGAAGTAGGGGAAACGAGCAAACAACAGAAAAAACACAACCAAACATAAAGAACATAGGAGCAATAGAACAGAGAACATAATGACCCCACTAAAAAAGAAGGGGAAGACTAAACCGACGGAGGAAGGAGAGAAATACTGTGTGAGCTTCTAGAAGATCCAGTCAGTGGCTTCCAAAAGGTGACGTCATCAACAGCGAATAAGCAGATCAGTTGCATTTTGAATTTCAAACTTGGATTTATATTTTGTTTTTAGGATTTAAATTTAAATATTTTTAGGATTTATCTTTTATCTTTTTAGGTTATTTTTAGGGTTTTAGAATACTATAAATACCCATTTGGGGTAAGCTACAAAGGCATCTTTCATCTCTCATTCTTAGTTTGTTCTTGCTTTTGAGTTTTTATAAAATTCCATCTTCTTTATTTTCTTGTTCTTAGTTTTTTTTGTTTTTTTAAATAATGCTAAGTATGATTTTTACCATAATCATGCTTAGCTAAATTTTCCTATTAGCCAAAGGCTTAAAGCGAAGCTTCAATTCACCTTGTGAGAATTAAAAAGCACTCAACTTCTTCGCACTTCATTCTCAATTTTCTGAAAACTTAGATCGGCAATCAGCTTTTCTATTAAAATCCTTAGGCTTTCATTTCAAAAAGCTAGCGTTGACTTGAATGTTGTTCAGATTTATTGTTGGGAGGAAGGATCGGCTTGTAGCAAATTCGAATTCCTATGAATACACTTAGCGACAAATTCGCTAAGGGAAATTGAGATCGGATTCGATTCTTATCGAGACAACATAGTCTGAGTCAGGTTTTCCAAAATTTAATACTATTTTATTCTAACAGCGATAGTCGTAGTTAGTTTAGCCAGAAAACTAAAATCCCAAAAATGATTTTGGACTATCGGTTTACTGGAGAGGAAAACAAGTTACAAGGGTTGAGCCTTGTATACTGTAACCTGCATGTATCCGGAGTAAAAATCCTTTTTCGATGATCAGTTTGAATTGGAGTCAAGCAAAGCTTGAGGCTAATTAATTTAATCAATTGTTCTAAAAAATATTTACTTCCATTCAATCAGTTTACTTCTCAAAATTTATTGCCGTTATTTTGCTTTAATTACTCTACATTTATTTTCTACTATCTTCATCAAACCCCCCATTTACTTTACTTTTTTGTTACCGTCAGAATCAAAACCTCTTTACATCAGAAGCTCCATAGTCCCTGTGGATCGACCCTTCTTCTTTCTATACTACATTATTTTTATATTCATTTGAGATTAAAGATTATTTATTTGACAATATACGACGCTTGTCAACTCCACACGAACCTAAGGGGGCCAACTGAGCACCCTCCATGTTGCCTAAGACATGGAGCCCGAGTCAGCACCTGATGTGCACACCAGGGGGCCGAGACAAGCCCCATCCGAGTTGCCCATGACCCTAGAGCCCGATTCAGCACCGAGCATGCTGCCGAGGAGGTTTTGGACAAGAGAACCAGGCCTATCATGGCCCAAGCCGCCCAAGAGATCAAGACCTTGGGAATATATCATCCTTGGACCAACACACAGGGAAAGAGAGCATCATTTGACCAACACAAATGGCAGGAGATCACCATTTGAGCCATACTTGGGGAAAGTATCATTTGCCAACTCATGTATGATGTCATAGCCTTTGTAATCTAGGCAACCTTGTATTTGAGTGATACTCTTTCCATAGATAGGAGATATGTATATTGAAGATTGATCCTTAGCCCTTGGATCGAATCTTCCATGACCGTTAGATCGTAGGAGGTGAGCTTATAGATAGAGGCTTTCACCCACCATTGTAAATCATCTTTCATTCCACCATTTCTTTGAGTTTCTTGAGTAAAGAGTTTATAATTTTTTTTCTCAATGTTCTTTTTTTCCTTGTTGCCTCGCCTTAGCTTTTCAAAGCTTTCGCTATTATATGTTCTAAGCACTCTTGCTTAGTAATTTTGAAGGCTGACTTAGTCTTCGACTAAGATCATCGACTAAGGTCCCACGAATCAGCTAGTTAGATTCTAGCCCCGTGACAATATGCAAAAGCCATTTTGAAATGGGCCACAAATACAAAAGAGACAATGGAATTCGAGAGGCTCAAACTCTCGACCTCAGGATTACTCAAAACTATAAGACTTATGAGCTAACCAACTACTCCAGCAACGCACGCTGATTGTTGCTTGAACAACATTTTATTAGTCCTATTTGATAACCCCAAGATTGCCATTTGCCCATTTGACACTCAGCTATTGTCTTTTGGTCCCTCGAAAAAAATAAATTCATGCTCACCCCCCTTAAAAATCATGGCTCCGCCTCAGTATAGGTGCATATGAAATTAAAATAAAAGAAATCTTGTATGAATATAATTTGTTTTAAATCAAGAGAAAAAATGTATTAAGATGGCTCATTTGTTTTTGCTTCTTTCTTTACGTTTGAGTAATAGAAATTCCTAGCAATGCACTAAAGTTGTTAGCGTGTGGAATATTCGTTATAGACTTTGGTCATAGCAACCGACACTGTCAACTTTAGCATGCCCTGATCAATCGACATGGCCCTGATCTAACTACTTTACGACCTCTGATTGACCATGCCCATTCTCTTCTAGTCGACACTATCAACTTTAGCATACGCTTTGTACCTAGAGGAATGAATGTTGTTGCTCACATTCTTGCCACTAGGGCTCTTTGTTCTATGTCATCTGTTTTATTTGACACGAATTATCCTGATTATATTCGAACATTTGTAGCTAATGAGATTTCTTCTCATCCATCATAATATACATGGGTACTCTTTTTCCCCATAGGTATTCACTCGGAGCCTCCGGGCAAAGGGTGATTTTAGGGGGGTTTTAACGAGTCGCTTTTTCTTTAATTTTTTCCTATTAGCCAAAGGCTTAAAGCAAAGCTTCAATTCACCTTGTGAGAATTAAAAAACACTCAACATCTTCGTATTACATTCTCGATTTTCTGGAAATTTAGATCGACAATCGGTCTTTCTATTAAAAATCTTTACATTTTCATTTTAAAAATGTAGCGTTGACTTGAATGTTGTTCAGATTTAGAGTTGGGAGGAAGAATCGACTTGTAGCAAATTTGACTTCCTCTGAACACACTTAGCGACGGATTCGCTAAGGTAAATTGAGATCGGATTCGATTCTCATCGAGACAACATAGTCCGAGTCGGGTTTTTCCAAATTTAATACTATTTTATTCTAACAACGATAGTCGTAGTTAGTTTAACCAGAAAACTAAAATCCCAAAAATGATTTTGGATTATCGGTTTTTTCGAGAGAGAAAACAAGTTACAAGGGTTGAGCCTTGTTTGTAGATGAAATCGCATGTATCCGGAGTAAAAATCCTTTTCGATGATCGTTTGAATTGAAGTCAAGCAAAGCTTGAGGCTAATTAATTTAATCAATTGTTCTAAAAATATTTACTTCCATTCAATCAGTTTACTTTCAAAATTTATTCCCGTTATTTGTTTTTAATTATTTTACATTTATTTTCTACTATCTTCATCAAACCCCCATTTATTTTTATTTTTTTGTTACTAAAGTTAGAATCAAAACCTCTTTACATTAGAAGCTCCATAGTCCCTATGGATCGACCCTTCTTCTTTCTATACTACATTATTTTTATATTCATTTGAGATTAAAGATTATTTATTTGACAATATACGACGCTTGTCAACTCCACACGAACCTAAGGGGGCCAATCGAGCACCCTCCATGTTGCCTAAGACATGGAGCCCGAGTCAAGACTGATGATGCACACCTGTGGGGCCGAGACAAGCCCCATCCGAGTTGCCCATGACCCTAGAGCCCGATTCAGCACCGAGCATGCTGCCGAGGAGGTTTTGGACAAGAGAACCAGGCCTATCATGGCCCAAGCCGCCCAAGAGATCAAGACCTTGGGAATATATCATCCTTGGACCAACACACAGGGAAAGAGAGCATCATTTGACCAACACAAATGGCAGGAGATCACCATTTGAGCCATACTTGGGGAAAGTATCATTTGCCAACTCATGTATGATGTCATAGCCTTTGTAATCTAGGCAACCTTGTATTTGAGTGATACTCTTTCCATAGATAGGAGATATGTATATTGAAGATTGATCCTTAGCCCTTGGATCGAATCTTCCATGACCGTTAGATCGTAGGAGGTGAGCTTATAGATAGAGGCTTTCACCCACCATTGTAAATCATCTTTCATTCCACCATTTCTTTGAGTTTCTTGAGTAAAGAGTTTATAATTTTTTTTCTCAATGTTCTTTTTTTCCTTGTTGCCTCGCCTTAGCTTTTCAAAGCTTTCGCTATTATATGTTCTAAGCACTCTTGCTTAGTAATTTTGAAGGCTGACTTAGTCTTCGACTAAGATCATCGACTAAGGTCCCACGAATCAGCTAGTTAGATTCTAGCCCCGTGACAATATGCAAAAGCCATTTTGAAATGGGCCACAAATACAAAAGAGACAATGGAATTGAGAGGCTCAAACTCTCGACCTCGGATTACTCAAAACTATAAGACTTATGAGCTAACCAACTACTCCAAAGAACGCACGCTGATTGTTGCTTGAACAACATTTTATTAGTCCTATTTGATAACCCCAAGATTGCCATTTGCCCATTTGACACTCAGCTATTGTCTTTTGGTCCAAAAAAAAAAATAAATTCATGCTCACCCCTTAAAAATCATGGCTCGCCAAGATAGGTGCATATGAAATTAAAATAAAAGAAATCTTGTATGAATATAATTTGTTTTAAATCAAGAAAAAAATGTATTAAGATGGCTCATTTGTTTTTGCTTCTTTCTTTACGTTTGAGTAATAGAAATTCCTAGCAATGCACTAAAGTTGTTAGCGTGTGGAATATTCGTTATAGACTTTGGTCATAGCAACCGACCTTTCGTCAACTTTAGCATGCCCCGATCAATCGACATGGCCCTGATCTAACTACTTTACGACCTCTGATTGACCATGCCCATTCTCTTCTAGTCGACACTATCAACTTTAGCATACGCTTTGTACCTAGAGGAATGAATGTTGTTGCTCACATTCTTGCCACTAGGCTCTTTGTTCTATGTCATCTTTTTTATTTGACACGAATTATCCCGATTATATTCGAACATTTGTAGCTAATGAGATTTCTTCTCATCCATCATAATATACATGGGTACTCTTTTTTCCCCAGGTATTATTCACTGAGAGCCTCCGGGCAAAGGGTGATTTTAGGGGGGTTTTAACGAGTCGCTTTTTCTTTAATTTTTTCCTATTAGCCAAAGGCTTAAAGCAAAGCTTCAATTCACCTTGTGAGAATTAAAAAACACTCAACATCTTCGTATTACATTCTCGATTTTCTGGAAATTTAGATCGACAATCGGTCTTTCTATTAAAAATCTTTACATTTTCATTTTAAAAATGTAGCGTTGACTTGAATGTTGTTCAGATTTAGAGTTGGGAGGAAGAATCGACTTGTAGCAAATTTGACTTCCTCTGAACACACTTAGCGACGGATTCGCTAAGGTAAATTGAGATCGGATTCGATTCTCATCGAGACAACATAGTCCGAGTCGGGTTTTTCCAAATTTTAAAACTGTTTTATTCTAACAACGATAGTCGTGGTTAGTCTAACCAGAAAACTGAAATTCAAAAATTGATTTTGGATTATCGGTTTTCTGGAGAGAAAAACAAGTTACAAGGGTTGGGCTTTGTAGACTGTAACTGGCATGTATCCGGAGTAAAAATCCTTTTTCGATGATCAGTTTGAATTGAAGCTAAGCAAAGCTTGAGGCTAATTTATTTAATTAATTTTCTTCTCAAAAATAGTTGCCTTCATCATTTTCTCCAAATTTGTTTTTATTATTTTACCTTTAGTTTCTAGCCTATCAAAACCCCCCCCATTATTTTTATTTTCTCACTAAAGTTAGAATCAAAACCTCTCTACATTAGAAGCTCCATAGTCCCTATGGATCGACCCTACTTCTCTCTATACTACGTTATTTATATTCATTTGAGATTAAGGAATATTTATTTGACAATATACGATGCTTGTCAAGTACTCACATTATCCCCCTGCATTTAAAATATGACTCGTAAACTCGACTAACTATAAGTTTTTTTGACTCGACTTGATGAAATGGTTACTCCTAATTTTGACACCTATAGTATAATGAAATTATCGGTTTGATGGGTTTTTTTTTGAAATAATTTGATGGTTTTATTATTATTATTTTTGAACAATTCCTACTTAAGAGGAGGGGAAAAGAAAAATTTGCTCTTACTGGGTCTAGAATTCACAACCTAAGGGGAGATGTCAACTAAGAGATTTTAACCACTTGTTTTAGAGGTTGTTGATGATTTTATTATCTTTTTAGTTTTTTTTTTTTGAAAAAAGTAGCTGAAATCTATTAAGAAAGAACAAACAACAGATACAAAGAGAAGAAATACATGAGGTGGAGAAGAAGAATCAGAGCAAGCTAGAAACAAAACAACAATGGAAGAAACAGCGGGAGTAGGGGGAACGAGAAAACAACAGAAAAAACACAACCAAACGTAAAGAACATAGGAGCAATAGAACAGAGAACACAATGACCCCACTCAAAAAGCAGGGGAAGACTAAACTGACGGAGGAAGGAGAGAAATACCGTGTCAGCTGTCGATCTTAGACCTGTATATGCATTTCTGACAACGCAAAAGGATGAAAATGATAAGTAGGTGATGCAGCAAGAATCTACCGGAGTCACCACTTCAAGATCTGAGGAGGGTGGTGACGGGAGGAGGAAGTGAACAAGGAGACGAGGTCAAGCCAACCGTCAGAGATGGTGGCCAAGAACATGACCACCGTCGAAAATCCCAACATAACCTGGAGGCAAGAGTCCAACCAACCCCACATCGTCGAGCTCAGGCATCCCCACACAAACGACGACCCAAGTAGAGCCCTGGACATCAGGGGAGGAGAATCCTCGACCAAATGACCACCAGATGGTCGAAGAAAGTCGGATGCCAAAGAAACAAAAAGCCGAAGAAAAGGAAGGGAAGAAAGGGGAAGAGAAAAGAAGGTGGTGAAGGGAGGTGGCCACCGCTCAACGCCAGGAGTATTGCCACCCGATGAAGGTAGGGTTAGAGTTTTTTTAGAGAGAGGTTAGAGTCAAAAAAATGATTTGGCACATAAACTTTCATTATTCTATTATTTTAAACCCATGTCGTTATTGTTAAAATTAAATTAATGTGACGTAATAAAATCCTATACGTATTAAAAAATAAAATATTAATTTTTTTACAAATAAAACAAGTAAAAAGCAAAATAATTTTATAAAAAATCTAAAATATCACAATATTAAAAAATGTCAAAATTTAATATCTATTTTTGAATTATATTTATCGCTCTTTCTTTGTTTTATTGATGAGCTGCTAAACTTATCTTCTAATCAAGGTTGTTTTCAAGGTATTTTAATGCAAGTATTTGAGAGACTTCTAATCTTTGACTCTTTTTTTTTTAGTATTCTTGTATCTTCTGCTTTATTATTATTCATTGATATGTATGTTGCATGAATTGACCACCCTACAAATTAATCTTTATATTGCTAATTGAAATTTTCTCAACCGTAATCCAGTGTAGGTTTTGATTTATGTAGTAAAATAACATAAGGATGTGAATTATGGAGATATGAGGTCTTATTTGAATCATCTTCGATGGTGCGAGTTGGTTAATTAAGTGTTGAGTCTCTTTGATTTTAAAAGCGGTTGAAAATATATAGATTTAACTAGGAAAATAATCATTTGCTCAACTCTTTGGTTGCCGAGAAGCTAAGAAAGGATTAGGTTATTATGGCGTCTTGGATAACTACAACCAATCTATTTAAGAAGAGATTCAGATCATTATATGTTTACGTTGATGATCAAGTCATGAATCAAAACTCAAAACTTGTGACTTACCTTGACTATATATCTTCTCATTGTTCAATTCTCTTATTTACATTTGCTTTTTTTTTTGTTTAAGTTCTTCAAATCCAACTCATACAACCGCAATTTGTTTATTTAATAAGATTAATCTATTTTTTTTGTAGATTACTGCAAAATTATTTCTAAAGTGAGAATTATATTTGAAGGAATCGACAATTTGTCACCAAAATATATATATTTAAAAATGTTAAATGATCAAAGTTAAATACATTTTAAATTTCCAAAATAAAATGTTGAAAATTCATAAAACCATTACATGTTGGATGGCGTAGCCTATCTTACATAAGACATTGCTATGACTAAGAATACAACGAAGATTCCACACGTTAACAACTTTAATGCATTCTTTGGAACTGCTATGACTATGTCTTCGTTTTATGCATAAGCGCGAAGATTCCACACAAACTAGACTAATGGGATCATGAACCTCCACAAAAATATTTAAAAGTTGAATATTTTATGGTAAAATTGTTTTTAACCCTTAAAAATTATATAATTCATTAGTAATTTTTTTTAAAATTTATAATTTTTTAAAAGATCCCAACAAATAATATTGATACCTGTCACTGCTCTAGAGTAATTGTAGTCATGTTTGATCCGCCAACTACATACTTTTTGTGTGTACGTTTGTAAATTTCCCATAAGATTCAATATTGTCCATCTCCTTCCCAACGATTTATGTATCGAATGCAGTGCAACCTTTTCCACACCCAGCAAAGATAATTCTCCATACTCTTTACTTAATGATTATTTTAGTATAGTATCAAAAATAAATAATCTCTTTATGAATAAAAATGGTGAGTCAATAAATGATAAAAAATTTGACATAATTTGACAGGATAATATATTTTAAAAAAAATTATATTTTATATAATTTTATAAAATTATTTTTGATTGTTGTGTTATTCTGTAAAGTCAGCATATTTGCCTATATAACACTGCTATGATAGTATGCACTGTCATGTAAGTTTGTCACGTTATTTTAAGTCATTTAATCTTAGTTGACTAATAGTTTTTATTCACGAATGGGCTATTTTAACCCAAAATAAAACGACGAGAGTTAAAATGTTTAAAAAAAAGAATAAAGCTCAAATGACTATTCAGTCAAATGTTAGGGACATTTTTCCGCTTTATGTCATTATTATTTTTTACAAAAGAACAATATTTATATTTTTAATAAAAATGTTGAAATTCGAACTCACATAGAATATAAATGTAAATGAACATTTTTGACCACTCAACCAATTAAAGGATTTCTATTTTTTTATTAGATAAGAGGTATTACATTCTCATACCGGAATTCGAACTCATACAAGATGGGACAATATGAGTATCCTTAGCCACTAAGCCAATTAGTGAATTAAAATTCTATTTTATAATTCATATATAAATATTCTTTTTTAGTATCATTAAAATCAGGTTTAACCAACTAAATATATAAATACAATATGATAGAACTGTAGTGTAACATGTGAACTGTTCATCTTCTTCTTTCCCTCTTCTCTGTTCCGTGTTCTAAGTTTTGCGATTTTTGTTGATTTCAATCACTGAATTTCTTATTTCTTCTTTCCCAAGATTGCCATCTGCCCATTTGACGCTCAGCTATTGTCTTTTGGTCCCTCTTAAAAAACTAAATTCATGCTCACCCCCTTAAAAATCATGGCTCCGCCTCAGTATAGGTGCATTTGAAATTAAAATAAAAGAAATCCTGTATGAATATAATTTGTTTTAAATCAAGAGAAAAAATGTATTAAGATGGCGCCTTTGTTTTTGCTTCTTTCTTTACGTTTGAGTAATAGAAATTCCTAGCAATTGTCACGGGGCTAGATTTTGACTCTAGCTGATCCGTGCGGCCTTAGACGCCTTCGACGCAAATCAGTCGATTCCTATGCCTAAGTCAGCCTTCAACCAGCCTTGTGAGTACTCCTGCTCGACAACGGCTTCGACCAGCACTCCAGGATTCGATGAACCTCGTCACTGACACCACTTGTGTCGCGAGGCTATACCTTTGCCAGACGAATCGTGCCGGACCTTAGTCGCTTTCTCGGTTGAAACGTCGACTAAGTCACCCTGAAGTACCTTGTCACGGTCTTAGGTGAAGATCTCTCGACAAACACCTAACTCAATCAGGATTCTCGCTCTGGAAGATCGAACACTCCTCGAAGCCCTCGAACGAAAGATCGTTCTAAGAGAAAGCTAATCAAAGAACAACAGAAAGAGATGGGCAGCTAGAACAACGAAGAACACTCAAGAACAACAAAGAACACTCAAAGAGTTTTAGAGTAAATGCTTCTTGTATTACTCAAAGTGAAGTATGAAGTGAAGTGAATTACAATGAGGAGGGAGCCTCTATTTATAGTTGAACTCCCCTACATCCAACGGCTCAGTTTAAATTACATCGACGATCGAGATTGATCTTATCTTATCTTATCTGATCAAATCTCAATTTCAAATCTCTAATTATCACAAACATTATCTACACATTATATTCAAATAAATGGATAATGATTTGACCAATTTACCCTCATGAATCCTCCATGGATTTGGCTAAGTCTTGTGGGCTTGCGGGCTCTTTAGCATTCTCCAAGTGCCGGGCCAAGTGTGATGGTCTTGGCAAGCCCGTTCCACCGCGCAAACTCTCTTTGGCTGATTCTTGCGCCAATGCCTCGGTCCCAAAGGTATGGTCCTCGCCATTCTCCGAGTACTGGGCCACATTTGGCAAGCCCGTTGCATTGCGCACAACCTCCCTATTTGTTGCTCGCGCTAATGTCTCGATCCAAAAAGTTTGGTCCGTGACAATCTCCCCACTTGACTTAGCGACGCCGTCGCCGCTGCACTCAACGATCCCGGGGCAGGGTCAACTTGTTTACTCGTCGATGCCTCGGCTTCATGCAATTCCCCCCCATATGAACTCGCGCCTCGCGCCTCAAATCTGTCGTTGAACATCGCGTGCTAACACGCCTCTTGATACATCTCCCTTGTAGGAGCACTCTCCCACAAACTCTGATTTACCTCGACTCAGACCCACTTGGTTCTGCGGCAAAGACTTGGAAGTTGTCACAACATTGAACCACAGTGAACTCTCGATTCGTCGACAACTCGCTTGCCCTTTGAACTCGAAAGGTCTCTTCCAATCTTCTTTCCCCCCGATCAAGACTAGGTCTCACTTGACCTACGCTCATCAACAACGGCAAATCAAAACCAAAAACACTAGGAACGTGTTTGAGATGTAACTTTTCCTCGGTCACATTTACTCTAAAATGGGTCAGCCCTTCTTTCTCCTTGAAGTCTGGGCCCCTCTGCATTGAACCTTCCTCATCGAAGTTCTTTGCATGCATCGGCACTTTCGCCACAAAGTCCGTTGCGTTACTCTGCATCGGCACTTCTTCCCTGAAGTCCGTTGCTTCTGGTTGCACCCGCCCTTCTGACTTGAAGTTTGGTGCTCTCTTGCATCAATCCTTCTTCCTTGAAGTTCAGTGCTTTCTCTTGCGTCGACACTTCCTACCTGAAGTTCGTCGCTCGTTTCCCACCTTACCCATTGGTGGTGTCTCCATGGTTACTATGTCCCCTAACGGCTTGGCCCCCTTCGACTCTACAATGGTCTCAAAAGTGATGCTCTTACCCCGAACATCCTCGGCAAGCTCCTCGGTAGCCTTCTCGGACATGGTCACCCCTTTCTGCTTTCGGTCCCCCTTGGCCTTGGCAGAACTCGACGTTATCGGATCAAGCGATACAGCCTCGCTCTCTTCGGGCTCACCCAACTCCTTGGATGGCTTGACTCGATCTAGGCAATCTCGCAATTTGTGAGGCCCCTTACACTGGTAACACTCTAGTTGCTTAATCTTGCGTCGGCACTTCTTTCTCGAAGTCCTTCGCTTCTTTCCCACCTTGCCCATAGGTGGCATCTTAACGGTTGCTATGTCCCTCGACGGCTCAGCCCCCTTCGACACTGTACTGGTCTCAAAAGTAATGTTCTTCACTCGAACATTCTCGGCAAGCTCTTTCCCAGCCTTCCCAGACATCTTCAACCCATTCTGCTCATTGTCTCCGCTTACCTTGGCAGAACTAGATAACTCGGAACCAATTTTCACAGGCTCTTTACTCTTGGCCTTGTCCTGTCCCTCGGACCACTTGGCTCGAAACGGGCATCTCCGCAACTTATGAGGTCCCTTACATCGGTAACACCTCAATTGCCTCGTCTTTACCCTCGGCTTGACAGCTTCCTCACTTGCTATCGCACCAAGTCTAATCACTAGCTGGACTACTTTGGCACTCGTAGTCGAACCACGGCTCTCCCTTTGCTTGGCGGCATTGACACTCACAATCGCCCCAAGTCTCATTGCTGGCTGGACTACTTTGGCACTCGTAGTCGAACCACGGCTCTCACTTCGCTTGGAGGCATTGACACTCGCAATCGCCCCAAGTCTCGCTACTTCTCCCTTTGACTCGTCTGCTGTCTTCACCATGGCAGCTAGGCGGTTCTTCTCGGGACATCCCCTTATCAAATGAGGACCACCACAAAAGTAGCACTTCATCTTCTTTCTCCCCTTCTTTTCTGGCACGGACTTAGCATCACCATTCCCTTTGTCTCTCGAACTGGGCATGGTTGACTCAACACTCGCCTGCTTACATCTTGCGGGCTCGGTCAGAGGTTCGGCAACAACGAAAGCCTCTGAAAGTCTCTGGGCATCTCCCTGCTCTACTGCGAGCTTCGCCCCCGGTCTAAATCCCTCTAAGAAGGTCTTGAGCGCGTCACATTCGCTCATTGCCTTCTTGCAACTGAGCAGCTCCCTCTTGAGCTCATCCACTTCTTTTCGCAAAGCTTCCATCTCAGCTTCACTCGCATTACTCCCTCGAACAGTCACCAACTTGTTGAAAACTTCTCGTGTCTCGTCCTTGAACTGGTCATCTATAGACTCTACCTCGTCAAGACGGGACTCGAAAACACCTTGGGTCTGCTTGGCCTCCTCCTCGGATTTCTCAAGTCTACAAACCTTCTTTCCCAACGACTCCAATTCCGCCTTCATTGCCTCTACTGCATCTTGAAGGGAATCATCTTGTTGGTTCAACTTCTCGTACACTGAGTTGAGAACTTCTTGGATCTCCTTCGCGGTTTCCTCCTTGGAAGAACTCTCCGCTTTTTGCAAATCCACCATCTTGGCTTTACAAGCACAACTCTCTCGAACTTCCTCCAACTCGTTGAGGATGCGTTGCGTCTCGTCATTGAACTTGCCCTCCATGGACTCTAACTTTTCAAGACGTGACTCCACAACACTCCGGGTCTTTTTGGCCTCTTCTCTTAGAGTTTCCACTGCAGCCTCTAAGGAATCGCCACGCTCAGATATCTTCACATCCAAGCCATTAAGAGCCCATTGAACCTCCTCTTGGAACCCTTCTAGAGACTCTAACATCTCAATATCCAACGAACCCAGCTTCTCAAGGTTTACTGACTCTAGCTGTTCAAACACCATCTCGGCCTCCTTCTTGAAGTCCAAGAGTTTATCGACCCAAGCCTCCACAGCTGTTATGAATTCAAGATTCGAGTGTACCTTACTTTCAAGACGGTTGCTCATCTCGTCAAATTCGTTCAGAGTCTTTCTTACATCGTCCATTGTCAGTGTCTTCTTCTTTGGTGCCATCTCAATCACCACTTTGCCACGAATAAGTCTGATCCCTGATCACTTCGACTAACTCGAACGCAAACCACCACCACGCTTATCTGCAACTACAAGCTGGAACCCACCACACTTGACTACACCTGCAAGTTGGCTTGAACACAAGTCACTACCACGCTTGACTGCAACTGCGAGCTGGCTCGAACTCAAGTCCCTTCCTCGACTCGCTCGGATAGCACTTATCACGACACTTCTCTGATTCCACCTCTCGTGGCTCTCTCTGTTACCAACTCTCACGGCTCTTTCTGATATCAACTATCAGCAAGACTTCGCTCCGATGCCAACTATCACGGAACCCGCTACCGGCTTTGACACCAACTTATCACCGCTCAGCTCTGATACCAACTGTCACGAGGCTAGATTTTGACTCTAGCTGATCCGTGCGGCCTTAGACGCCTTCGACGCAAATCAGTCGATTCCTACGCCTAAGTCAGCCTTCAACCAGCCTTGTGAGTACTCCTGCTCGACAACGGCTTCGACCAGCACTCCAGGATTCGATGAACCTCGTCACTGACACCACTTGTGTCGCGGGGCTATACCTTTGCCAGACGAATCGTGCCGGACCTTAGTCGCTTTCTCGGTTGAAACGTCGACTAAGTCACCCTGAAGTACCTTGTCACGGTCTTAGGTGAAGATCTCTTGACAAACACCTAACTCAACCAGGATTCTCGCTCCGGAAGATCGAACACTCCTCGAAGCCCTCGAACGAAAGATCGTTCTAAGAGAAAGCTAATCAAAGAACAACAGAAAGAGATGGGCAGCTAGAACAACGAAGAACACTCAAGAACAACAAAGAACACTCAAAGAGTTTTAGAGTAAATGCTTCTTGTATTACTCAAAGTGAAGTATGAAGTGAAGTGAATTACAATGAGGAGGGAGCCTCTATTTATAGTTGAACTCCCCTACATCCAACGACTCAGTTTAAATTACATCGACGGTCGAGATTGATCTTATCTTATCTTATCTGATCAAATCTCAATTTCAAATCTCTAATTATCACAAACATTATCTACACATTATATTCAAATAAATGGATAATGATTTGACCAATTTACCCTCATGAATCCTCCATGAATTTGGCTAAGTCTTGTGGGCTTGCGGGCTCTTTAGCATTCTCCAAGTGCCGGGCCAAGTGTGATGGTCTTGGCAAGCCCGTTCCACCGCGCAAACTCTCTTTGGCTGATTCTTGCGCCAATGCCTCGGTCCCAAAGGTATGGTCCTCGCCATTCTATGAGTGCTGGGCCACATTTGGCAAGCCCGTTGCATTGCGCACAACCTCCCTATTTGTTGCTCGCGCTAATGTCTCGATCCAAAAAGTTTGGTCCGTGACACAATGCACTAAAGTTGTTAGCGTGTGGAATATTCGTTATAGACTTTGGTCATAGCAATAACGCCATACTCATATGTAAGATAGGCCACGCCATCCAACATGTAATGTGGCCTTATGAATTTTCAAAAATTTATTTCGGGAATTTAAAACACATTTAACTTTGGTCAATTAAGTGGTAACTTCGAAAATTTTACAATTTGGTCAATAACATTTTCTTTAGAAGATCAATCTTACTCCTATGCATAAATCTTTCTTAGAATGCATATGGGATCCATCGTAATCCATTTATTTAGTGGGGGAATTGCCAAGGAAACTGAAAACAAGCCAACAAAAACTGAAAACCATATAGTGGCCGACTCTTTGAATTGGTGTGGGTAACAAAAAATACAATGGGGTGAGAGAGGCTCAAACTCTCGACCTCAGGATTACTTAAAAACTATGAGACCTACGCCACCACCCCTTATTGATTGCTTCTTAAATAACGTTTTATTAGTATCTATTTGATGACCCCAAGATTGCCATCTGCCCATTTAACGCTCAGATATGAAAAGTGAACTAAATTAGAATAAATGCTTAATGATTCCTTTGCCCCTAAACTATGCACTTTTTCTCGAGTTGGCCATTAAAGTATTTTTCGAGATGTTCAACCCTTTAACTAAAAATCGTGAACTCATATGCCCCTCCTATGCACTCAAAGTTATGATAAAAGAAATAAGAAATTTAGGGATTAAAATCAACATCAATCACAAAAACCATAACATGGAACAGAGAAGAAGGAAAGAAGAACATGAACAATAATTCATATAGGGACTAAAATGAACAAAAAATAAAATCTGTCATACCTAATGTGCAATTCACCCCTTTTATTTAAGTCAGGTTATTTCTTTGTTAATAAAATGACATGTAGCACGTTCTAATTGGCCCGTGCGAATTTTTTAACGGAAGGGCATATGAGGTCACGATTTTTTGTTAAAGAGGGCAAAACGTAATGAAAAATACTTTAGGGGCCAATTCGAGAAAAAGTGTATAATTTAGAGGGCAAAAGAATTATTAAGCCTTAAAAAGATAAGGTCAAAGTGACTATACAATCAAATTTTAGGGGCATTTGTTGACATTATACCTAAACTTTATCATATAAGGAGTTAAATTAAATTGCAAAACCCATTAAAGAATTTGATCATATATTCAAAATAACCACGTTTATTGATTCTGTACAATATAATACTATATTTATTTTAGTAAAAAAAGTTGGTGGTTGATTAAGTTTAATTTGGTTGACATAGTTATCGGTGCTATATATATATATAGATATTTTTTTGAAAGTCTATATACATAGATATAAGATTAAATATTTAAATATTCAAATATTTAATATCTTCCGATTTATAGGGGAAGAATTTGGAAAATTGAAATATTGTATAAAAAATATCCATGTTTAAATAAAAAAAACAATTGAATTGATTCACTAAAGTATGCCGGGGCTTGCCAAATGGAGTATGGAATATGTGCATAAAGAAAAACTGAGCTGACATGGTTATCGGCTAATGGGAAAATCGATATTTACCCAAACAATTTAGAGTTATGATAAATGACAATCCACCTCTTTAATAAAACTAAGTACACACTAGATAGAATGTTGGATTTCAACCTAAATTTAGGAAAAACCAATCGAGTTTAACTCAATCGGTTCATACAGTTACTTTTTAGGAGGGAGGGAACATCCGACAGCATCACAGCAACCCTATCTCCAGGCTTGGTATATTAGAAATTCAAGAGACAATTTCCGAACACTACCTAGGAGATAGCTCACTTAATGGAAACCTCATTGCGGGATAATGGTAGTAACTCTGATTTGTTTGAAGTTGAAGCAAATGACAATGATTTGTCAGATTCGACGTTGCTCTGCATAAAAAATGCTGGTTGTGGCGGCACTTCGAGTGTGGTCGAGAAACTATTAAGCATTAGAGCAACCGAAGCCGTGGTTGGTCTGGCAGCTATGTTTTCTTGAACACATAGCAGTGCAATGTGGATGCATCTCATTATCTCAGTTCTCGAACCATCAGCCAACGTCGGATCAACCAGATTCAATGCCGTCCCTTCTCTCCAACTTTTCCATGCCTGTCAAGGTTCAATAATTAAAACAATGAAACATAACCATTTTAATATGGCTTTAATTAGTCTTTGAAATCGTTTACTTACATAGCTTAGTATGTAATCTTCATCCTCCCCATGACGGAAGCAATTGTTCTTCTGGCCACTGATAATTTCTAAAAGTAATACACCAAAGCTGAAGACATCTGATTTTATTGAGAATTGCCCATTGATAACATATTCCGGAGCCATATATCCACTGCATTAAGGAAAGCTTCATGAATACAGTTCATTTGGAAACTTATAACGTCTAAAAATTTCCTATGTTGTCTTTATACTCACTAGGTTCCTACAACTGTTGTAGTGCTTCCTTGTGTTTCGTCCTGTCAAAACAATCTTGCCATCCCAAAATCTGCAATTTTAGGAACCATCTCTGCATCTAACAAGATATTACTTGCTTTGAGGTCACGATGGATAATCCGAAGCCTAGAGTCTTCGTGGAGGTAAAGGAGTCGACGAGCAATGCCTCCTATGATTTTGAAACGTGTTTCCCACTCTAATTGTGCACGCTTATTCCGATCTATACCATCATTAAACTTTCAAATTAGGTAAATAAATTCCAGGATAAATATAAGCTGTTCGCAGGTTATTATAAGTGTTAACATAGGTTTTGCTGATGGCTAAGCAGTTAAAAGGAAAAATGCGATCGGAAAATGAAAATTTTAAACCGAAACTTTACCGAAAATGAAATGATCAAGGCTTGCGTTTGGCACAAACTCATAGATGAGAAGCCTTTCCTGTCCGTGCAAGCAGAAATCAAGGAGCCTAACTAAATTCCGGTGTTGAAGCTTGGCAACTAACGCGACCTCCGTCTTGAATTCTCTGTCTCCTTGTCCAGATTCTCTAGACAGTATTTTCACAGCAATCTCTCGGCCATTTGGTAGCTGACCCTGAAAATAGTTTAACATTGTTCCATAAGGTAGTTTAAATATGATATTCATTGGCATAAAAAAATATACTATTCTTAATTTCCTGATAAAGCAATACTGATATTTGCCTTTTAAACGGCTCCAAATCCTCCTTGACCAAGCTTATTGGCATCGGAAAAGTTATCGGTTGCAACCAAAACAGAATCGAAGTCGAATTGCAAGGAACCAATGCCAGACATCTCACCATCCGCAGGCGCAGCTGGAAAAAAGCAAAATAATTATTGTTCAGTTTCTTCCGCTGCTGGGTTTACGGTACACTTACTAAATAGCCGCCTTTTTGGGTCTTTGTTTAATTATAGTTTAGTGAATCAACGTCATAATTCTGATTCAATTTACTTACTTTCAACTTTTACTGGAACGGGTTTGTTTCTTCTGCGTCTCATAAAAATACACATGGAGATGAAAACTAGTATGAGAACGGCAACAACTGAAGCAATAACAATTATTACAGTTAAAGTTGTTCCATGCCCCTTTCCTGCAAAACACAAATTTAGAGTTTGAAAGGTATCATTCTTATGTAATTACACGTGATATATTTGCAGATAAACTTCAAGGTTTCAAAGATATAACCGCCCTTGAATCGATCTTTTACCTCCAATTGAGAATGACGGGTAAACGGCTGAGTATCCGCAGTTTGATTATAAAATGGATTATCAGACTCAAACCTCAAGACACAGGTCGGTCTAAGAATCCTGCATCCATATCTTCCATAACAACAGTTTCGAAGCTCACTCTGAGCTAAAGTTAGGCAAGTATCACAGTTTCGCTGGTCCATATCAGGAGTACACTGCATCGTAGCGTACACCTTATCCTGGTTACCAACCGATGCCCTACCAGCCGCATACTTGCGAAGAGGACCGGCTGCAGCAGTCTCGTTTCTGAGGTTATCCAATAGATCGCTTAACACGGGATTGAACTGATCAGGGTTCGACGCCATCCACGCGCTGAATTTGCAAATATGAGGATCGTTCTCTAGCCGCCCGTACAGGTGTCGGTTGGCGTACCGCACCAAACACTTTTCGGACCAAGCGGTGGCGGCCTTGTTGAGGGGACAGAATTGCTTGAGCTCGGTTGCGGTGTAGTTGAGGCAAGTGTTGCAATCGGCTTGGTTCATGTCACCCCTGCAAAGTGCGATTGAGTAAACTTTGTCGGTGGTGCTTTCACCAGCTGACAGATTGAAAAAGCCGTCATTGAATTCACTGAGATTGGAGAATCAGGAGATGATGCTGTTAAGGTTGTGTTCGTAAGCGCTGTTTGCTGTGTAATTTCCGGTGGTTTCATTACATATGCGTTCAAGAAGAAGTGAACAATGAAACAGAGGAAATATTGAAGACCCCATTGCCAACGGAATTTAGAGAAATAAGAAATTGTCAATTTTATAGACTAACAGCCGGATGATGTCATATGGCCATGTAATTTAACGTGTGTTACTGTTCCGTGGTGTTTTTAATGTGGCACTATGAATTTCAATAATTTCACTTCTGATAAACATAAAATGTTACTGCTCAAATTGTATAATTTTCAAAGTCGTCAAAACAAAATAATTTGAAATGTCAAAGGATCAAATATATATTTTAAATTTCAACAATAAAATTTTGAAAATTCGAAATGCTTGTTTCATGTTAGATAATGTGATCTATCACGTGTTATTTAAAAAATCATGTCGATTGTGCACTCTATCAACCATGCTTTCTCAAATTTTTTTTTGAAAAACCTCGTTGATTGCTCACGCTTTCCTTTTTAAAAAAATAATTTTTTGGATAGTGCATTCTTGGACAACAAAAAATTATATCATAGGTCTTTTTCACTATGTTATTTATGGTTTTAACCAATAAAAATATTAATTTCTTTATTTTTTATATATCATTTTATCAAGTAAGTCTTCACTCATATTTACCATAAATTAAATTAAAAAATATTATTTACTAAATAAATATTCACCTCATAAAAATAATAAAAAAATTAAATATATTATTTTTATTGGTTGAGATTATAAATGACTTGGGAAGAAGATGATATAAATTCTCCTCAACAATGGTTTTCATCAAATTTTGAATTTAAAAAGACTCATTCTTTCGCCAGCGCTTTTCTATAAAAACCCAACCATCATTAGAATTCGCAACATAACAAAGCATAAGATAAAACTCTTCAAGAGGATTTTATTGTTGTGAAGTGTTGTTCGCTTTAATAATTTTAACCAATCACCTTTTAATACTTCAAATCTTAACATGAAAATTTTCATAAAAGTACTTTCCAATCATCAAAGTCAGAAAAATTTTAGATCAATTTTCGGGGTGTTACATGCTATGTAAATATGTAATAATATAATATTATATAAAAGATTATTTAATAATAATGAATTTAGAATGTTTAAAAGTATAAAACTACTTTAAAAAAAGATTATAATTTGAGGATGAAACTGAACCATTCAAAAGTATAAGACCAATTTAAAATAGGAGCTATAACTTAGGGATAAAAATTGAAACATTCAAAAATTTAATAATAGATTTAAAATTTGATTATAATTTGAAGATATGTGATACAAATTTAGGGATGACCAAATTACCCGACCCAATCGGTAATTTTTTAATTGAATTTCGAAGATCTGGGCAGGGCGGTCGGGTTTTAGAATGCATTGATTCGGGGCGGGGCGAGTTCAGATATATGCTAGAAATTTCCCGTCCCGCCTCGGTATATTTTTAATTATATACTTGTATTTTTATTATATTTATTAAAATATCACTATATAAAAATATTTTATGGTTTTTAAGCTATTTTTTGGGTTTGTGCTCATCGTAAATTTTTGTTATACGTTGTTTAAGTTTTAACATATATGATTTTGATGGACAATGGTTCAACTTTATTCTTTTAAATATGTAATTTTTCATGTGGGTAATTTAAAATTGATTTTATTTTATTTTTTATCTACGTTTAAAGTCCATTGAAGTCACATTTTGTGATTGTAATAGTGGATTGGTCGAATCTAGCATTTATCGTCGGTGAAAATTAAAATTTTAAAAAAAATTTAGGTCGAGTTTAGGAGTTTATGTGTCGGAACGAGACGGGACATGCCGGTAAATTAATATTTAATTTCGGGGCATGACATGGTTTAATTTAAAAGTTTTTAGATCAAACCATCTCTACCCCACCTTACCTAGGGATCTAAAAAGCTGACCCAACCTGCAAATCAGATTGAAACCGACTTGAGTCGGAACTGCTTGTGACCCAAAGTGGCGGTGATTCAAAATCGATTCGAGTCTGAACTGGTGTTGACCTGAACCCTAGTTGGACCTGAAACTTTTGGATATGAACCTGACCTGCACCTGACCTGAGAACGACCTGAACCCGAATTCAACTTGATAATGTGATAACCGAACCCGACCTGCATCTGACCTGATATGAACCTGAACCCGAGATTAACCTGGTAAATAACTGATATTACCCGACCTGTTATCAATTTGACCTGTTATGAACCTGATCTGTAATTGACTCAACCTGTAAATGACCTGACTTGTTATTGAACTGATTTGATATTTACCTGACTTGGTATTTATCTGACTTGTAATAACTAATAAGTTACAATTGATGAATTTGTGAGATTATGAATTTATTACATTATAGCGTGACAAAATACATCTTCACAATTTAAGGTACATGATTAACTATGATCATTAAATTAATATGTTTACTTTTTATATTTATAAATTATAGTATATAAAAATATTTAAAAGTTTTATTAAATATCTAAATATTGTCAACATAATTCCTTAAGCTTTATGATTTATGGTTTAATATTAACAGTTTATAGTTTAGTTTAGTGTTATTGGTTTATGAGATTAATTCTGATTCTTTAAGATTTATGGTTTACTTTAGTGTTTAGTTTAGGGTTATTGGTTTATGTGATTAATTTGGATTCCTTAAAGTTTAGGGTTTAGTATCAATGGTTTATGATTTAGCTTATGGTTATTGGTTTATGAGATTAATTTCGATTCCTTAAGGTTTATGGTTTTGGGTTTAGTATTAATGGCTTATGGTTTAGTATAGAGTTATTGATTTACGAGATTAATTCTGATTCAACTTGCTAATTTATGCATTTAAATTTGATTAAATATTTAAATCAAAACTTCATGTGTACAATTGAATTAGATTAAAGTTTCAACTTTCATGTGTACAATTACATATTTACATCCAAATAAAAATTTTGTGTATTATTATATTAAATCAAAATGTATATGGTATAATAATAATGTTCTAATTGAATTAACTTATTAAACTTAGGATCTAATTGAGCTAAATTAAAACTTAGAAGCATAAATCACGGACATAATTAAAAGAATTCTAAAACTAAATGTGGAATTTCAATTAAATTAATTTAAATTAGGACTCAATTGAATTAAATTAAAACCTAAAAGTAAAAATTTAGGAATTAAATGAAAAACATCTAAAGTTGGAAGAGCTAAAGAATAATTTATCCTAACCTAAAAACCCACGCGGGTGGGAAACTTAACCTCTCGCCGTTTCACTTTAATTAAAATCATGAAAAAATAATTGATGGGGAGGACAAAAATTTGAAGGGAATTAAGCCCCTAATTTTTAGGTTCTTTCCCTCCAAAATTCAAATGAAATCTTTTAAATTTGATTCAATTAATTAATTACCCATTTGACATTTGCCTCCTAATTTTTTTGTTTAGTGATTAATTACTTTTTAGGTCTTCACTTGTTTAAATTTTTTCATTTTAGTCTTAGCATTCACTTTTAAATTTTAGTTTAATTCAATTTAGTCATAATTATATATTTTTTAAGGTTAACTACACCACATACCACTCAACTATGGCCCCTGAGTCAAAAATGCCACCGAACTTTAAAATTGTTCAAAACTATCACTGAACTTTAATATGTGAGTCGAAAATACCACTCCGCCGTTAACTCCTAACGCCACCGTTAAGTCAAAACGACGTCGTTTTGGTGCAGCTGTTTTGAAGCCTAATTTAGGCCAAAACGACGTCGTTTTGCTGGAGAAAAAAATTAAAACCATTCGTTTGAAGGGTTTTGAACCCAAGACCTTTAAGAGAAAGATCTAAGCCTTAACCAACATAATATCATATAACATTTTACCACAAATATTATATATCTCAAACAAGATAAGATTAATTCAAATTATTTTATGAAATAAATAATATTATAAATAATATTAACATATAAAAATATAAATATATATTATTTGCACATATATATCAATATATATAAATAAAAATATATTATTTTTTTATATATTATTAATAACATAAATATATTATTTTTAAAAAACCCAAAATATTCATAAAAATAATATATTTATATTATTAATAATATATAAAAAACCTAAATCCTAAATCATTAACCCACAAACCCCAATCCTCGAACTTAAATTCTAAATCTTAGAGTTTAGGATTTAGGGTTTAAGGGTTTTTTATATATGAATTTTATGTTTTTTAAAATAATATATTTATATTATAAATAATATATAAAAAATAAAAAAAAATATTTTTATTTAAATTATATAAACTTATCAATTTGGTTCAACCAAATTATTTTATAAAAAATAGTTTTATAAATAATATAAAATATATTATTTTAACATATATCAATAAAAATATATTATTTTTAAAAAACAAAAAAATATTCATAAAAACAATATATTTATATTATAAATAATATATAAAAAACTATAAACCCCAAACCTCAAATCATAAAATTTAGGGTTTGAGATTTAAGCTTTGTAGTTTAAGGTGTAGGATTTAGAGTTTAGAGTTTTTATAAAATATTTATAATATAAATATATTATTTTTATAAATATTTTAGGGTTTTTTAAAATAATATATTTATATTATAAATATTATATAAAAAATAAAAAAACATTACACTTTTATTTATATATTATATATATAATTATATATTATATATTATTTATATATTAATATTATTTATAATATTATTTTATTTCATAAAATAATTTGAATTAATCATATATGGTTTGAGATATATAATATTTGTGGTAAAATATTATATAATGTTATGTTGGTTTAGTGGTTAAGGTTTAGCTTTTTCTCCTAAAGGTCCTAGGTTCAAAACCCTCTAAACGCATGGTTTTAATGTTTTTTCTCCAACAAAACGACGTCATTTTGGCCTAAACTAGGCTTCAAAACATCTGCACTAAAACGACATCGTTTTGACTTAACGGTGGAACGATGTCGTTAGGAGTTAACGATAGAGTGGTATTTTCGACTCACATATTAAAGTTCAGTGATAGTTTTGAACAATTTTAAAGTTCGGTGGCATTTTCGACTCAATGTCCATAGTTGAGTGGTATGTGGTGTAGTTAACCCTATTTTTTAAATTGTAAAATATTTTGGCATACTAAGGGATATTTTGGTTCATATTAATCCCTAAAATTTTATTTTGATCTGAAATTTACCCACAATTATCATACCGAAGTCTATTTGTACATGGTAAGACCCAACTTGAACTTTAACCGAAATCGATATTCTCCGACCTGGATTTTATCCGTCAATGACGTGACCCGACCTGAACGCAGCCCGACCTGAAGTCCATCCGAACCTGAATTAACCCGTTAATTAACTGATTCAGACCCGAACCGTTTTGGCTTGAACTGAAATTTACCCGACCTAAAATTAACCGACCCGAACCTGAACTCAATCTGATTTAAAATCAACCTGATAATGACCTGAATTTGAGTCGACCCGAACCTGACTTGATCTGAGTCGAACCATTAAATTGACCTGACATAACCCGTATCTAATTTGATCTGACTTGACCTGACCTGAAACCTGAACTATTACATGATTTTACATCCCTAACCTCACCTTGTTGCCATCTCTAATTACAATTAACCCTTTTTGTTATTTTAAACTATGTCAGTGGTAAGTTAATAAATGAGAATAATAGACCGGTTTGTATAATTATTAAAATACTCAATTTAAACACAAATATTTAGAAATCGAAAAAATTTAAAAATAAAAATTATTCACCGAACTAAACTTTAAAAAACGGACAAAGTTAATGGCGAATTGCCATATTTTTTTTTATCATTATTGATCGCTTGTTAAATATTTAGTGCTTAAAGTTCACAAATGATCATTAAACTATTTTTAAAAATATAAAATAGTCAATAAATTTTTAAATGTTATATAATGAATATTAAATTTTAGTTTTTGTTACAAAATGGTTAATAAACCGTTAATTGAATGACGTGACAGTTAAAGAAATTTGAATAATATAACATTTAATCATCCATATTGACATATTTAATCAATTTATCTTAAATTAACCCTCATTATTGATGTTTAAATTGATTAAATGTATAAATATGTCATTATACAAATATTCGTAACTGTCACGTCTACCGGTTAACGATAGTTAATAGTTCAGTGATCATTTTATAATAAAAACTAAATTTAATGACCATTATATAATTTTTAAAAGTTTGGTGACCATTTTGCATCTTGAAGGATAGTTTAGTGACCATTTATGTACTTTATCCATATTTAGTGGAGGTGCACATATTGTGGCGGGCAGAGGATATCTGTTCATAAAGAAAATCTGAGCTGACCTAAATCAAGTCAACAAGCCAACACGTTTATGTAGTGTTTTGAATTGAATCAGTAAATTATGCAAGGGTTTTATATTGGGTCACTCAATTCTCAAACATTTCAATTTAGTCCCAAATCATTCTAAAAAAAACCACTTCGGCTCCATATACAAAAAAAGGAGCTACTGCAGAAGTCTCTGCACTGTCCCCAAGCACAGCCCTAAATCCATCAGATCCCCACTACTTTCGGCTGATGGGGAAATCGATATTTACCCAAACAATTTAGGGTTATGATAAATGACAATTAACCTTCTTTTGTATTAATAAGTACACACTAGATAGAATGTGGGATTTCAGCCTCCCACGTCTTGCGGTGAGATATACAGTCGCACCCCTTGAAAATTTCAAGCCTTTTTACTTAACATGGAATATATCAATGAAATTTACGAGAAAACAATCGAGTTTAATTATTCCGAACACTACCTAGGAGGCAGCTCACTAATGGACACCTCATTGCAGGATAATGGTAGTAACTCTGTGTTGGATTTGTTCGAAATTGAAGCAAATGACAATGGCCTGTCAGATTCGATGTAGCTTAGCATAGCAAACGCAGGTTGTGACGGCACTGCGAGTGTGCTCGAGAAACTATTAAGCATTAGAGCAACCGAAGCCATGGTTGGTCTGGCGGCTACGTTTTCTTGAACGCATAGCAATGCAATGTGGATGCATCTCATTATCTCAGTCAGGGCGTCTCGAATATTTTCGAGGCCATGTACGAAAATTAAAAAACGAGCTCTTATAAAACGAAAGCATATTCTATTATTTTAAATAATTAATTTAATATTTTATTAATAAATCATAAAAACATGATTAAACTTTGACAATATATTATTTGCATTGTTTTGTTAAGAAAATTTAAAGTGATTGAATTGCGGGGAAATGAGTGTGATATGAAGCTTGATTTTGACAATAAGTACAAAAAATTGAAGAATATTGCATTGGAGAATAGTAGATAAATAATTAAATTTTAGAAAAAAATAAATTAAGATTTAGGAAGGATAATTAAATGTTAGGATAGATAATTATTTTTATTTTATTTTTGTTTAATCACCGATATCAAGTATCCAACCTAATGGTTGATTAATTCAGATCGAATATTTTAGAGATCATTATGAAGGTGACCCTCCCAACCCTATCTGCTTCATTCATAATGTCAAAATTCAAACCTCTGACCTTGCTTAAGGGATGTGGTGCATCATCTCACTAGACCAATTGATTATTAACAATTATTTTTTATTGTTAGATTAATTAATTTATTTAATAAATTAAAAAATAAAATTTTAAAATAAAAATAATTATTTTAAGGGCTTTAAACTGATTGGGGGCCTAAACGGTCGCTCACTCTGTCTTCTTATCAGCCGGCTCTGATCTCAGTTCTCGAACCATCACCCAACGTAGGATCAACCAGATTCAATGCCGCTCCTTCTCTCCAACTTTTCCATGCCTGCCAATGTCCAATAATCAAAACAATGAAACATAATCATTTAATCTGGGCTTAATTATTCTTTAGAAATCATTTACTTACAAAGCTTAGTATGTATTCATCTTCCCCATGACGGAAGCAATTGTTCTTCTGGCCGCTGATAATTTCCAAAAGTAATACACCAAAGCTGAAGACATCCGATTTTACTGAGAATTGTACATCGATAACATATTCCGGAGCTATAGATCCACTGCATTAAGGTTAGCTTCATGAATTAAAAAGTTCCTATGTTGTCTTTTACTAGGTTCCTACAATTCTGCTAGTGCTGCCTTGCGTTTCATCCTGTCCAAACAATCTTGCCATACCAAAATCTGCAATTTTAGGAACCATCTCTGCATCTAGCAATATATTACTTGCTTTGAGATCGCGATGGATAATCCGAAGCCTAGAGTCTTCATGGAGGTAAAGTAGTCCACGAGTAAGGCCTCGTATGATTTTGAAGCGTATTTCCCACTCTAACTGTGCATGATTATTCCAATCTATACCATCACCAAACTTTCAGATTAGTTGAATATATTCTGAGATAAGTATAGGCTGTTCTCCGGTTATTATCAGTGTTAACATAAGTTTTGCTGACGGCTATGCAGTTCAAAGGCAAAATGTGATCAGAAAATGGAACTTTTATTCCGAAACTTTACCGAAAATGAAATGATCAAGGTTTGCGTTTGGCACAAACTCATAGATGAAATGCCTTTCCTGTCCGTGCAAGCAGAAACCAAGGAGCCTAACTAAGTTCCGGTGTTGAAGCTTGGCAACTAATCCGACCTCCGTCTTGAATTCTGTCTCCTTGTCCTGATCCTCTAGACAGTCTATTCACAGCAATCTCCCGGCCATTTGACAGCTGACCTTGAAAATTAGTATAACATTGTACCTTAAGGTACTCTAACTATGATATTGATTGGCATAAATTATATCACATTCTTAATTTCCTGATAAAGTAATACTGATATTTGCCTTGTAAACAGCTCCAAATCCTCCTTGACCGAGCGTATTGGCATCGGAAAAGTTATTGGTTGCAACCAAAACAGAATCACAGTCGAATTGCAAGGAATCAATGCCAGACAACCCCGGAGCCGCTGCAGAAAAGCAAAATATTTATTGTTCAGTTTCTTTCGCTGCTGGTTTATACTTGCTAATTATAGTTTAGTGATTCAATTTATTTACTTTCAACTTTTACTGGAACGGGGTTGTTTCTTCTTCGTCTCACAAAAATACATATGGAGATGAAAACTAGTATGAGAACACCAGAAACTGAAGAAATAACAATTATTACAGTTCGAGTTGTTCCATCCCCATTTCCTGCAAAACACAAATTTAGAGTTAGAAAGATATCATTCTTATGAACTTGCATGTACTATATTTGCAGATAAACTTAAGAGGCGATCGAATCCCTATTGTCTGGGATTTTTAACTACAGAAAAATTGTCGTTAAATAGCTGTTTCTTTGTTTTAAAAGGAGTTCGAGCGATGATCGGTGTTATAAATATAATTCTTCTCCAAGGAGACAAAGGCCAAAGTTCAAAGTTTCAAAGATACAACCGCCCTTGAATTGATCTTTTACCTCCAATCAGAGATAGCGGAGGAACCGCAGTTTGATTAGAAAATGGATTATTAGACTCAAACCTCAAGACACAGGTTGGTCTATGAACCCTGCATCCGTATCTTAATTTGCAATTGTTTTGAAGCTCAGTCTGAGCTAAACTTAGGCAAGTATCACAACTTCCCTGGTCCATATCAGGAGTACACTGCATCGTAGCGTACACCCTTTCCTGTTCACCAACCAATGCGCTACCAGGTGCATACTTGCGAAAAGGACCGGCAGCTGCTGCCTCGTTTCTGAGGTTATCCAATAGATCGCTTAACGCGGGAAAGAACTTATCAGGGTTCAACGCCATCCACTCGCTGAATTTGCAAGTGTTAGGATCGTTCTCCAGCCGCCCGTACAGGTATCGGTTGGCGTACCGCACCAAACACTTTTCGGACCAGGCGGTAGCAGCCTTGTTGAAGGGACAGAACCGCTTGAGCTCGGTTGCGGTGTAGTTGAGGCATGTGTTGCAATCAGATTGGTTCATGTCACCCCTGCAAAGTGCGATTGAGTAAACTTTGTCTGGGCTGCTTTCACCAGCTGCGAGATTGGAAAACCCGTAACTGAATTCACTGAGATTGGAGAATCGAGAGATGATGCTGATAAGGTTGTGTTCGTAAGCACTGTTTGATGTGTAATATCCGGTGGTTTCATTACATATGCGCTCAAGACAAACATCAACATCAGGAGGCTGTGAAACAGCGACCATAGCAAGGGAAAGAAGTGAAGAATGAAACAGAGGAAATGCTGAAGACCCCATTGCCCACTTCCACTAGTTTTGACCAATGATCTACAATATGGTATTTGAGTCATGCCAGGAATTTACTTTTTTTATAGAAAAAAGTTGTTAGAATTAAACACGGAATTAAGAGAATTTAAACATTGGCACTCAATGTTATAGAGACTAACAATGTGAGAGTATCACATGACACATGTCATATTTTAAATGCCATATGGTAATGGCATCTAAAGTGTGTTAGGCGAGTGAAAATCTTCTATCTCTTTTTAGTATCTTTATTTATGTTTATACATTAAAATTAAATTTGAGATTTAGGGTTAAGGTTTAGGGTTAGAGTTTAGAAAATTAGGGGTAGAATATATTTTAAAGGTATTAGAGTTTAAATTTTAATATTTAAGATTAACTCATAATTTTATTCTTTTAGTATTAGACATAAAAAGAGACACTGAAAAATGACAAAAACATTTTGTTCGTGTTCAGCAGTGTTTTTTCAAAAAAAAATATTCTATTAATCAACATAAAATGTTTCAATAATTAGATAACCCTGTTTATTATTCTCGTGTTATGAACTAGGCATTTACATAGTTTATAAAAAATAGAGTTTATTGCATCACACATCCCCAAACTATGATTATCATTTGGAAGTAGTTCATAAGCTTTTTGAACTTTGTAATTTTATCTTCAAACTATATTTCACTCTAAATTGGTCTCAAAGTTTTGAATGTTGCAATTTCATCCCAAACTATGACATTCAATCTAAATTGGTTCCTAAATTTTTAAACATTTCAATTTCATCCACAAATTATTATTTATGTCACATCATATTGTTACATAACACACATCAATATTTACATGATAATTAATAATTTTATAATGATTTTATTAGCATGAGATATGATTAGTGTATACTTATAATTTAGGGATGAAATTAGAACGTTTAAAAGTTTAAAGACAAATTTAGAATGAGAGTCATAGTTTTAGCATGAAATTGGAAAATTTAAAAGTTTAAGGACTAATTTAAAATGGGGGTCATAGTTTAAGGATGAAATTAAAACGTTTAAAAGTTTAAGGACCAATTTAAAATAAGAAACATAGTTTGTGAACGCGTGATGCAATTAACTCAACTAAATATTATAATCTGATTTGTTGTAATTAAGTTAATAACAAAAATTAGCAATAAAAACTCCAGTACCTTCCTAGGAATTTGTATATAGAGATATAGGCGACGTTGGGCCATTTTTTCTTTTGCTTTTGGGACCAAAATGAAAACAATTAAAAATAGAAGGATTAAATTGAAAATTTTCAAAAATAGACAAATTTACTGTAATTGTGTAAATATGCGGCATCTGGACATTATGAAATATTTCATTTTCATATTGTGGTATGATTATAGGGACAATTGAATCTCTTTCAAAAAAAAAAAATAGGGACACAGTTGAATGGAAATTAAATTATATGGAGCCAAATGAAAATTTTTAAAATACAGTAAAAGTAAACATATCGAATCTTTTTGAATAATGAGATGTATATGCATATAAAAATCGAAGTTTCAATCCCGGCATGCTAAAAAAAATCTAAGACAACGAGTTAAACATTTCGATAAAAATTGAAAAAATCCACAATTGAAGACCAAAACAATTTTTGTCCAGACGAAAACGACAATAATGTGACTACGTCTCATTGCCATCATGTATAGATTATAATTTTGTCAATTAAATCATTTAATTATTTAAATAATATCTATTAAATTATCTATCGTTAACACCTAACAAAAAATATAATATAACAATTAGCGAAAATTTGTATAATAATACATATTCTATCAATTTAATTTTCATTTCAATTTAATAAAAATAACTTTCAATCAAATACTGATACATGTCATTGTACCATCATTTAATTAGATTAGAAGAAAAATAATAAAAGTGAAGTTTACTTCCAAGGAGAATCAATCATTTAATGAATAGGAAGATGGATGCCAACCACATATATCGACTAAAACTTAACATCAGTTTTTATTAAACGCCTACCTCATCTCTTAGTTCATTTTCTGTTGGAGTATGTCTAAAGACTAATCATAAAATGATTATAAAAAATATACTTATTTTATCTTATTTATTAATATAAAATCATCATTATTATTTCAGTCTTATTCTATGTGTTTATAAATAAACTGAATTATAGTAAAGTCTTTAGAATAATATAGTTATTCTTAAAATGTCCTTAGTTGAGTATTATTGTGGGCATGAACAAAAATAATATATTAAGATTAATATGTAGTTGATTGATGACAAAGTGTTGTCATTGACATGGAAATGTCAAAATCAATGCATAAATACGTGTTAGAGAACGACATACTGGACTAACCCGTTATAAGCATGTTTCTTGGATTATTATATGATAGTCATAACATTGCTCATAATACAAACTACATGTATGATCCTCAGACTTGAGATCATCATTATTTTAACATTGTGAGTGACATATTTTGATACAATCAAACGTGTGTCGTAATGACTACGCTATAAAGACTGATACTGGATATGTTGCAATCTATGCAACGTAATATGGTTGATCAAGATAGGATTGTCCCTCCTACATAATAGGAGTAATATCATAGGCCACTTGATTGAGTGAGACTAAAAATGCACGACCATGCTCGAATAAATTGATATGAGATATCATAGTTATTCGTTTATAATAGTCTACTCAAGATATCAAGAAATATTAGATAGACTATACCAGTGTAACTATTCCATGACTTGTGTCCGATCTAGATATAAGGACAAAATGATGTAATACATGAAAAGAGTTAATCGCGAAAAAAAGGTTATGTCAAACCATGACTTCCTGTAACTTAGGTAGCAATGATGTATTGCTAGATGTCACTCATTGCTTGTAATATTAGAATTATTCTAGATATTACTGCTAACGTTGCATGAACCTACAGGGATTACACCCTATGATTGAAACGAACAAATATCGACTAGATAGCATGTGTACAAACTCGTTGTGCACGAAATAAGTAAAAATCGAAATTATTATGATTATTGTAATTATAGATAGTTTCGTTTATATATTTTTTAATACTAGATAATTATTGTAATTATCAGATACTATTAAAATATATATATCCCTAAAGAAACCTAATTGAAGTAGAATTAGATTCTACATATTTAATTATATTTGGTTAAATATATTGTATATTTAAAGAATCCAAATTTAATTAGAATTAGAGAAGAGAAAATAGTGTTCATTTCGTTCGGGTGGACTGCGGGAACGCTATTGTGACGACTTGGATTCGATATCGTGCTGAAGAATTGGATTCTTCTAACTCCATGTGGTTTTCAGATTTAATTAAGGTATGGGTGTACCGTCATTTCCCAACATTTCCTTATATTCAAAATCATTCAAAGCTTCCAAGCATATGAGCAAACAATGCAAGTGATAGGGCCATGTAAGTGGATTAAATGATTATAAAACGTGGAAAAAAGGTGTCTTGGAAACACTTTCACAAGTCTTGCAACTCACAAGATAAGTCAGTTTATGCACCGGTATCTATACAGGCTTACTTGTATCGAAGTGCATTCAAGAACTCGTATCGATACTTCATGACCCGTATCGATACACCTTTGCCAGAAATGACATTTTAGGCACAAAGGAGTCCAAAAATTTGATTTCAATCAAATCAAAATGCTTGTGTATGAATAATGAGCAAAATGTATTGACTAAAACAGATGCATACTCCCCATAGCAACAAGCATAGAAGCATAAAGTGGAAAAATCACAAAACCATGACAATCAATCAAATTCAAGCAAATTTTTGCACTAAAAGGTCAAGATAGGCTGGTTAAACCTAACTCTCTCCTTAGAGACCAAAAACGCTCTTTATCTAATGGTTTGGTAAAGATACCCGCTAATTGGTTCAAGGTGTCTACATATTCTAGAATAACATCATTTTTCAAGACATGGTCTCTAATTAAATGATGTCTAATTTTTATGTGCTTGGTTCTAGAATGTTGGATGGGATTCTTGGAGAGACAAATAGAACTAGTATTGTCACACCTAATGGGTATGGTACCTACATCAATTCCATAATCTAAAAGTGATTGCTTTATCCAAAGGATTTGAGCACAACAACTTCCGACTGATATGTATTCCGTTTCGGTGGTGATAAGGCTACACTATTTTATTTCTTAGAGAATCAAGATATGAGCATAGTAGATAGATAATTATTTGCATTGTCAGGATTTGTGTCTATGGTATAGTTAATGTCTATTTTGGGTCTATGGTCAGGATTTGTTTCTTAGAGAATCTAAAAGCTTTTGGTATAGTTAATGTCTATTTTTGGGTCTATGGTCAGGATTTTTGGTTTTTCTTTTCAACAAGATTGTCTCAAAGATTCAAACATATTACTATTGCACCCAACACATTGATTATTTATTAAACGAACGAACATGAACATGAACATGATTTTTTTTTCGTTTGATTAAATGAACAAACACGAACACGAACAAAGGCCGTTTGTGTGTTCGGTAATCCGTTTATTTACGTTTGTGTGTTAGGTAATTCGTTCATTTACGTTCGTGTGTTCAGTAATCCGTTCATTTACGTTCGTGTGTTCAGTAATCCGTTCATTTACGTTCGCATGTTCGGTAATCTGTTTATTTACGTTCGCGTGTTCGGTAATCCGTTCATTTACGTTCGTGCGTTCGGTAATTCGATCATTTACGTCTGTGCGTTCAGTAATCCGATCATTTACGTTCCGATCATGTACGTTCGTGTAAATTTATTCATATATGTCCATTTATATTTATTATTTTTCATAACAAAAGTATTATATTTAAAATTTTAAAAATATATATTAAAAATTTTAAATAAAAAGAAAAAATTAAACAATATTCAATGTACGAGACTTTAGACTTCTTAAGAAAATAATAATAAATACTCAATATTTGTTTGCGTTCGTTTATCTTTTAAACGAATTAACGTAAATGAACTCGAACAAGCTGCATTTCTTAATGAATGAACACGAATAAGCTGTATTTTTTAATGAACGAGCACAAACAAAAAAATATTTGTTTAATTGTTCATATTATTTCGTTTGTTTGATTAAAATTAAACGAATAAATATACATACCCTATTCATGTTCATTCGATTCATTTATAGACTTCAGCATGAATCATCGTCAAACCATATGAACGACCAATTCTGAATAAACCACACGATCTTGTCAACAAATAATAAAAGACCCCACTACGACAGTGGTGTATGAAACGCAGGTCAAAATTAGGCGCTCCCGCAATAAAATCTTGGGGTCCCATGATGAGATGAACATGGGAAACATTCCATTGCAATGACTTTCTCGATATTTTATAATAAAAGGGATAAATTATACTAGTAGTGCCTAAACTTTTACAATTTAAAAGGGTAACAAAGATAGTTAAATATAAAATATAATTTTAAAATTATTTAATATGTTAATTATATTATAAATATAAAGTTTTTATTTTACATATTTTAGATAGTATAATAAAAATAATTTTATAAATTTTTATACAAATACTTTTAATTTAATAATGAAAGTTTAGCGCTTTAAAAAGAAAAATATATAATAAGGATAAACTGATAAATTTTCTTCCGATTAATGTTATAACCTTCAAATCAAACATTATAATCTTACATTTCAACCAGATAAATCAAACAAAGTATTGTTACATTCTCACGTTGAGCTGAGCGTAAAATGGGAAGATGGCAATCTTGGGGTTATCATAGAGGACTAATAAAATGTTGTTCAAGCAACAAATAGCGTGGGTAGTGGCGTAGTTGGCTAGCGCGTAAGTCTCATAGCTTTTGAGTAATCTTGAGGTTGAGAGTTCAAGCCTCTCTCACCCCATTTTCCTTATTTTATCGTGCATGCTTGTTTTAACTGGAAATGGAATCAGGCACCATTAAGTGAGCTATATGGGACTTGAGCCCTGTCGAGCATGTGTGTGTGTAACTCATGTAAGTAGGGATGTGAAATCGGGTAATCGTTCGGGTTTCAGGTCGGGTCAGGTCAAATCGGATACGAGTTATGTCAGGTCAATTTAATAGTCTGATTCGGATCAGGTCGGGTTCGGGTTGACTCAGATTCGGGTCATTGTCAGGTTGATTTCAAATTAGATTGAGTTCGGGTTCGGGTCGGGTTAATTTCAAATTGTCAGGCTCGGTTCGGGTCCAAACCAGTTAATTAACGGGTTAATTCAAGTTCGAGTGGACTTCAGGTCAAACCACGTTCAGGTTGGGTCATGTCATTGACGGATAAAATTCAAGTCGGGTAATATCGGTTTCGGTTGCAGTTCAAGTCAGGTCTTACGCGTACAAATAGACTTCGGTCTGGTAATTGTGTGTAGATTTTGGATAAAAATACATTTTTAGGGATTAATATGAACCAAAATATCTTTTGGGATGCCGGAATATGTTACAATTCAATATATATATAATTGTGACTAATTGAATAAAACTAAAATTTAAAAGTGAATGTTACAATTTAATATATATATATATAATTGTGACTAAATTGAAGAAATTTAAATGAGTCGGAACTTAAAGGTTAATTAATCAATAATAAAAAAAATTGGGCAGCAAATTTAAAAAAATGGGCGGCTTATATATATATAATATAAAATATATATGTATTGTTATAATTAATTAAATGTATGTATGTGTATGTGTATATATATTATATATATGTATATATATGAGTATATGACTATATGTATATGAATATATATACATAATACATATACATATATATATTATATATATGTATGTATGTAACTTTTAGACTTTTAGTATGTATATGTATATGTATGTATGTATATGTATATAGAAATAAATATCGGCAGTTTTAGTATGTGTATGTATATAATATATATATGTGTGTGTGTATTGTTATAATTAATTAAATATATGTATGTATATGTATATGTATATGTATATGTATATGTATATGTATATGTATATGTATATGTATATAGAAATAAATATAGGTAAGTTTTAGTATGTATATAATATATATATATTGTTACAATTAATTAAATGTATGTGTGTATGTGTATGTGTATATATAATATGTATATGTATTATATACACATACATATGTATGTATGTATGTATGTATGTATGTATGTATGTATGTATGTATGTATGTAAGTTTTAGACTTTTAGTATGTATATGTATATATAATATATATATGTATTGCCATAATTGATTAAATATATGTATGTATATATTTATGTGTATATGTATGTATATATGTATATGTGTATATATATACATATACATATATATATATGTATGTATGTAAGTTTTAGACTTTTAGTATGTATATGTAAATGTAATATATATATAGGTATATATATACGTATACATATATATAGGTATATGTAATATGTATATAGAAATAAATATAGATAAGTTTTAGTATGTATATGTATATGTGCATATATATGTATTGTAATAATTAATTAAATATATGTATGTATGTATGTATGTATGTATGTATGTATGTATGTATGTATGTATGTGTGTGTGTGTGTATGTATGTATGTATGTATGTATGTATGTATGTATGTATGTATGTATGTATGTATGTATGTATGTATGTATGTATGTATGTATGTATGTATGTATAGTTGTATACCCCTAAACTATACCCCTAAAACTCAAACCTTAACCCCTAAACTATGTATGTTATGTATAATGTATGTATGTAGTATGTATGCATGCCCCTAAACTATACCCATAAACCTCAAACCTTAAGTTCTTAACCCCTAAACTATGTATGTATGTATATTACGTATGCATGTATGTATGTATTAATGTATGTATTATGTATACCCCTAAACCCTAAACCCCTAAACTATATATATGTATGTATGTATGTTATTTATGTATGTATGTATTATGTATACCCCTAAATTATACCCATAAACCTCAAACTTTAACCCTTAAACCCTAACCCATAAGCCTTAAACCATAAACCCTAAATTATACCCATAAACCTCAAATCTTGATTCTCTGCCCAGATTTTATCTCTCATTCTCTATCTAGATTCTTTGCCTTCTCTCTACCCATAAACCTCTTATTCCCAGAAAATCATTCCTTTTTCGATTGAAACCTTTGATATTCAACCCAGTTCATCCTCATTCTTCAACAAAACCTTTCCAGATCTTATACAAACACCAAAACTCATCCCAAAATTGTTTCTGCTAGATCAAAACCCAAATTTTCTTAAGAACAACCTATTGTTCTTCCACATTCCCCTTTTCAATCTTCCAAACCCTAATCCCTAAATTTATTATGTTTTAATCCCCAAAATCTTTTCATCTTCTTTCTCTAATCCCTTCAACTTCTTCAAATCCGTCCATATTCTCCTATAATCTCTTCAGATTCTCTAACCATTCAATTTCCAGAAACTCTTTTTTTCCAGAAATTATAAACCCTAATCCCCAAAATTCTCTTTTTCCAAAAACTAAAAACCCTAAACTAAAGCTCTCAGACTCTAAAGCTTCCCATCTCTCTATCATTTTTGGGTTCTGGTGTAAAGTTCTCAGCCTCTCTATTAGTTTGGGTAATTTAAGTAACACACTCAGTTGCTTTTTCGATTTCTGTTTTTGTTGTTGTTTGTGTTAACTTGTCATTTTTGCTAACTGTGTTCTCTCTCTCATCTCTCAAGTATATCTTTGAATCTGAACTCTCAGGTATATCTTTGAATCTAATATTTCTAAGTTCTTTTTCCGATTTCTGTATTTTTTGTTTCATTGTTCATATATATATATATATATATGTGTGTGTGTCTGTGTGTGTGTTAGGGGTTCTGTTTCATTGGTTTAATCTGAGTATATCAGCTGGACATCCCGTCCTACGATGTTACTGGTGTCAAAGAAAGTTTTTAAAGGACCTCAGGGGCTAGTTTAACAACGCCACGTACAAGGATTAAATCATTGAGTTTTTATTTTTGATCGAATCTATTTCAAAACCCTAAATATATCTTTTTGATTTATTTTCAGGGTTCAATGGATACTCAATCTTTTGAGAAGAACTTTTCTGGTAAAAATTCCTTTCATATTCGTATTTATGTTTCTGTTTTTTGTGATATGTTGGTTTTTATTTATGTTTCTATTTTTTGTATTATGTAGGACACGTGGAAAGAGGCCAGAATGATCCTCTCTCCGAAAGAGGTAAATTATGTTTCAATGTTTCTATTTCTATTTCAGTGATTCTATTTTATATATGTACTAATGTAATTTTTTTACAAGGGGATGTAAATGATCAACTTTCCCAAGCAGTTGATGGCATTAGTTCCTCTAAGAGGAAGGCTGCAAGTTCAACAGAGTTCGGGAGAAGAACTTCTCTTGTTTGGGACCATTATACCTTCATCAAGGCCCCTAAAGGTGGTCTTTATGCCCAATGTAAGTATTGCCAAACCAAAAAGGTATAAAACAAACTCTTATATTAGTACATCAACCCTAAAAGACATACTGATAAATGTCATGCCTATAAAAATTATCTTGCTAAAAATCATGGAATGCTACCTTCTTTCCATCAAAATAAGTACTGTGAATTATTTGCTAATGCTATTCTCTGTCATGGTTATGCTTTGAGTATGGTTGAGAATGAAAAATTGAGGGCTTTACATCATTACCTTAATGTTAGTGTGAAGGATATTTCTAGGTATACCATTACTAAATATTGCATGATTGAGCATGATAAGCATAAAAAATATCTACTGGATTCAATGCATTCTGTTTCAAGTAGGATTTGCTTTACATGCGATGGTTGGTCTGCCTGCACTTCACGTTCTTATTTTGCTCTCACTGCACATTATGTCGATAATACCTGGAAACTGCAGTCTAAAATATTAAATTTTCGTCGGTTCCCTCCACCCCATGATGGGAGTCAATTTATAAGTTTGTTAAAAAGATGTTATGTGAGTGGGGTCTTGAAAAAAAGCTTTCACCATAACTCTTGACAATGCATATGCAAATGATAAAATGGTTAAGCGTCTTAAAGATGATTTGCATGCCATTTCTCCTCTTCCATGCAATGGTAAGTACTTTCATATAAGGTGCGCTGCCCACATCATGAACTTGATAGTTCAAAAAGGTTTGAAGGTAATTGATTCTTCTGTTATAAAATTGCGTGAAATTGTGAAGTTAATTAATTCTTCTTATTCTAGGCTTTGTGCCTTTGATTTAGCTGTGAAAGATTGTGATTCTTCTTTTCGTGGTAAGTTGTTGTTGGATGTTCATACTCGATAGAACTCTACTTACTCAATGATTCACAGGGCACTTGATGCTAAGTTAGCCATTAACTTGTTTGTTAATAGGAAAAATGACTTGGATATGATTAGTGATTCTGAGTGGGAAACTATTCAGATGATTTATGATTTTCTAGAGCTTTTTTATGAAATTACAACTCTGTTTTTTGGATCTAAGTATCCAACAGCTAACTTGTACTTGACTAACATTGTTGCAATTGAGAAGTTGTTGTGTGATGCTCACAGTGATCCTTTCGAAGTTATTTCTGCAATGGCAGGACCTATGCTTGAGTTATATGAAAATACTGGACAGATCACTCAATGATTCTGTCTTTTGTTGTTTTGCTTGATCTTTTCGAAGTTATTTCTGCAATGGCAGGACCTATGCTTGAGTTATATGAAAAATACTAGACAGATCACTCAATGTTCTTTATGTAAACGATGAGGTTCAATGAAGGGTAACTGCTATTTATGTTGAGTTTGTTAATTTATATATCTTTTATTCAAAATATGCACCTTGTAGTTCTTCTTCTTTTGTCCAAAGTAACATAAGTCAAGCGACAAGTGGGTCTGGTTTCAGTCGACCTCGACCATTTAAAAAATCTGCTCTGTTTGAGGTTAGATTACATAATTTAGTTTTCATATTTTCTTTTATTTGAATTACATGTATTCTATTTTTTTAAATACTAAATTAGTTTATTTTTGTCTTTTCAGAGTTTTGATGCTAATCTAGCTGCTTCAAGGAGTGGGAATTCTGATGTTGAATCCTACATTAATCTGCCCCTTGTCCCTCATAGTGAAGATTCTGAATTTGATATTTTAGAGTATTGGAAAACACAAAGTACTTCTTATCCGGTTCTTGCTCTCATGGCCAGAGATATTTTGTCCATTCCAATTACTTTTGTTGCTTCAGAATCTTCCTTTAGCATAGAGGGTCGAATCTTGAACAAGTTGAGAGCTAAACTCTTACCTAAACATGTTGAATTTTTTGTAACAACTCGAAACTGGTTGTACGGATTTGAACCGGGAGAAAAGGATGAGGAATATCTTACCGTGGTTAATGATTCTACCCTTTAAAGGTAAATATATAGTTTACTTTATTTTTATTATCTTTATTTTATTAATATTTCAAATTTTTTATTGTTATTAATGGTTTACTGTGGTTAATAATTCTTTTTGTAGGGTGTCTTTGAGGCTTTGAGTGTTTTGATGCTTGTTGGATTGATGCTTGTTGCCTGCTGCCTACACTGCTGTCTGGTATGAAATGTTTACCACTGAAATTGTTCTATTATCTTTATTTCTTTACTCTTTCAAATGTCTGATATGTTTACCACTGGAATGTTTTATTGGTCGGAATGATGAATTGTTCCTTGCTGCCTACAATGGTCTGAACTGAAATCTGGATGCTGCTTGCTGCCCTTGGACTGGTCTGGATGCTGAATTTACAACGTAAATTATAGTCAAAGTAGTTGCTAGTTGCTCATGATTGAATTAGGCTGGTGGCAATTCAGCTTTTTAAAGTTGAAAAGTTACCCTTAATTTAATCATGTTGGCAGCCTAAGTTAAAGCTCGATGAAAAAATTTCTGGTAGCAAAGTCTGGCTTTAGCCTTGTAAAACTTTTGCTATAAGATCTGAGAGCTTAAATTTTAATATATATTTATTTAGTCGATTTAATTGGAATTTTAGTGTACTAAATTGTAATACAATTATAAAGTTTCAAAGTTTTAGAATTTGTTTAGTTGTTATCCCATTTATAAAGTTTTCTCATGTTTTGATATTAATAAGTTGCAATCATGAATTAAAGTCACAATTTATAAAGTTTTTGATATTTAAAGTCATTTTATATAATCCCCTTAATTTATAAAGTTGTTATCCCTTATAATTATTTTTATTATCACAATTCATAAAAGTTAAATCACGTTTAATTATATATATATATTCTAATATAATAAAGTTATTGATATAATAAAATTATTGACTTAATGGTTATAATCTATTTTCTAATATATATTTACATATATATATATCCCATATATATTTATAAAATTATGAAGTAAACTTATTAATATTTAAAGTCATTTTACATAATCTATTTTCTAATATAATAAAGTTAATAATCACGAATTAAACTTATTAACTTAATGGTTATAAACTTTTAATTAACACTTTAATATAATTATCATAATATAGGAAACAAATTTATTAATTTAGTGATCATAATTAATATTTTCAATAACAGATAACTTCACGATCTTAAAGAAATTTATTAATTTAATGATCATGTACTTTAAATTGTGAAGATATATTTTCCACATTTTAATATAGTAAATTCATATTCTTACAAGTTACAACTTCATCAATTGTAAATTTGTAATTTACAACTTACAAGTCAGGTAAATACCAAGACAGGTAATTATCAGATCAGTTCAATAATAATTCGGATCATTAACAGGTTGAGTCAATTACAGATCAGGTCCATAACAAGTCAGGTTGATAATAGGTCAGATAATATCAGTTATTTACCAGGTTAATCTCAAGTTCAGGTTCATATCAGGTCAAATGCAGGTCGGGTTCGGTTATCACATTATCAGGTTGAATTCGAGTTCAGGTCGTTCTCAGGTCGGGTTCAGATCGAAAATTTTCAGGTCGAATTTGGGTTTAGGTCAACACCAGGTCAGACTCGGATCGGTTTTGGATCGCCAGTCCTTCAGGTACAAGCAGTTTTGACTCAAATCGGTTTCAGTTAGTTTTGCAGATCGAGTCAGCTTTTTACATCCCTACATGTAAGTTACCACGTGAAGTGAGCCAACGTCTTTTTGTTCATTTGTAGAGTTCAAGTGCCGTCAGTTTTGGTTTTCATGGAAAGGAAGGGGAAATCCCAACTTTAGGTAATAACTTTGGAAGGTCTAATTCTAGTTTTAGTCTCTCTACATACTAATAATATTATAAAAGTTAGGAGTGGCAACGGGGCGGATCGGGACGATTTTGCACTACTCACTGTCCCCAACACTTGCAGGTACGATTTTGGGAAATCTCCATTAAATCTTTCGAGAATTTTTTTGTCCCCACACCCATCCTTTACGGATCCCTGCGGTTTTCGGTTATTCCTCATACCCAAAAAATAAACATAACTTAATACATTAAAACAAATACCCAACATATCTCCAAAATTACAAACATAAAAGATAAATTTAGTTTTACCAAACAACAAACAAATCATTTCAAAGCTATAAAACATGACTTAAATTTTAACCGTTAAAACATAGCAGCCTGCACTACCTTTAAAAGAAAATATGTAATTAATAATCTATAGTTCCAAATCATTATCTGTTTGTTCTTAAAGGAACAAGATTCAATAATGTTTTCAACCATATAAATTACATCTTCTAATTTTACTCGCATAATTTATGGTGAATTTCTGAAGTCATTGTTATTGTTGTTTTTAGAAACAATATGTTGTCTTTTCTTATGACCTTTGCTCACTCAAAAATTAATAATTCCTAATATATAACTTGAAATCAAGAACCGTTTGTTTTAAACGAATCTAGACTATCGTATGATTATAGAAATATAAGGCCCACTTCCTAATTTATCTTGTAGAATTTTTGCTGATTTTTCAAAGTCATTGCTAAAACTTTTTTAAGAAATCTACTTCCAATTTTTTATGACCTTTCAACATTCAAATATTCATATTATTTAGAATACATATCGAAATCGATCACCGTGTATTTTAAACAAAACTAGACTAAATCACGTTTACAACAATGTATAAACAACATTCTAATTATTTTTATAGAATTTACGAAGAAGTTTCAAACTTACTCCAGCCGGCCATACTCAGGTGAGAATAGATTTTTGATGAAAAATAGGTAATACCTTTATGGCCATCAAACTTTGTAAAATATCGAGATCCCTACAGATATTTTTCGAGGATCCTTACGGTGATTTATATGGGTACGGTGTAGGAAAACGCCAATACACCCCATGACGCAGCGAAAAAATTATTCGGCGTATTCCACCAGTAATCCATGTACGAGGAACGAATCCGGGTGAAAAGGGATAGAAATGTTACCTTGATTAAATCTGAAAAACGGCAGGGATGTAGGAGAATCCAATTCTTCCAGCATGATATCGAATCTAAGTCGTCAAAACAGTGTTCCGACCTCTACGCAGTCTATCCGAATGAAACGAACAATATTTTACTTCTCTAACTGTTATATAGGATTTTCGCAAAAAGCATATCTTTGGCTACTAGACCTTATGCCTTTTTATAGCATTCAAAACTAAATTCGGATTCATTAAATATACAATATATTTAACCGAATATAATTAAATATGTAGAATCTGATTCTACTTTAATTAGGTTTCTTTAGGGATATATATATTTTAATAGTATTTGATAATTACAATAATTATCTAGTATTAAAATATATAAACAAAATTATCTATAATTACAATAATTATAATAATTTCGGTTTTTTACTTATTTTGTGTACAACAAGTTTGTACCCATGCTATCTAGTTGATATTTGTTCATTTCAATCATAGGGTATGACCCTTGTAGGTTCATGTAACGTTAGCAGTAATATCTAGAACAATTCTAATATTACAAGCAATGAATGGCATCTAGCAATACATTATACCTAAGTTACAGGAAATCGTGGTTCGATATAACCTCTTTGTGGTTAACTCTTTTCATGTATTACATCTTTTTTGTCCTTATATCTAGATCGGACATAAGTCATGGAATATTCACACTTGTATAGTCCATCTAATATTTCTTGATATCTTGAGTAGACTATTATAAACGAATAACTATGATATCTCATATCAATTTATTCGAGCATGGCCAAGCATTTCTAGTCTCACTCAATCAAGTAGCCTATGATATTACTCTTATTATGTAGGGTGGACAAATCATATCTTGATCAGCCATATTTCGCTACATAGATTGCGACATATCCAATATCAGTCTTTATAGTGTAGTCAGTTACGACAAACTTTTGACTGTATCAAAATATGTCATTCACAATGTTGAAATAACGATGATCTCAAGTCTGAGGATCATACATATAGTTATCGCTATGAACAATGTTGTGACTGTCACATAATAATCCAAGAAACATGCTCATAGTGGGCCAGTCTAGTATGTCGTTTTCTAACACATACTTATGTATTGATTTTGACATCTCCATGTTAATGACAACACTTTGTCATCAATCAACTACATATTAGCCTTAATATATTATTGTTGTCCATGCCCACAATAATATTCAACTAAGGACATTCAAGAATAACTATATTATTCTAAGGACTTTATTATAGTTCAATTTTTTTTATAAAAGCACAAAATAAGACTAAAATAATAATAACGACTTTATATTAATAAACAAGTTAAATAAGTATGTCTTTTACAATCATCTTATGATTGGTCTTTGGGTATACTCTAACATACAATTCAGTTACCTCCACGGTTCGGATATAGCAATCATCGTCCCTGTCCTCATTTGAGCTTTGGTTATAAAACTTCCCTTGTCTTTGTCCCCATGGGATAAAATTTTCGATTATTCCCTATTTACATCAGTTCGAATCCTCACAATTTTCGATTATTCCCACCTAATTTCCAACCCCTAATAAAAGAACGATTAAGTAATGTCAAATTAAAATTAGACAAAAAAAAGTGTCATTGATACTCGTCAAACTCTCGTCGCGGACTACCTAACCGACTCATATCAATTCAAAGAGTCGGCATCTATGTGCTACCAGTTTAGGATTTCTTGCCCAATTTAAAATGGCTTTTGCATATGCTTTTTCTGTTTAAGAGGCCCATGTTTTTGTAGCTTGTTCTCTATTTATTTCTTTGGCAATCTATAACACTGTAACCAGAGTGGTTTTGATCATTTTCGCGGCTCTGAATAAAAATTAAAAAATGAATAAAAGTATGTCTCATTATTTTTGAACAATTAATCCAATATTTCATTAATAAACTTTAAAAATATAATTATACTTTGTCAAACACATAATTTTTATTATTTTGTTAAAAAAATTAAATACAACTAAAACAATAAGGTGCAACCACTAACCTACAAGATTGTCGCTTGAAAATCTCGTCTTCCGACATTCTTTGAAGCAAATTCCTCAATCAAATCCTCATAAACATTTTATCCAAAACTTAACTCTCGAGTTTGAAAGAATTGAATTGTGAGTATACTATAGAGTTTGATTTTCATTTTTAATAAAATTTAGCCGGCATATTGCTAAAAACAATTACTTGTAATCCATTGTTTTGTGATAATTCTAATTTGTAAATGCTAACAATCTTCATTCTTTTTCTTTTGGTGATTTTTTTAGATGTTATTTATAATTCTAAATATTAATTTTGATTAGTATATAATTTTAACACTTTAATTGCTAAATAGTACTCCCTCCGTCCCACTTATAATGTCCCTTTTGTGTTTTAAAATTATCCCACTTAAAATGTCCCATTGAAAAAATCAACAACTTTTACGAGGCGTATTTCTCTTTCTACCTTTTCTTTAGTTTTCCAACAAAATAAAATTAAACTTTTCAAGGATAAAATTGTCGTTTCAATTATTTTACATCACATCTCTTATACAAACTTTTTCTTCCTAAAATTGCGTGAAAAGTCAACAATGGACATATTAAGTAGGACGGAGGGAGTATATTTCTATTGGACCTTTTTGAAATTTCGTCCGGATATATTATGGAGGCGCAGTTGAGATAAATACCCTATTTGGTAATTAGCTAATTGCATTAATTGATAGTTGATTGCTGATTGCTTATTGCATTAGCTGATTTGACTTGCTGATTGTATAAAAGTGTTTGGTAAAATTAACTGATAGCTTATAGCTGTTTGATTATTTAAACAAACAAAATGACATATAAGGAGCTATATATTAGTTTATTATTTATATAATTATTTTTAATACAATTTAATTCATTATTAAATTTAAATACAAATATAAATATTTGAGAATAAAAAGAATAAAAATATTACTAGTTTACAAATGTCACAAATGTAAATAAGTTAGGTTGAAGAACTAAAATAAAAAAATGTTAAATTTAGTTAATTTGGAGATTTTTGATAAAAATTAAGGGTGAAAGAGTCTTTATAACTCTTATGTCAAAACCTCTAATTTCAAAAAGATCATATTAGCAACCTTTTCAAAATTAGAGGTTTCACCCCAATCCGCTATTTAAAAAACATCAAAATTAGTGGATTTGACCGCTCAAACCTCTGATATTAACTCAAACCTCTAATTTTACCTCAAATTGCTATTTACCAAACAAGGCCAAATAATTTTGGATGGAGTAGAAAGTTTTAAAGTAAACACGGTGACGGATTTAGAAAAATATCATTGATTGAGTTAATATAAATATAATAAAATAATTATCTAACATAATTTATTTGAAATTTTAAAATTTCAAAATCTAATAATTTTAAAAAATCATCTATATTTTTATTTAAATAAAATCGAAGCATTTCTTTAATTTAAAATTTTAATTAGAACTTAATTGATTTTTTCAAAAAAACAAGTGAAGGAAGTACTTATTTAAATATTAGAGAAACATATTACATTTTCTTTTTATCGTCTTTAAAGTTATCTTTTTTAAAAAACACTGAAGATGAGTTATATAGGCTTTATTAAAATATTTAATTTTACATAGTGTCTTATAGGCTTTTATTAAAATATTTAAACAATTGATGATAAAAATAAAATAAAAACATAACATTAATGTCCAAAATGGATATTTTAGTAGTTGGGTGATCAAAGCAAAATACGATAATAGTTGGTGACTGAATTGGTAGTTTACCCTATATTTTTTATGATTCAAGAATTTCATACATATTTAACAAAGTATACAGTTATTTGAATTTTTTAAAATTGAAATTGTAATTAAAATTTTTAACAATTTTTAGAATTATAGTTGAAAATTGTAAAAAAATATTATATTTATATTTTCTCTAAAGTTCAGGGATCAAATTTGAAACCAACACTTTTATTAATGTGTCATGTCAATGAATATCCGAGTGACCATGTTATAATTAGTTGATAACATAAATGACCACAATATAACTTTTAAAGTTGAATGATCAAAATAAAAAAAAATGAAATGAAAGTGACATTTTGTATAGTTTACCCGTTTATTCAACAAGAAAAGAACATGGAGCCATTTTTAAGGTCCAATGAGGGGTACCATAACCATTTTCACTTCGTCCGGACCGTACGAGTTGCTTTCAAGATGATGTATTACATACGGATTTTTCTATGAAGCCACTTCAAGCTAACAAGGTACAAGCTAACCATCGACTCCTATAGGCAAATAGTAAAAAAAAATTGATTAAAAATCCCAACGAACTTTCGGTTTTTAGAAGGAAAAAAACATTCATCGAGAACAAATATGAGTCAGATCAAAGACATAAAATAAAGTATATGCAAGAAAATTAGCTTGATCATTCTATAAAATTTGTCAGTGAAGATAGCACTGTAGAGGAAAAAAAGAAAATTTTGAAAAAAATAGTATTACTAGAATATTAAAACAAATTAAAAATGCAGATACGTGAATGAATAACAAAATTGAAGAAAAAAAATTAATTGAGTGTTTAATGTCACGAGTTAATTTAGAATTATATCGATTGTTAATTATCAATTTACTTCTATTTCTAAATATCATAGATATTTTTCTAGATTTCTTTTTGTCTTTCCATGCTTTTATAAAACTTTTAATAAAACTAATAAAACTTGTTATTATCTGTAGGGGTAGGAATTGAGTTGGGAATATTCAAAAATCGGGGATTCAAATCGACGGGATGAAGAATAACTGAAATCTTCACTCAGGGAACGGGGACGGAGGAAGTTTTATCACCGAAGCTCAAATTGGGATGAGGGCGGGAATGAGGACGGGAATTGCTATATCCGAACTGTGAGAAAAATCAAATTGTAACCGTATAAATAACAATGGGGACCCCCAAAAATATCCGCAAGGATCCTTAATATTTTACAAGATTTTTAAAAAAAATATATACTTATTTATCAATATACCATAATACATATCTTCATGAAAAAAAAACTAGCTATATTATTATCACTTTAACTTTCTCTCAAACCTGGTCATACTCAAGTTTTTCAACATGTGTAACGACCTGATTTCGGGAATCCATGGGTTGGCTTAAACCGAGATATGGGCTTGGTTATCAGGCCAAAATTTGGGCTTTTGGATTGCCCGTAAGAGCCTTGTGGATTTGCTTTTGATGCTTGGGCTTTGGCTTAAGGTTGAAAGGATGGAAATAGGGTAAAATGGTAATTGTTTTATTTTGAAAAGAGAATAGTGCAACCCCTTTAATTTTTCTCTGCAAAAACAAGAAGGATGATCTCACCCTTGTCCTCTTTGTTTTCCTCTCTTCCAATCTCATCTCTTAGCTTCCACCCACAAGTAAAGGTAAAATCTTTGCCTTTTTTAGTGTGTTTTTCAGATTGGTTGCTGAGAGTTTTGTGGTCTTCATTCAACGCTCTACGAATCAAGGTAAAAATGGTTAGGTTTGGTGGAGGTTGGGAAATCATAAGTTTTAGTGGGATTGGAGTGGATGAATAGGAATGGAAGTTTAGATTCTATTTCTTGATGTTAAACACTTCCTTTATCATCCATTTTCTATCTAAAAGAGTTGTAACTCGTTTTGCAACTTTTGATTTGTGTCTAAGGAGGTTGGAGAGCACTCAAAAGCTCAAGGCAAGGGAAAAGCTTGAGGTTTGTGCAAGAAAACTCTTTTCCAGTGCTTGGAAGGTGGTTAGTACACTTCCAACTCCCTTTGTTTCTGCAAATCATGATTGTATGGTCTTGTATGCTTGTTTAGTGTTTTGGGGCTTGAAATGGTTAAGTACGGGAATCTAGGATTAATGTTTAATCGGTGTAAAAACGATTGGAAACCATCTAAACTACCTCCCATAATCTGTAGAATTAATTTAAGGCTTTATCATCAAGGTTTAAGAATGTTAAGGGCGATTCACGAGTTTCAGAATTTGAATTCTAGACTCGTGTACCGATACTGGATGAACTGGTATCGGTACCCTCATCTGTTTGGATGGCTAACTCAAGAAAATTTTGAATGGCGTATCGGTACGTCTTCAGGGGTATCGATACCCCCTGATCCACCCAAATTCTAGTAGCCAAATTTGGTATCAATACACTTGGGAGTGTATCGGTACGCCTTGGGGTATCGGTACACAGCCCAGTGTATCGATACAGGGTGTTGAGTTAAACCCCTTCCGAAATAAGCTAAGAATCGATATGCGTAAGCGGGTATCGGTACCCATTGGAGCATATCGATACTCGTAAGTGGGTATCGATACTCGATGGGCAATTTGCCTGAAAATTTCATTTTGAATTCAATGGACTTATAATTTGAGAACTAAGGCACAATGGGTCTTTAATGGGGTAAAATAAATAGTAAAACTGAGAAACCAATAATCTACCCTCGTATACAAACATAATGGGTAATAGCTTAATAAAAACCTTGAGTAGGTTGGTTGTATTGATGCAAAACGGATCCTTAATGGATTGGTTGGTTGTTGTACGCCATGTAAGGGTATTGTATGGTTGATTACCTTGTTCTTTGGATTCAGATACCGAAAATGTGTTACAACACTATGGTAACTGATTTGACGATTAGAAATTACCGATTTTATGTGACCCAGGCCTCATTCATATGTACTCGAGGGGGAATTTCGAGTAAGGGTGTATGTTTCGATGTTGCGTGACTCGGCCTCACCCGGAGTGTATGTTTCAGTTCTGCGTGACCCGACCTCACTCTTGTGTTATTATGGTTGTAAACACCTATTTTGTCTGGGCCTTAAAACCTAATAGCTAAAGTTCAACTCAAAAATTCATCCAAAAATTAATGTCCAGTTTATTATTATATCAAACCTATACCAACCAACCCAAAATTTAAACCCAAATATTATTAGAATAACACTGGCCAAAATTAAATAGCCCAATACCCAAACCCAATATGATAACCCAATAAAAACACATATTTAATTAAACCCATTACAAAATGCCCAAAATACCACTAACCCTAATAAACCATAACCCTTATTATCCTCTGTTGCCGCCGCCCCTTGGCTTTCTAGCTCCTCCCACGTAGCGGCCACGCGTGGCGCCTCGTGGTCACCACGTGCGCCACCATTGGCCACTCCGCCGCCCACGTCTGCTCCACCGCCCTGACTCCTTTGTGCCACTGCCTTGCTGCCTGTAAAAACAAAAAAGAAGCATCATTATCTATATCCAACTTATAATATTTTTATACGTATCAAATGGCTATAAAACCAAACAAAAAACCAAATGTAAAAGTGGTCTTTTTTCAGAGATTTGAAATAAGAAAAGAGGCTTTCTCAGACCATTATCCGGATTCAAATCGAAAGCAAAAAAAGAACAAAAGGTAAAAAATAAAAATCTTCTAAAAACTCTTCGTTTTTTAATATATAGGGGGATTGGGGATTATTACCGAAAATAAATCAAAGATTCAGGTTTAGAAAGCTTACCCGAGTCCACCGGGTTATCTTCTAACAACTCATCATTTTTTCACTCTCTTGGCCACCGTGGGTGGCGGCAGTCGTCGCCGGCAAGCAGCGACATGCGATAGCGACTCGTCTGGCCCTTGGGCAGAGACGAAAGAGCGAGAGAAGGAGTCGAGAGAAATTGAGATTTTTTTAAATCATCAGGAGAAAATGATTTTTTGGAGCCAAAAAGGGTATTTAAGAACCCTTTAAAACGACGTCGTTTCATACCCCACTCGACCCGCACTTCGACCCGACCCAGCCGAGGAGACCCGCGCGTTTTCAAAGATGGGCAAATTATGCTCGCGGTCCCTCTGCTTCGTATCCTTTTACATTTCTGGCCTTCAATTTTCTTTTGTTTCACTTCGGTCACTGTTTCAAATTTCTATTCTTCTTTATTATTTTATTACTATTATTATTATTATTATTATTATATTAAATTTATAATAATAATAATTACTTTTATTAGTTTTAGTATTGTGTACGTGAATATATATAAGTATATTATATATTATCGTTATTATTATATTAAATTATTATTATTATTATTATTATATGTTACATATTATTATTATAATTATCATTATTTTATTAATATTACTATTACTATTACTTTGATGTTAATGTAATTATATAGCTATACATATATACATTTGTATAAATTTCGCATTCATCCATTTTAACCAAATTTTAAATTAAAAATGACATTCCTTTTTAGGGATTATTGTAAAAAACGTACCTCGAACGTAAAGGGTGCCTCTTTTTGTTAGTCTCTATTACAAAATACCATTTTAAATTCGAAACTATAATTTTCAAAATAGATTCCCTTCATTTGGGAATCTAACGGGAATTATGCCCCGGGTGTACGGGTGTAAATTCCTTTCATACACAGAAATATTCTTTTAAATATATTAAGGGATCACAAATTTTAAATTAAATTTGAATTCCTAATTTCTATTATTTAGATAATACGCAATCGACCATGTACCAATTTTGGGCGTTGTGGGGTGCTCATCCTTCCCCACACGTAACTGACTCTCAAACTTGTTTTTCTGGTTTCACAGACCAAAACTCGTTGTTTTAAAAAAATGAAAAAAAAACAAATTTTATTAAAATAACCGGGTTTTCAGGTGATCAATCTCACCTAAATAAAAAAGATTGGTGGCGACTCTATTCAAAATCAATTTTCGTAAAAAACGTGTCAAGCACCACCACCGGGCAGGATCGTTGTTACAGCTAGGTGACTCTGTTGGGGACTACCTTTTTTTTAGAGTCGAGCCACCAGTCGATTACTTTTTGTCTTAATAAGTGAAAACTATAAATTCGATTTAATTTATTTTATGATCCATTTTCCTTCCAAACATTTTACACAAAAAGGTTTTTCTAAATTTTTTCCCTGGTTTTGTGTATCATAAGCTCTGCACCTGAGCTCCATCCCTTTTAAGTGGGATTGAGAAGCTAAACCTTCGTGAGGCATCGCCTTCGTGCAGAATAGTGAATCACTTCCGGGATACATTTGTACCTTTGTCTTCGTGAGATCTTTATCTCCATGCAGACTTAGGGAAATGTATCCTCCCGAATCGATGTCCTAGCGACAGTTCAGGTACCGTTACTTTAGAACCTAAACCGCATATAGTGAACCCTAGCAGTCTACCTTGTCTAGAGCCATACCGAACCTCTGCCCATTTAGAAAGTCATCCTATAAGTGCATAATGGAGAGAGATCGAATTTTTTTTATTTCTTTCAAGTATGCCCTTTAATTTCAGCTTTATTTATTATTCTGCAATATTTTGATATGTTTATTTATGTAAAACAAGTATGAGGGTAGAAAAGCATATTCGGGTAGAATCCACCTTTTTTCAATATATGGGGGTAGAAAGAATGATTGGGTGGGATTTCTCTTATTCAAGTAAAGTATTTCTACTTATAGGTTTTATACCTTTTTAATTTTCTGTAATAAATTATTAATTATTTAATCCGTACTAACTTGCTTTATTCTGTTTTTGCATTGCATTAACATCTCATCTTGCATACATTTATATCACATCATATTGCATAATCATTTCTTGGTTGAGCTTCTAATTTTGAGAGAACTGCGATTGCAGTGATTTTGGGGCATCTGACCCGACTAAGTCAGCATTGGTATTTTACTCGAAGCAAGGCTAAAACTAGATGGTCATTTGGAAAAGGTTGAAAAGCGTGTGAAGATATAAAGAATGACATGGAGCAAAACCTGGAAAAGGTGCAACAAGCAACTCGCGACCACATCTCATAGTCACATGAGGATCTACTGGCCAAGATAGTTGCGATGTTGATAGGCAAAGATCCTGAAAGGGGAAAAGGATTGGCCATTGACCTCAGTGCTCTACAAAATTCAGAAAATCCTTTTGACAAGACACATCTACAAATTTCGTCTTCGGTTAAAAAGCAACAAGGTCCTCAGGCCAGATCTTCATCGAATAAATGAATTAATAACCCTAGTGAGCACATTGTCCCTGATCCTAATGAGGTGGATAAAGTGAAGATCGAACTACCTAAGCATTTTGAAGTTTGGTGCCAGCGACTTGAGGAAAAGTTTAAAATTGTAGAAAGGCTAGATGCATTCTACGATATTGATGTAAGAAAATTGAGTCTAGTCCCCAATCTAGTGTATTGTAAAACCTATGTTTGATTTTGATATAACAAATTGTTTAAAGACTAAATTGCAAAAGAAAATAATTTTTTAAGTACTCAAAAGTCTCACAAAAATGACAAGTATCTGAACCAAAAATTGTTTTTAAGTCAAAAACCTTAAACCCAATAAATTTTTCTAAGTGTTTCAAAGCCACAATTCTACAATTACGCCCAGGCATATCGATACGTCTTAGGCGTTCCGATACAATTTTTCAATACTGGAATTTTAATCGTCAAAGCGTATCGATACAGTTTCACCCGTACCGATACTGTTTCATATGGGTTTAAGATCACACTTTGAAGTATCAATACGGGTCACCCCGTATCGTTACGGTTTGGTCAGATTTATAAAATCTTTGTATTAAATTTTATAGTCGTTGCTTGTCAATTATAGGAATCAGTGGAGTTTAAATGGCCGTTGAACCGTATCGATACGCCATAGAAGCGTACCAATACCTTTTTTGCTAAAATTTCATCCCTGATTCCAGTGAGCAAATCCCGTATCGATACGGTATTCTAGTATTGATACGCCTCTTATTTTACACTAAGACCGTACTGATACGCTACCCGCGTATCGATATGCCCCTGTATTTTGTACATAATGACTCTTTCTATTTTGAGATAGGTACCAATACGACCATTGGCATACCGATACAGTTGGTTGTAAAAGTGAATTTATGGTGGAAAAAAGAGATCCCAATGACTCTATTGATGATGCCAACCACCCAAACGGTTAGAATTCAATGAATATGTATAAAAGAAAGCCTCCAAAGCTACAACAACAACTGATGATCAAGTGAAAAACAATTAAGCAAAAATCCAACCACTTTGTGCCTTATGGAGTCAAATCCTTGTACCCACTTTTGTAATTCTATTATATCCATTTTCTTTCAAGTTGGGTTGAGTGAACTTGTAATTGGGGAAAAATATCTACCTTTGAGAGGTTAATTTTTATTTTCCATCTTTCTTTGTAAAAGAGTGAGTCTTGATTAAGCTTTGGGTAGAAAGCTTAATTGCTTTGTAAGGTTTCCTCATAATTCGAGAAAAAGGGAAGAATTTCTACTGAAATTGGTTCAAAATCCTTAGTGGGAGCTAAGGTAGTGGATGTAGAGCTTGTTCGAAGCTTGAACCACTCTAGATTTTTTGTGCCTTCATTTTTTATTTACCAATTTCCTCCCTCCAATTTTTAAAAGCCAATTTACCCTTTCTTGGCCATTTGTACATCGATTGATCAACACAACACTAGTGTTACCTTCACAGATCAAAATGCCTGAGTTTGAAAAGTTCTATGTAACAAACTCTCCATCTGCTCACCTCACCATGTTCTGCCGAAAGATGACGGGTCATGTTGATAATGACAAGCTTTTAATTCACTATTTTCAAGACATTTTAAAAAGGTCTGATGCCATGTGGTACAATCAACTTAGCCGGGACAAGATACAATCATAGAAGGATCTGGCTAAAGCCTTCAAAGAGTAGTAAAAACATATAATAGACATTGACCCAGACTGTTCAACATTGCAAAACATGAAGAAGAGGCCCAACGAGAGCTTTAGACAGTATGTGCAAAGGTGGAGGGATGTTGCAGCGCAAGTACAACCGCCTCTACTTGAAAGGGAGATAACGCCTACTTTTTTTAGAACCCTAAAAGATCTATTCCTGAAGTATATGTTGGGAAATGCAACCAAGAACTTCGAAGACCATGTGATATCAGGTGAACTCATAGAAGAAGGCATCAGACAATGGAAGATTCTAGATTCTAGCAGTGCGATCGTCAGAGGAGGAAGTGGATCAGATGTTCATATGATGGGGGTCTTATCCATCCCATCGACCTTGGTCCTCACACCAATCAAACTATTCGTACTCACTTTGACCTGCGATGTTTCAGAAAGTTGTCCATCCAATTCTGGTAACATATACAGAGTTGCTTCTAATGCTTGTTGAGAAAAACTTATTAGCCCTGGTTCAGTCTAAAACAAAAGAGCCTCCTTACCCAAAAGGCTATGAGGTTAATGTTGTGTGTGATTATCATCTAGGAAACATGTGCCACACTACTGAGAATTGTGGTACCCTGAGAAATAAGGTGCAAAAATTGAAAATGGCACTTTAAAATTCAACAATGAAGTCACTGAAATGAAATGACAATGAAATAGTGTTAGACCTGTCTAATCTATAGACAACCTTTTAAGACATCCTTGTCTTTTAAATCTCTTTTTGAGTAATACCTGGAACAAACCTTTTGCCTAGGCCCGAAGGCAAAAATGAATCTTTTGTAAGGGCGTGTGTGCGTTTGTTTTTAATGAATAATGCATTTCTATAAATTTTCTTAAAATTTAACTTATTCATATGCTATGATTTTTCCATACATATATGGATATAAGGGGCCATATTTTTTAAAATTCATATTTTAGAAAAATAATATTTTTTACTCATTCATATAAGAATCTTGCATGGTTGAGAAACAAAAGATTTCTTGCATTACTCTGTATAGAGATTTAAAGTACAAGGACCTAAGGCATGTGTCTACTCAGATCAAAAGTTTGAAGCCTTCAAAGTACCCAACAATGATATCTGAGCCCAAGATTAATTGGGGCATCAAAACAGACTTGAGAAGATTTGACCAATGATAAATTCAATTTCCCTTGAGAACAAGAAAAGAGATGGCGTCAAGGTCATTCAACTCAAAAGTTCAAATTCAAAGCAAGAACAACGAATTTTGGGGGGTAAACTTTTGGCTGGGGCAAATTTTGAACAGAAATTAAGCTGAACCAGAAGGAAATGACGCCTGCAAGTATCACATGCATCTTCATTCATCCCGAGGGCATACATGAAAGCATATGCATCGTTGCATCATCAAGCATGTTTATACATCACGACATCTAGCAAAAAATCATTGCAACTGAAGATTCCAGCAAGAATTCCATGCATCTCTGCATCATCACAAAAACATGCACATGCATTTCATTTGCATAAATACATTATCAGAAACTAACTTTGCACTTATTACTCAAAGAAATTTTCTGAAATTGATTCCTTATATAAGAATATTTTTCTTAAAATAGGAGTTTCTTAATTCTGTCTTTCCATAAGGACATTCTTCTTGAAAATAAGAGTTTCTTAATTATGTCCTTCTATAAGGACTAAAAAAAAGAATTTTTTAATTCCAACCTTTCATAAGAATACATTTTTCTCGAAAATAGGAGTTTCTTCATTTTGTCCTTTCATAAGGACATTCTTTTAAAAAAATAGGAGTTATTTAATTCCTTCCTTCCATAAGAATATTTTTCTCAAAAATGGGAGTTTCTTAATTCCGTCCTTCCATAAGGACATTTTTTCTTAAAACGAAAATTTTCTAATTCCTTACTTCTATCATTCCATAAGGATATTTTCCTCAAAACATGAATGTCTTAATTTAATCATTTCATAAGGATATTGTTTCTCTGAAAACAAAATTTCTTAATCAAATCTTTTCTCAAAATATATCTTCTTAAACCAAATCTATCTTTTCTTAAAGGTATTCGATCTTTTCTTAAAGGACCAAAAAATTTACAAGTTTGATGTTCTCAAAAAGAAAGGAACATATAGTTGTCAATAAATTCTAGTATCCTTAACACGAAGAAATGGGGCAAATATTGTCTGGAGCCTTCAATCAAGAAGGAACATACAACCATTAACAAGATCCAACATCCTTGACACGAAGGAATGAACCAATCAAAGTCCTATCTCAATCGTAACATGGTGTAGCGGATCAACAAACTCTTAGATCATTCCTCTTCATTAGAGTTATAGCTGGATCGGAATCAAAATCTCAGATCATGCCTCTTTGTTAGTGTTGTAGCGGATCAAACTTTCAGATCATACCTCTTCGTCGGTGTCGTAGCTTGATCGAAATTGAATTCTCAGATCATACCTTTTCTGTTAGTGGTGTAGCAGATCAAACTCCTAGATCGTGTCTTTCAGAGTTACAACTTGATAGAATTGAATTCTCAGATATTGTCTCTCTGTCAGTGGTGTAACAGGTCAAACTCCAAAATCGTGTCTTTCAGAGTTACAGCTTGTTCAGAATTGAACTCTCAGATCCTGCCTCTCCGTCAGTATTGTAGTAGATCAAAGTTTCAGATTGTGTCTCATTGTCAAAGTTATAGCTTGATCGGAAGTGAACTTTCAGATCCTGCCTCTTCGTTAGTGTTGTAGCGGATCAAACTCCCAAATCATGCCTCTTCGTCAGAGTTGCAGCTTGATCAAAACTTTCTCCAGATCTTGCATCTTCGTTAGTGTTGTAGGGATCAACCTTTTTAAAATTCTACCTCCTCGTCAGTGCTAGAGCAGATCACCCAAATTTACAGATTCTACTTCTTCAAGATTAGGCAAAACAGATGAACCACCTTATAATCAACCCTTTTAGTTTTAAAAAATGAAAAAAAAGAATAGGAAAAAGGGAAAAAAGAATAAAAAGAAAAAGAAAAAAGAAAAAAGAAAAAAAGAGAAGAAAATTCTGTCAGACCTTGTCTCTTCGTCATTGTTGCAGCTGGATCAAACATCAGAGGCTTCATACTTTGATCCTGTCTCTTCGTCAATGTCGCAGCTAGATCAAATGTTAGAGCCTTCATTATTCGATCACGTCTCTCTATCGGTGTTGTAGTCGGGTCAAATATCAGAACCTTCATCATTCGATCCCGCCTCTTTGTCAGTATTGCAGCCGGATCAAGTGTCAAAACCTTCATCCATCGATCCTGTCTCTTCGTCAGTGTTGCAGCTGGATCAAGTTTTGCAGACCTTGTCTCTTAGTCAATGTTGCAGCTGGATTAAATTTTCTCCAAGTATCGCATTGTCGTCAGAGTTGTAACAAGTTGAACTCATTTGGACTCGTCCAACAGATTACCCTAGGTCGAAGATTTTGATTCCCCAACAGATCTTCCAGTTTCAAGATTCTGCCTCTAGGAGTAGTGAGAAGATTAAGTGAAGCCCAAAGCAAGAGTGATGGCCAGAGAAACGAACTTTAACCTGACCGGAAAAAAATAGTTGTTCTTTTGTCTTTGCTCTATTACTGTTGCACAATAATGAGAAAAGAGGGGCAGCTGTAAACACCTATTTTTCTGGGCCTTAAAACCCAATAGCTAAAGCTCAACTCAAAATTTCATCCAAAAAATAATGTCCAGTTTATTATTATATCAGACACATACCAACCAACCCAAAATTTTAACCCGCATATTACAATAACACTGGCCCAATTACATAGCCCAATACCTAAACCCAATATGACAACCTAATAGAAATACCCATTTAATTAAACCCATTACAAAATTCTCAAAATACCCTTAACCCTAATAAACCCTAACCCTTCTTATCCACTACCACCGTCGCCCCTTGGCTTTCCAGCTCCCCGCGCGTCGTGGTCGCCACGCGCGCCACCATTGGCCACTCCATCGCCAACTTCTGCTCCACCGCCCTGACTCCTTTGTGCCACCGCCCCGCCGCCTGCAAAAACAAAAAAGAAGCATCATTATCTGTATCCAACTTATAATATTTTTATATGTATCAAATGGGTATAAAACCCAACAAGAAAACGAATGTAAAAGGGTTTTCTTTAGAGATTCGAAATAAGAAAAACGACCTTCTCAAACCATCAGTCGGATTCAAATCGAAAACAAAAAAAAAGAGCAAAAAGTAAAAAAATAAAAATCTTCTAAAAAATCCTTGTCTTTTTAAGATATAAGAGGATTGGGGATTATTACCGAAAATAAATCAAAGATTCAGGTTTAGAAAGCTTACCCGAGACCATCGGGGTATTTTTTCACTCCCCTGGCCCCCGTGGACGGCAGCGGTATACGGCGGCGACGCATCCGGCACCTGGGCAGAGACGAAAGGGCGAGAGAGGGAATTGAGAGAAATTGAGATTTTTTTTAAATCATCAGGAGAAAAATGATTGTTTTGGAGCCAAAAACAATCCTATTTCATGCCTCTCGACCTGCGCTTCGACCCAACCCGGCCGAGGTGACCCGCGCGTTTTAAAATATGGGCAAATTATGCCTGAGGTCCCACCACTTCCTATCCTATACATTTTTGGCCTTTAATTTGTGTTTTGTTTCATTTCGGTCACTGTTTATAATTTCTATTCTTCTTTATTTTTTTATTATTATTGTTGTTGTTATTATTGTTGTTGTTGTTATTATGTTTAATTTATAATAATAATAATAATAATAATAATTAGTTTTAGTATTTTGTACGTGAATATATATATAAGTATATTATATATTATAGTTATTATTATATTAAATTATTATTATTATAATTATATGTTACATATTATTATTATTATTTTATTAATATTACTATTACTATTCCTTCGATGTTAATGTAATAATAAGCTATACATATTGTTGTGTGTAATAAGTGCTACGCAATTGTGCAAGTATACACGTCGCAAGTAATAAAGTGATACGAGTATCGTCTCCACAGGGATTGGTTTGGGCCACTTTGCTTTAGTTATCGCACTGTAAAAGTAAAAACACAAATGATAGTAAGAGTTGATTTTAACGAGTAAAGTAAAAACAATAAACTTAAAGAATAGATGAAAGAAAAAGAAAGAATAGGTCAGGTTATCGTGAGTTGAGGTGTGATAGCCGATTGGATCGTCTTGGTAAAAGAGTGCAAGGGCAACTCAATTGTCGTGGCAACTTGCACAGCGGGGTTGCCTTGGCAACTAATCGATGGTTGCCTGGGCGACTAGCTGTGCAACTACTTGGGCGGCTGGGCAACAACTTCAAGGTTCGGCAGAGCGTTCTTCAATGGTTTCTTCTTATCCCATAGTCAAAACTCTAGCTACTTATGCATGCCTTGATAATACATCCCTGCGTGAATCAAGGGTGAACAACAACCAATCTTGCGCTCCTTTTAGCCATTAAAGTCCTTAACTTATTCCTAAGCCGGATTAATCTTCACCATCAATAGATTGAATAGAGACCATACTCATCCGTTTCTTGAATCTAACTCTCCCGATATTAGATAAACATATGAAGTTACGATATCCTCTCCCAATTCACTCGCAAACAAGAATAAGAACCAAGAATGAGTAAACCTTGAATTGAAAGTGCAAACTCTTATTACCTAAAGAAAATCCAATTATTTTTCACAACAACAAAACACAATAACCACAACCAATCAAGTTAGTTCATGGTTGGGTTCAAAAGATATACAAAGAATAATCCCCAAACCATGAATCTAATGGAAGCAAAGAAGAAGAAGAAGAAATCGAACTCTCTCCCCCTTGCTCTCTTGTCGAAATTTCTCTTCTCTTGCCCTTTGGAGTTGTCGAAATTTTCCCTCTCTTCTTGCTTTCCTGGAGTTGACGGCTTGGTGATCTATTTATAGGGCTAGGTCAAAGTCCTTCTTTGAGGAGGAAGTTAAGTTGGAATTAAATTATCTTTAAAGAATATAATTCTTTATTATAATTATATTCCTTCTAGAACTTCTCCTATCTTCTTGGAATTTAATTCTTCTTTAACCTCTTCATGGAAATCAAACTCCTTTGGGATTTAGCTTTGCTCTACGTCATATTGGGATTGTCTAGTCATCAATTTCGACTACCATATCACCTTATTCTTTGTCGACAATTGCCCTGGCAACTGGCTCAGCGTCTCCTTCATGCATTGCCCTGGCAACTAGCTCAGCATCTCCTTCATGCACTGCCCTGGCGACTGGTTCTAGCCTTGTTTAGGCAAGTGATTCTGCACACACAAAAAATACACCAAAGCAACATCTTTTTCCACAAAAATCACCAAGTTATGTAATCAAGCTCAACGGTGGAAATAAACATGAATTAATGCATGAATGACTAATTATGTAACTAATATGAGCTTAAGTCTAACAATAATATGAGTAAAAAGGGTAATAAAAATAGTACTTTTGAACAGTTATCACACCCCTAAACTCGAACTATTGCTTGTCCTCAAGCAATGCAAACTAACAATTACCTGCCAAGACTTTAATCATCAAAGACATGCTTCAAACTTGAATTCAAACCTCGGAACCGTGGCACAAAGTATGATCACCTTTTAATTTTTCGGATAGCACAAAAATTACCCGAAACCAAACTATAATGCTCGTGACAATGTGTGTGCGTAGTTGTGTACAAGTTGATTTTCAAGATTCTATGTGAACAATAGGCTTTTATCAAGTTAATTAGCGGGGCATTTATTTAGCTTTTCACTAGAGCCAATTTTCGGGCACCTCTAGCAAAGTAAGCAATTTCTCATTTTATTTTAGTCAACTAGAGCCAATTTCGAGCACCTCTATCGATTCTTTAATGTGCATTAACTACTAGAGTCAGTTTCGGGCACCTCTAGCAAGAAAGTGCATTTACTACTAGAGCCAGTTTCGGGCACTTCTAGCAAGAATTTAACTTTTAATTTTAAATTTTAAATTTACCCAAATTTTAAGCAACCTAAGTTCACTAAGTTTCTTTCAATCAACAAGACATAACCGTGTAAAAAAATTCAGCATCATAGTAAAATTCTAAGTTCTTTTTATGCAATCCTAAAATTAAAGGTTCTTTCAATTAAGTGCAGTGGCAAAAATTCATCATTGGATATTCAACAAGTCTTAAGCAATTAAATCCAATTAAAGGCATGGCAAGTAACATATGCAACCTATATGTGATTGCTAAAGATGAATGTAACTAAACATGAAACTAACTAGAAACCAACACCCCCCCAAACTCGAGAGAAGCATTGTCCTCAATGCATGTAAAAGTGAAACAAAATTTAAAAGAAACTAAATGAAATGAGTTAGTCGGAGAGGTCGTTACCTCGAGTGATAAGTTTCCTTTGTGCCGTTTGCTTGATTCATTTTCTGGTCAGTGGTTGAATGCTTGTGGCTGGTACCGCTTGAATAGCATTGATTTGATTTGATCCATGTTTGGGCATCATAAGTTGTCGAAGCCATTGTTGTTGCCTGGGCATCGCCAGTTTCTGTTATGGTTGTTGTGGCAAGTAGTCGGCAGTGAATTTCCTTAGCATGATGGTTGTGAGTCTTGTTGTGGAAAAGAAAACAAAACAAAGAAAACCTGGAAACTAAAGATAATGAAGAAAAATAAAATATCTCCTAAAATTCCAAAAATAAATAAAGAGAAAAAAATAACCGAAAATAATAGAACAAAATAGTTCGAAAAAAATAAAAAGAAAAATAAAAAGAAAAAGAAAATATTGAAATGAGAGCATGGTCATGCATCTCCTAAGGTGTCAACTTCTTTGTTACATTCTACATGAACACCGTTGTAGTGCTTCAATCTTTGTCCGTTAACTATGTTCGTCGGTAATGGACTTGATTATCACGGCACCATGGGAGAATGGTTTGACAACTTCGAATGGTCCCGACCATCTTGATTTTAGTTTTCCCAAGAAAAGTTTCAGCCGGGAATTGAATAAGAGAACTAGTTGCCCTGGCATGAATTACCGCGGCAATAGTTTCTTGTCCTGCCATTGCTTTGTTTTCTCCTTGTAGATTCATGCATTGTTATAGGCGAGTGCACGAAATTCTTCTATCTCGTTGAGGTCCAACAAACGTTTTTACCCGGCACTTTCTCAATCCATATTCACGGTCTTGATTGCCCAATATGCCTTGTGTTCGATTTCCATCGGTAGATGGCATATTTTGCCATAGACAAGTCGGAAGGGGGACATACCTAAGGGTGTTTTGAATGCAATGCGATATGCCCAAAGTGCGTCATCTAGTCTTACTGACCAATCCTTCCTAGAGGAATTTATAACTTTCTCGAGTATACCTTTCAATTTTCGGTTGGAAATTTCTGCTTGCCCATTAGTTTGTGGGTGATATTGCCCGTCCTATGGCAACAATCACATTGCTTGTAAAACTCTTGGGCATCTTTGTACAGTGTTGGCCAATACAAATCGGATTGCAAAACTTTGGCCGTGGTACGAGTTCTTCCAAAATGTCCTCTATAGAGTGAATAATGGCATTACCGGAGTACATTATGCTGCTCTTCTTCAGGGACACATCGGCGTATGACCTGATCTGCACATTGTTTAAACAAAAGAGGCTCATCCCAAAAGTAATGCTTAGCATCATGGCGAAACCGCTTCTTCCATTGGTGAGTAAGGCCATAAGGTAAAATACCACAAACAAGGAAATTAACTAAATCCGCGTACCAGGGTATTACTGTGGCATGTGCTGTCGTGGTGACTGCTCCCAAGGTTGCCGAGGCGTGTGCATCTAGAGTTGCCGAGGCATACGCATCAGGTGCTGCTGCGGCGTCGAGAGTTGCCGAGGCGTGTGCGTCTAGAGTTGTCGAGGCATGCACATCCATAGTTGTCGAGGCGTCGAGGGTTACCGGGGGGTGCGCGTCTGGAGTTGTCGAGGTATGCGCGTCTGGAGTTACCGAGGCGTGCGCGTCAAGTGCTACTGCGGTATCTATGGTTGCCGAGGCATGCGCGTCTGGAGTTGCCGAGGCATACGCGTCAAGGGCTGCCGAGGCATCGAGGGCTGCCGAGGCGTCGAGGGTTGCCGAGGCGTGCGCATCAAGGGCTGCTGTGGCGTTGAGGGTTGCCGAGGCATGATCATCCATGGTTGCTGAGGCGTGCGTGTCAAGAGCTGCTGCGGCGTCGAGGGTTGCCGAGGCGTGCGTATCCATGGTTGTTGAGGAGTGCGTATCCATGGTTGCTGAGACAACTAAAAGTTGCTCATCTGGGAATGCATCACATATCTCTAAATCCGCATCCTCATCCCTGTGTGTTGGCCTAAGACTACTCCTACCGCGAAATCACTTGCATCACCCATGAGCTCAAAAGGTAGTGTCTAATCTGGTGGAACGATAATGGGTGCCGAGGTAAGCTTTTCCTTTAGGGTTTCGAATGCTTGGGCGCAAGAATCATCAAAATTGAAGACTTTGTCCTTTGCTTTGTCTACTTCAATTCCCTTGGATGAAATCTAGTGGCCGAGCACTATTCCTTCATCTACCATAAAATGGAACTTCTCCTAATTAAGGACTAAATCGGTTTCTTCACATCTTGTCAACACATTCTATAAATTTCCGAGGCAACTATCGAAGTCATTACCAAAAACGAAAAAATCATCCATGAAGATCTCAAGGAAGTCTGCGACCATGTCTGAAAAGAATGCCATCATGCATCTTCTAATGTTACTGCATATCTGAGAAAACTTGAGGATGGCCATTTTTGATACTTCTTATAGTCCATCCGCACCCTCCATCGGGTGACAATATTGCCCAAAAAAAGTTTGGCCAATGTTCTTGTAGCTACTCCCCTTTGTGTTACCATGGTGGAGGTGTCTTTCTTTCGTGTTCCCTTGTAGTTCATGCATGCCATCCACCTTGCTACTATTCCTGAAGGCACAAATATATTAATAGGAAAAATTATATCCATTCCCAACCATTCATTTACCTCATTCTTGTTGACTTCTATCATGGTTGGATGTATCTTTTGTTGTCGTGGCAATTGCTGCTCAAGCCAATTGTCGTGACAAATAGTTGCTAAAATTCGCTGTAAGTCAAGGGAAGAACCAATTTTCTAAAAAGCTTTACGAATCCAAACACATTTTTCTTTTGGCCTCTCAAACATCTCCATCAGTAGAGATTTTGATGGCTTCAAATCTACCAACATAGGTTCCCCAAGACATACCTACAATGGACGAGGTAAGTTTTTAAAGAATTCCAAAGGTTCACCATTACCTGCTCATATTCCATTGGTAAAGTATTATCATGTCGTTGATCTTGCATGTGGTCGTGCAATTGCCGTAGCAACTGTAGATGAGAGCAATCTACAGATTTTTGCTTCAACATCAACGTTGTATCCTTTTGGGCATCAGGTTCCTCAGAATTTGTTGTAGTATTGTTGTTCTCAGCTTCATTGAGTGTTGTCGCGGCATTGCTCTGTTCAGGCTCCTCAATCATTACCGAGGCAATTTGTTGCTCAGACTCATCATGTGTTGGGCAGACTTTCTCATCAACATACTCTCGACTTTGAGGTTTTAGTTGTTCCTCACACATCGAAGATCTTTCCTTGCATTGTTCCTTGTCCTCTTGCCTTGGGACTTCAGTATCCCTAGGAATGAATTGTTGGTGCATGTTATCCATGACATATGTGGATCTCATCAATTGATCTTCTGAATCCCTCAAGGGTGCATCCCACTGAGCTATCCTCATATTCATAGACTTTGATAGCTCTCGAATCTCTTCAATTGATCCGTCAAGTCTAGCCAAGGAGGCTAGCAACATTTCCTCCAAGGAATTGGAATGCTCTTGGATAGGACTACATTGTCATGGCATATCTGTTGCTGCGGCAAAATTGTTATGGTAAAAAAAATTTTGAGTTTTTTGACCATACCATGAAGAATTTTGTTGTTGGTTGCCTCTATGGTCCTCCATGTAGTCATATGCACCGAAAATGTGAGGGCAATTTTCAAACACATGATGTTCTCTACACATAACACAAGATTTTTCCACGGTATAGGCTCTTTGGGCTTTTCTCGGTTGGTATAGGTAATCATCAAAGGGTGCAAGAAACTCTTGATTGGATTGATTCATATCTTCCAACTCAACTCTCGAATAGATCGGCTTTTATTTCCCGACATGTTGATGTCCCTTAACTTGTAGTGCACCTATTTTTTTTTTGATAAAACAAACAAAAAGAAAAGTTAGTAAAACTAAAAAAATGCAATAACAAAAACAACTAACACCAATTGCCAATCCCCGGTAGCGGCGCCAAAAACTTGTTGCATGTAATAAGTGCTACGCAATTGTGCAAGTATACACGTCGCAAGTAATAAAGTGATATGAGTATCAAGTATCATCTCCACAGGGATTGGTTTGGGCCACTTTGCTTTAGTTATCGCACTGTAAAAGTAAAAACACAATTGATAGTAAGAGTTGATTTTAACGAGTAAAGTAAAATCAATAAACTAAAAGAATAAATGAAAGAAAAAGAGAGAATAGGTCAGGTTATCGTGAGTTGAGGTGTGATAGCCGATTAGATCATCTTGGTAAAAGAGTGCAAGGGCAACACATTTGCCGTGACAACTTGCACAGCGGGGTTGCCTTGGCAACTAATCGATGGTTGCCTGGGCGACTAACTACTTAGGCGGCTAGGCAACAACTTCAAGGTTCAGCAGAGCGTTCTTTAATGGTTTATTCTTATCCCTAAGTTGAAACTCTAGCTACTTGTGCATGCCTTGATAATACATCCCTGAGTGAATCAAGGGTGAACAACAACCAATCTTGCGCTCCTCTTAGCCGTTGAAATCCTTAACTTATTCCTAAGCCGGATTAATCTTCACCATCAATAGATTGAATAAAGACCATACTCATTCATTTCTTGAATCTAACTCTCCCGATATTAGATAAATAGATGAAGTTATGAGATCCTCTCCCAATTCACTTGCAAACAAGAATAAGAACCAAGAATGAGCAAACCTTGAATTGAAAGTGCAAACTCTTATTACCTAAACAAAATCCAATTGTTTTTCACAACAACAAAACACAATAACCCCAACCAATCAAGTTAGTTCATGGTTGGGTTCAAAAAATATACAAAGAATAATCCCCAAACCATGAATCTAATGGAAGCAAAAAAGAAGAAGAAGAAATCGAACTCTCTCCCCCTTGCTCTCTTGTCGAAATTTCTCTCCTCTTGCCCTTTGGAGTTGTCGAAATTTTCCCTCTCTTCTTGCTTTCCTAGAGTTGACGGCTTAGTGATCTATTTATAGGGCTAGGTCAAAGTCCTTCTTTGAGGAGGAAGTTAAGTTGAAATTAAATTATCTTTAAAGAATATAATTCTTTATTATAATTATATTCATTCTAGAACTTCTCATATCTTCTTGGAATTTAATTCTTCTTTAACCTCTTCACAGAAATCAAACTCCTTTGGGATTTAGCTTTACTCCACGTCATCTTGGGCTTGTCTAGTCATCAATTTCGACTACCATATCACCTTATTCTTTGTCGACAATTGCCCTGGAAATTGGCTTGGCGTCTCCTTCATGCATTGCCCTGGCAACTAGCTCGGCATCTCCTTCATGCACTGCCCTGGCAACTGGTTCTAGCCTTGTTTAGGCAAGTGATTCTGCACACACACAAAACACACCAAAGCAGCATCTTTTTCCACAAAAAACACCAAGTTATGTAATCAAGCTCAACGGTGGAAATAAACATGAATTAATGCATGAATGACTAATTATGCAACTAATATGAGCTTAAGTCTAACAATAATATGAGTAAAAAGGGTAATAAAAATAGTACGTTTGAACACTTATTATATATATATATATATACTTGTACGAATTTCGCATTTGTCCATTTTAACCAAATTTTAAATTAAAAATGACATTCCTTTTTAGGGATTATTGTGAAAAACGTACATCGAACATAAGGGGTGCCGCTTTCCATTAGTCTCTATTACAAAATTCCATTTTTAAATTCTAAACTATAATTTTCAAAATAAATTCCCTTCATTCGGGAATCTAACGGGAATTATGACCCGAGTGTAGGGGTATAAATTCCTTTCATACACAGAAAAATTCTTTTAAATATATTAAGGGGTCACAAATTTTAAATTAAATTTGAATTCTTAATTTCCATAATTTAGACAATATGTAATCGATCAGGTACCAATTTTAGGCGTTGTGAGGGTGCTCATCCTTCCCCACACGTAATGACTCCCGAACCTGTTTTTCTGGTTTCGCAAACCAAAAATAAAAAAAACAAATTTTATTAAAATAACTAGGTTTTTAGGTGATCCAATCTCACCTAAATAAAAAAGATTGGTGGCGACTCCATTCAAAACCAATTTTCATAAAAAAAAAATGCGTCAAGCACCACCGCCAGGCATGACTGTTGTTACAATGGTAGAGTATGGTTGGGCCTTGTGTGCCCCTTGATGTCATGATATGGATTGCACGTGTTTAGGCGACTAACGTAGCGCCATGTATCAATTTAACTGCCATATCATTTTACTTGTTACATGCCCATGTTTATGATCTGTTGAAGCATGGTAGTGTAGGAGTATATCCATTGAGCTTTATGAGCTCAACGTTTGGAATCGTTGTTTCCTTATGCAGGTTTTTAGGTGATTGCGTTGCATGCAAAAGAACCCTATCGGAGTAGGATTTTAGTTCATCGATGTGATCAATAGTAAAATATTTAGGCTTATCGAGCGATGTATTCATAAAACCCTTGTTTTATGTATGTTACTCTCCTCTAATTTTAATCATGTCGAATGTTTTTAATTACTTTGTTTTAATTGGAACTCACATGCAAACGATTTAACTATTTTGTATTAACTCTTTTCCAAAACATTGTTGAATTTATAGAAATGTTTATGTTGTGGGCTAAATCTAGTGGTGAAATTTTATCTATGGCTTGGGCTTGAGGCCCAATTGTGACGTCGGGTTTAGGGCGTTACAACATGTTTCTATCTTAGTTTTTAGATATAAACTAAAACCCTTGTCTAAATCTTCTCCAGCACAACACCCTTTTAATCTTCATCATTTAGTAATTGTTTTCAATCGAAGTATCCAAACTTTATATTTTGAACTGAATTGATCATTTATTTTGGTCAATAAAATAATAATTTTGTTTAATTTTTTGAGATGGGGATTCCCTGAAAATTGTGGGGATCTGTGCGGGAATGGCATGAGGACGAAAAAATTCTCGAAGCACTTAATGGAAGATTCTCTGAAATCGTAACCGTAAGTGTTGAAGACAGAATAAAAATACAAAATCGTCCCCGCCCCGATTCCCACCCCTAATTACCTGGGATTCAAATACTTGACAAAATGTTTTTATACACAACTTTTTTCACTTCACCTATAATACTTTGATGATTTAATTTTCACAAATGAAATTAGTTATATAAAATATTTATTTTCCTTTTTATATGTATTTATACTAATATTAAAATTTTGCTTGAGTTTGTTGTCACGAATTAACTCGAATACCAGCTCATTTCATAATTCTAAATTTATCCTTATTTTCAAGTATAATAAATATTTTTGTAAGGTTCTCTTATTCTTTTCATACATTTATAAATCTTTGAGACAAGCCTTTAATCACTTCACCCATAATAATTGAGAATTTAAATTTTCACAAATGAAATTGTCTACATAAAATATTTATTTTCTTTTGGTAACAAAATATTTTTTAAAATGTAGTTATAAAATAATTAAAATCTTAGTTAAGTTTGGTGTCATAAATCAACTCAGACGTGAACACAGTTGGTAATTATAAATTTATCTTTATTTTGAAGTACAATAAAGATTTTTGTAGGTTTCTTTTGATTATTTTTTTTCATGCTTTTATAAATCTTTAAATAAAACTTCCAAAACTCATAACTTAAAATTCGACCACATAATCAAAAGCTTAAGATGTTAAAAAAATGTTTAAATCAAAGTATATATTTATAAGGTTATAATAGTGACTCAATTTTATTTACACTAATAAATAATTATCATTGAAAATTATTAATTTCCTAAATTCTAATGTTTAAATTATATTTTACAATATATTTTTAATAAATTTAAGTAATTTTAATATTAATTTTTTAAAGAAAATATTTTAGAAATAAAATATTTTATTATAAAAATAAATATTGTTCTCGGTTGTCTGTTCGGAAAGTAACTTAAAATATAATATATATTTAAAAGGTTACCAAAAATTAAATATATATTTTATTATAAAAAATACCAATAGTTATACCAAAAAATAAAACTACTAATTTTCTATTCTCAAAAAATTATTAATTTCCTAATTTATTAACATTTATTTTTTAAAAAAATTTAAATACTTTGTTATAAAAATAAGTATTGTTCAAGCGCATCTCTAAACCTAATATATTTTCCCTAAATATAAACATACATATCCATGAGTGGGTCCACGTGCTATCTTGTCATGCATGCGGTTGAAAATTTAAAGTAACCAACACAGCAAGAAAACGACACACGTCCAGGGAATCCCATGAAACCGCAAGGCATTTACTAATCATGGTTAGGTCAAGCTTAACGATAAGTGTTTGATGAAATGTCCATAACGGTGGCGGGCTACTTCCTTTTCAAGGCGTTTAAACGTGTTTTAAGTTGACTTGTACAACTCTGCAATTTAGTCGCAACTTTACGCTGATCTTTTATTACATAAAGTCAAACGATTTGAATAGTTGTGTAAGAAAGAGGAACAGTCTAAATTATCCCGGTATCAAGGGAAGAAATAAATAATTTTCTGTTTTCTTTTGCAACAAATTCTGGCAGGATGAAGTTTATCAACACCCTGATTCTGCTATCATCTTTTCTAGCCTTGGGTTGGATTGGGACACATAAACTCGAGGCTGCAACACTGCCTGAAGACGAAGGTATGAACAAGTTACTTGCAGGGATTCAAGTTGCGGTCTGTATAGCAGTAGGAAACCGTCCAAAACTGCTATTGCGGAAAATAATGGTCTGCAACGACCGTTATGTCCACAACCACGATTTAAATCCTTGGTTACTTGAATTAGTTCTTTGGGGTCTGTTTTGATGGATTTGTGTCTGTATACAGTGATAGTTCTGAACCGAATTGCAAGAACAATGGGGGCTGTAAACTGGAATTTTGATGCAAATGCCTGCCAAGAGAATATAACAACCCCTGTAGACACAGGATATGCCCCTGAGAGGAATGTTAGTTGCCGTTGCGAGAATGAAACCTGCCATGTCACACATTTGTAGGTTTTCCGAATCCTTCTTTACTTTTTTTTGTGAGTGTGTAATGAGCAGTAATAGCAAGTTAACTGTTTGCTTCAGTTTGGACCTGACAACATAAATCTTGAAATGTCTAGTTGTAACTGAATTAGATTATGTTTAATTTCTCAATACACGCCAAAGCCACTCCCTCCCCTTTAATTTATGTTAAAAAAAGATTATGTTTAATTTCAAATTGAAAACATGTAGGATGCTAATTACGTTATCCGGACTTGAAGGTGATTCTGTATCTACATGTACATGCTTGATTTGTTTTAACGTTTTTCTGTATCGATACATAGTGATGAGAGACTAAAACTGCGCTTGTTACGGATTTCAGAATATTTAAGCGTTACAACCTTCCTGGAATACTTCCATCTGAGCTAGTAAATCTTTCTTATCTCAAAGAGATGTAAGCAACACGATTATCTTTTGATCTCGCATTGTGTCGCCTGCATATATATAAATTTAAGATCATGTTACATTTTCTGCAGTGATTTTGCATATAACTACCTGAATGGTTCGATACCAAATGAATGGGGTTCAATGCAGTTGGAGAAAATGTGAGTTAATCTCGTTTACTTTCTAGTTCACCATAATCGGTTGTTATTGAGCTAACTGGATAACCTTCATGCAGCTCTGTCTTTGGAAACCGATTATCCGGGACAATCCCGATCTCTCTGGGGAACATTAGCACCCTCAAGTACTTGTAAGTTTTTGAGTAATCTAATTATTGGACGATGTTTTGAAACTGGAATCCTTTGAAAACTAGACTCATTGAATCACATTCTTTACATTCCTTTAGTTTAGGATTTTAAGCACACAACCTTAGTTTATCTATCTTCCAGGGACCTCGAAGTAAACAATTTTTCCAGACAAGTCCCACCAGAGCTCGGGCAGTTGGCGAACTTGGAAACTTTGTAAGACATTTGAAAGACTTTGTATTTGGACTATAGAGCTTTGCTTCTTTTTTCAGTCTTTGAAAGATGTAATACATTTGTTTTTTTCAGAAGATTGTCATCCAACAGACTGAGTGGAAATTTACCATCAGAACTTGCTGGTCTGAGGAACTTGACAGATTTGTAAGCTATTCGTTGGACCTCTTTATGCTAAGTTTAATTAAAACACAACAAAACGAAATGATAAAAAATTTCTAATTAATTTATGAACATTAATTTTGTGAAATGCAGTCGGATAAATGACAACAACTTGAATGTCAGTATACCTGATTTCATTCAGAATTGGAACAAACTTGAGAGACTGTAAGATTTCTTCAACTTTCAAGATGTTTCCATAGTGATTTTATGTATCAAATTTGTACATTTTTCAACCTGAAATCTTTTTTTTTTTTTTAATTTATCTTGGACAACCAGGGAAATTCAAGGTAGTGGACTTGAAGGACCTATTCCATCATCCATTTCTACTTTGGAAAACTTATACATTTTGTAAGTGAAAACTTCTCAATTTCATAATCAGCAGAAGATAAATGGCATCAATTTACTGAACTTTTTGTTTGCTAAATGTTTTCGTCTCAATATTATACTTATTTACAGGATGATAAGTGATATAAATGGATCAAATCAGCCTTTTCCTGATCTAAGGAGCCAGACAAATATCAGGCGAATGTAACGTTCAATTCTAATCTTCTTCAAATTCTAAATATGATATATGATTAATCACTCCTACATCAGGATATTTGAAATGGATAAAATCTTGGATTTTGTAGAATTTTAAAGAAATGCAGCATTTCTGGGCAGATCCCTGAATATGTTTGGAGAATGAGGAACTTGCGAATGCTGTGAGTATTCTTTATAAGTAATTCTTAAGTACTAAAAGGGTTTTGGAGTTTTAGGAGTATTAGGAAGGGGGAGTTATTTTAGCAATAACATTGATATTTTTTCCTTATTGTGGACAGGGATCTCAGTTTTAACAGTATCACTGGAGATATCGAAAATGCCATACCCCCTGGAGAGTTAAAATTCCTGTAAGTTTCTTTTACTTCCCATCTTTTTCCTTTGATAAAAGAACTCATCTAAGCCATGATACTATTGATACCAATAATTTTCCCTAGTTTATCTTAGCTTGAAATATTGACTTTGCATGGTGCATATCAGCTTTCTAACTGGAAACAATCTGAGTGGAAATATACCGCAATCAATCTTGAGGACAGGAATAACTGTGTATGTATTTTCTACTAGGATTTCTATTTCTTTTGTTTATCTTAAGAATATTTGTTTTTAAGTTCATAACTGGCACTTACACTAAGAATATGGTTCTAATTTTCATATTTTCTGGCAGGGATCTTTCTTACAATAGTTTTGCTTGGCAAAGCCCTCAGCAGCCTGCTTGTCAGCCATTGTTGGTTTTCTTTATTTCCGTTTCATTGCAGAGAAAATGTCTAATTCCTATATGCTTTTCTAATGCAAAATTACTGAAATTTTGCTGTGTTTTTGTTTTAAAATAGGAATAATATTAATCTGTTCCGCAGTTCTTCATCAAGAAACCCATAAGTTGCCTTTCTTACTGCATCAATTATGTATGTTAAAATATTTCAAATAAATGAATACACAAACATGTGGCAATCAATATAACATGAATTATAGTGTCAAAATTTGTATCGGTATATAACGTCTTAAACACGAACAAAACGCAAATACATGGTCTAGGCATAGTCTATCCTTGGTTCTTCATTAAATAATTCAAAAGTTTAAGCTAAGTTCTTCTTAACATTAGTAATTTTCCCTTAACTCTAAAGTCTAAACCCTTTTGGAGCTAATCCATTCCTTTCTATCTTTATAACAGGGGTGAAGTTTTTCAATGCAGGAACGATTTCAAATGTGAAAAATGTAAGTATGCAGAAAATGTTGCTTTAAGTTATAATTTTTTCAATAACCTTGTATTCTGTTGTCATTTTCCATTAGCATCTCCACTTGAAATCATGGATTTAAACAGCGATTGTAACATGATATTAAAGCTGTTATTTTCCATTCATTCTTTCTACGTCAGCTAATATTTACAGCAGTTGGTTGCGGTAACATCTAACATTAAAATGTATCTGTGATTGCATTTTAAATCCCTGTTTGCAGCTGTGTGTTGATAGCATCTGCGATGCTCCTCCCTATGTAGTTTAGTACTTAATTGTCTCTCATTTCAGATTCACACTCTTTGTACGTAAATTGCGGTGGAAATGATGTGACAATAAACGGTAAAACTTACATAGGAGATAGAACCTTTGGTACTGGTGGTGGTGCAACATTATATCAGAATAATGATAACTGGGGATTTAGTAGCACCGGAGATTTTAGAGATGATAACGATGAACTGAACTCACAATCACGTTTCACTAGAGCTGTTTGCTCACCAAACCTCTTTGAATTATACACTACAGCAAGACTGTCTCCACTTTCGCTTACTTATTATCAATATTGTTTGGAAAATGGGAACTATAGTGTGACTCTACACTTTGCTGAGATTCAATTCTCAAATAATGCAAGCTATGGAAGCCTTGGGAGGCGATTGTTTGATATCTATATTCAGGTAAATGATCAAAACCAAGATGCATTATTGTGTTAATGGCTTATCAACAATGTGTTTCTGGTTTTGATTTTAATGTGGCACTGGCAGGATGAGGTTATGGAAAAGATTTCGACATTGTAGCAGAAGCTAAAGCAGTTCTTGCCCCAACGACAAAATCATATAATGTTAGTGTAACGAACCGTAGACTAGAGATACGGTTCTACTGGGCTGGCAAAGGAACTCAAGCAATCCCTGACAGAGGAACCCTTGGTCCACTGATTTCAGCAATCTCCTTAGAAAATCCAGATTTTAAACCAGCAGAGAAGAGCAATGTTGTGCCAATCGTTGTTGGCATCATAGGAGCATTTCTAGTAGTCCTCGCATCATGTTTCCTTTGGTGGAGATACTATTTCAAAGCCAAGAACCGGCGAGAAAGAGGTTTGTATTGTTTCAGCTTTTGCCTTTAAGACAAAGAACCTACTTGTTTTTTTATGTGTAATTCCTCCTTGTTTTGCAGATCCTGAAGGCCTAGATGTTCAAATCATGTCTTTCACTTTAAAGCAAATTAAGGTTGCCACCAATAACTTTGACTCTGCAAACAAGATCGGAGAAGGTGGATTCGGACCTGTTTACAAGGTATAAAAACCAGATATAATATGGGGTTTCAGTCTACAGATTATGCTTTGAGTATTTTTATTATTGGGTTGCAGGGTCAGCTTGCTGATGGAACAGTAATTGCAGTGAAGCAGCTATCTTCGAAATCAAGTCAGGGCAATCGTGAATTCATGAACGAGATTGGTATGATATCATGTTCACAACATCCGAATCTTGTGAAGCTTTACGGATGCTGCATTGAAGGGAATCAATTGTTGCTTATATACGAGTACCTTGAAAATAATTGCCTTTCTCGGGCTTTGTTCGGTAAGTTCATCAACTTTTACCTGCTGGATTTAAACTGGATGGTTAAGAAAATGGAAGAAAAACCTTAATAAGTGGACAATGATTGATTTTCCTATGCAATATTTCCTGGGATTTTTCTTTAGGCCCAAGAAATAGTCAAATGAACCTGGACTGGTCAACCAGGCACAAGATCTGTACTGGAATAGCTAAAGGTTTAGCATTTCTTCATGAAGAGTCTAGACTCAAAATTGTTCATAGAGACATCAAAGGTACCAATGTCCTGCTAGATAGAGACCTAAATCCTAAAATATCCGACTTCGGATTGGCGAAGCTTCACGAGGAAGAAAAACCCACATCAGCACACGAGTTGCCGGAACAATGTAAACCACTCATCATCTTTCAATCTTTTTTTTCTACATTTCTAGTTGATGAATCTGTTCCAAGTTTTGAAACAAAAATTACATGATAAAATTTGAATGCAGAGGATTGCACCAGAGTATGCACTGTGGGGTTATTTGACAAACAAGGCAGATGTTTACAGTTTCGGAATTCTGGCTTTGGAAATCGTCAGTGGGAAGCACAATATGAATTATGGACCAGAGAATAAACATACTTGCCTTCTTGATTGGGTAATCATTACATACACACACACATAACAATGAGTTTTTTATATTTTTGAAAAACATAGCAATGAACTTACTATTCTTATGTATGTGTTTAGGCCTGTAATTTACAGCAAAATGGAAAGCTATTAGAGTTGGTGGATGAAAAGCTGGGAACTGAATTTAACAAGGTGCAAGCAGAAGGGATGGTTAAAATGGCTCTTTTATGTACAAACGGTTAGCCTTCATTAAGGCCAACCATGTCTGAAGTAGTAGGTATGCTAGAAGGAACGACCGACATCCCGGAAATAGTCCCTGATCCGGGTAGTTACAATCAAGATTTGAGGTTTAAAGCCTTTAGAGATCATCATAAGTCTATGAACAACTACAGTAAGGTGAGCAGCTCACCGTCTGCAGGGTCCATGGTTGAACTTTCTTCTGCTAGACTGAATGAAATCAGCCAGGAGTCCTACTCAGGGTTTAAAGCATCGGAAACCCAGACATCAATATCAGCCCCATCGTGGATCGGTTCGTCACCGTCCGTATAGCATTCGGAGAAGCACACCATAGCTGGATTCTTTAAATTCTACCCATCCTCTTGTATTTGTTAATGGCCTATACTATTACCATATTTTATACATGGTTTGAGTGATGACTCTGAGCTTCTATTGAAACACATGGGATATGAACCTTCCAGTGAAACTTGTTTTCATGTGGAGGAGTTGGAGTTTTGTTTTGATAAACCAGCCCTTATTTTTATTTCTTCTGTCCTACTTAAACATCACAACTCAGACAAAGGTTTTTCATTTTTGTACGAACAATTATCGTTTTGGTGTCAAACTGAAATGTTAGAAGAAATAAAAATGCAAATATGGAGTCACCAAGATTATCAACATAGTTCGGCAAACATGCATCTGCGAAGCATTGCCCGATGAACGAATTCATTAACAAATTTCACGATACAACTTTTGATAACCAATCCAAACAGTTCAAGTGAATTCTATTACAATGCATTTCAAAAGAAGATTAAGAGCTAGTTTAGCATTTTTTAAAATTTGTTATGATATATGTAGAGCCTTAAAGATCATATCGGTGAAGTATGTTTATGAGGTTAAAAACGTCGGGTTTTAGGATGAACCATAAAAATCCTCTACCCTTTTTTTGTGTCTTTTTTATGCCCAACACTAAAAATACTAAAAAAAATTAAATTTTAAGCCATAACCTTAAATTTTAAATCCTAAACCTTACATCCTATATCTTAAAAAGTACACCTTATCCCAAATTCCCTAAACCCTAACCTTAAACCTAAATACTAAACTCTAAATCTAATTTTTAGTGTGAAAGCATAAATAGGGACACCGAAAAGGTAGATGATTTCTATTCTCAATACAAGGTCTCTATACATGGACGAATGCAAGATTTTTATGTTGAGGTGTGAATTATATTGGAAATTCATGAGTAGAAATCATTGTCTTTTTTTGGGTGGACTCAGACACTAAAAAATTAAGTTTAGGGTTAATATTTGATAATAGGGTTTAAGGGATTATGTATAATGTGTATTTTTTAGGGTTTATGATTTAAAATTTAGGGATAAGGCTTAAAATATAATTTTTTAGTATTGGAGCATAAAAATAGACAGCGAAAAGAGACTTTTTTATATGCTCAAACACTAAAAAAATTAAATTATAAGCGTTATTCTAAATACTAAATCATAAATCTTAAAAAAATACGCAATACACCCAATGTCCTAAACCATAATCTTAAATCTTAATTATAAACTTAAATTTTTAGTGCGGGGCAACAAAAAGAGATAGGAGATTTCTATTCTTGGTCTAATGGTCAATCATGCTCATGTTGCCTCATATTGTATAAATAGGAATGTAATATAAGTTTATTTAATAAAAAAGTAAAAGGTAATTTTTCTAACATATTTAAAGTATTTTTAAAATGTTTAATAGTTTTGTATTCTTTATATATATTTGAAGGCTTAATGCATGATTTAGTCCCTAAATTATATCATTTTCCAATTTGATCCTTTTACTTTTGATTGTAGGTGTCACGTGATATGTTCTAATAGGTGTCGTGTTTCATATGGGTGAGCAAATAGTCGTTAAAATGAATAAATTGATTTTTTGTTAGCTTATTCGGTTTTGACAGTTAACTCGGTTTGATTCCGATTTTATGACTCCAAATCAAATAAATGATTAAGTTTTTCAAGTAATAAATTGCATGTACATGTTTAATTAATTTAATCCAAATATAAAATTAAATACCCAAATATGAAATAATTCAAATAATTGCATATAATGTTTATATTTATAATGATATTTTTATTTTATAAATAAATCTTAAAAAAGTAAAAAAATAAAATTATCAATTTGGTTTATCAATTTAGTTGGTTGTTTGGTTCGGTTAAGGAGAATTTCGGTTCAATTATTTCAATTTGACTCCTCTAAATCGATTGGATTTATTTAATTTTAATGATTTAATTGATTTATCTTTAAAAAATGATTTACTCTTTTTAGTATATAAAAACCGAACTAATCGAATGTGCACCATAACTTTTCAACCATTTTTTAACAACATTTGTAATGATAGAATCTAATCTAGGAAAAATAATAATGTTAGGTCTTGATCAGAATCACAAAAATGTAAAAAGATCAAAGTGCAAAAACAGTATGTTTTAGAGGAGTTAAAATTGCAATATTTCCCTTTTACCTATGGGCTAAAAAGATTTAAATGAACAAACAAAACCATTTTGCAAAAACAAATAAATCAACTAAACCATGGATGAAATCATGAAAGTTGACATTTATTTTGGGTTTGATAACTTGTTATAAAGGATGACAAACTCTTCCTTCGATATAACACACTTTGTAGATATAATTATTTAAACTTAAATATATTATAATAAGCATTATTTTTTCTTATTAAAACCATTTGTTGGGTTTATTATATTATTATAATAAACTCAAATATAAAACTGAAAATATTATCCTGTTTGATAATATTTTCGGTTAGTAGTAAGTATTAAAACTTAATTTCAAGTGTAAATATTTTTATCGCTTATAATAATATTTTAAATTTTTGTAAGTATAAAAAATATTATAAAAAATATAACATTTTCAATTTCGTATTTTAAAATTTATAAAAATTTTCAATTAGTACAATACTATAACCGTATTATAACATGTGGTACCATAAAACTACCGGAGAAATATCCTTTCAGGTAAATCAATGAAATTGGCTTTGGGAAAACAATGATCAGGATGCCCATCTATTTTTAAAAGGAAAAACTACCCCAGTGATCACTCAACTATTGTCTGCGACCTATTTTGACCACCTAATTATTTAAATTGACCTATTTTAACCATCGGCCGTTAAAATTTAACGGAGATGTGACGTGACTGTTATTTTTTTTTGTATAATTACACATTTGGTCTCTGTTAGTTACTTATTAAGTCAATTTAGTCATATTTTTAATTTAATTAAATAAAATTAATCAATCAATCAAATGACGACACATGTCATGACCCGATTAAATGAATTTATTTTATTTAATATTTTTCACCCAATCAAATGGCGACACATGTCACTTGATTGGGTGAAAAATTAACCAAATGAGATGAGATTGCTAGGCATCAAACCATGGAGCTAAGGGCTAAATTGCAACACTTCTACCACTAGGCTAGGACCTTTAATTGGCTTAAAATTGCTAACTTTATTTATTTAAACCTGAAATTTGTGTTCCTTTCTTTCATTCAAAATTCCCTCAATTTTCATCCATCTCTAGTATTAGCAGGCCCTGTGTTATGTATCCAAAAATTTCTAGCCCCTTCATCATATAATGCCTACAAAGAATGCCAAAGAATTCTTGCTCAATTTAGAGGAACTACATAAGAAACCTTAAAAATGAAAAACAACTCAAATCAGACCTTTATTCCGGTTTCGAATTCGATCAAGATTGTGGGGATCAAGGCAAGTATTTGATCATAAGTTTTGGAGTAAAATGCACCGGCGAGATCATTCTGGCCGATATCGAACATGTAGAGCCCCTTTTGAAAATAATCTTGTACTGGAAGGTATTTATCAAGTCTGTTACCTTTAGCTAGCAATTCAATAACCCGAGCTTTGAACCTTACAAACTGAGCCACTTGAACTCCGAAAGAAAGTAGACTCATAGCTTGTGCAGAAGCTGGTTGGATGGTTGATCCTGCAGCCACAAAATTACACCTTTTTCAAAAACTCGGTATGCCGACCGAATCCAAATAAGCATTCAAAAATGGCAGATCCATTGTAACAAAACACCCCCAACAACCAATAAAACATATTAAAAAAGATCGAAAAAGCATACAAACAAAACTGCAGATACAACACAAATAAAAGGCATGCTAATACTGGAGATGGATGAAGATTGGGAGAATTTTGAATGAATTAAAGGAACACAAAACTCATTTTAAATAAATAAAGTTAGCAATTTTAAGCCAATTGAAAGTCTTGGCCTAGTGGTAGAGGTGTTACAAACTAGCCCATAGCTTCATGGTTTGATGCCGAGCAATCTCATCTCATTTGGTTATTTTTTCACCTAATCAAATGGCGACACGTCTCCGTTAAATTTTATTTAACGGAATCAAATTGACATAATAAATAATTATTATGGACTAAATATATAATTATACAATTTTTTTAACAACTACGTCACCTCTCCTTTAAATTTTAACGGTTAAAAATTAAAATAGATCTATTTAAATAATTAAGTAATCAAAATTTTATTTTTTATAATTAAAAGGTCATAACAAGTTACGAACAATAATTAAGTGGTGACTGGATTAATTTTTTTCTTTTGAAAAGTGGAGTCAACTGGCTTTCATTTCATTTTATAGTCTATGGACCACTGTATCTACGAGTCCATCAGCTGACAGTTGACATGCATTATGCATAATGTTAGAAGGCTTCGTTACAAAATAAGAGCCAAATTATTATTTTTTTCCATAGATGTTTCAAGTATTTTTTCGAATAAAATAACTGTATAAAATTTTTTTAGCTGTTATATGTATTTAAAGTATTTTTTGACTAAAATAAGTATCTAAAATTTTATTTTTAGTTAAAATATGAGCTAAAATAGATACTTCAATTGACTTTAAAATAAACTAAAAATGAAGCTTTAAGCATCCATTTTAACTAAAAAAATAGTTTAGGCACATATTTCAACTAAAATGAAACTTTAGACACTTATTTCAGTCAAAAAAATACTTTAAGCACATATTACAAAAAAAGACATAGTTTGAACACTTATTTTATAGTTTAGCCTTTTAACTACAAAATAAGTGCTCAAAGCATGTATTTTTTTTGTAATAGGTGCCTAAAATATTTTTTGACTGAAATAAGTGTCTAAAATTTCATTTTTGACTAAAATAAATGCTTAAAGTTTTTTTTCTTGAAATATATGCCTATAATTTCATTTTTAACTTATTTTAAAGTTAATTAAGGTACTTATTTAGACACTTATTTTAATTAAAAATAAAACTTTAGTCATATATTTCAGCAAAAAATATTTTAAGCACTTATTTTTAGTCAAAAATAAAATTTTAAATACCTATTTTAACTAAATAAGAGAGATAATTTGAACATTTATTTTATAATTAAACCCATGTTAAAAAGTACTAACAAGTATGGTATGGATCATTCTTCCCAAATGATTCAAAGTATTTTAATGGACAGAACACTAGCAACCCATAAGGTGGTTTCTTGCTTTGATAAAAAAAAATGGTTTCTTACTTCAGTCTCATCCATTGGCTGCTGCTTACATTAAATACCAAATCTTTTGTTATCGAAATAAAAAAACGTGAATTTATTGCAACATTGAAAATTGAATATATGGATAAAAAAAAAAAAAAAACAAAAACATCCCCACCTGCTAAAGGATTGACAATATTTTCAGACAAAATTACTAGAATATAAACAGTTCAGTATGTAGCAAAAGTAAAGTGAGGGTGGTTCCAGTACTTCCTTTTTGTAATTATATTGCTTACCATAAATCACAGTATTTCAATTTCCATTATTTTTTTGGACCGGTAAAGTCAATAACTTTACTTGCAGGATCATAATTATAAACATTTGTTTGTCTAGGCTTTCGGGGCTGGATCGAGAGCTGCTTAGTCTCCATGGTTACCAAGAAAATGTTTGTCTTATGGGTCATTGCGATGGGTTGCTTCAGCTTGCTTAGATTTGCTGAGTCTAAGGTGCCCAAAGAAGAAGGTGAGTCAGAGTTCAAGATTAGATTTTTATTTGTGGTAGTTTTATTTGGTTGACAAATAGTGGGGAAAATGGGTTTTTTTAGTTCGCTGGAAAGATTAAGGGGAAGTGGAATGAGATTTAAAACCCATTGCAGGAACTAATCTCCAAACTGGAATGCTGCTTTAGTTTTATTTGGTTGAAATGGATTTTCTCTTTTAGTATGTTATTTAGTTCGCTGGAAAGATGAAGGGAAAGTGGAATGAAATTTAAACCCATTGCATGAACTATCTCTTTTAGTATGATTTTTAGTTCGCTGGAAAGTGTCTGAAATGGTACTAACTATTATTTTGTAACTTCAATTTCTTGAAAAGTTCATCAAGTGTTATTTGGCATGAAGTCAAAGGATTAGACATTGGATGAATATGCTTTTGGTTTTGACCGCCCGGTGTGATCTTCGGCAATCGTCATGCTTCCTTGCATAAGACATGTGATGGGTGATTGAAATGTGTTGGTTTAAGCAATTAGTCCTTGTATTTTCCAGCCCTTCTCATCTTATTTATATGCTTACAAATTCAAATGCTGGTCTAATTAAGATTATTCTGGATATACACTTTGTGTGTAAATCTATTCGTGCTCATTGCATCAAATATAATCCTATTATTATTGTTCTTTTATCCAAACTTGCTTTGATGTGAAAGAAGTTTCAAAATTGGGTTGCAGTTTGACTCAAAGTCAACTTTTAAATCCGAAGGGAAAATTCAAATTCATTTGATTTACTCTTTTACTCCTTTTATGCAATACTTGTGTCTATATGTTAACGAACAAAGCTGGCTATGATTCTGTTCATTTTTGTGTTCATATATATTAATGTGATGCTTATGGTAACTATGGATGTCTTTTAGTTGATGCTTTGCAAGAGATTGCTACTGCAATGGGCTCCATATACTGGAAATTTAATGGTGATTCCTGTGAAATCAAAAGGGTCGGGGTAACGCTAGTGCCACCAAAGAATTCCAAGCATGACATCTCTTGTGAATGTGAGGCATATGGCACTGTTTGTCACGTCGTAAGGATGTATTATTCCTTCATCTTGTTACTAGCTAATTTACTTTAATTCTTTAATCTGATCAAGTGTGATTTGTTCTATATGGCCAGTATGTTTATGCATGGTTATTTCTAACTGAAGCGAACCTGACATAATTTTCATTGGTCGTCATACTAATATGGTTTGGCTTGCGTATTTTAGAAAGCTCAAGGGTTATAACCTTCCTGGAATACTTCCTCCTCAACTGGTTAAGCTTTCTTACCTTCGAGAAATGTAAGTGTGAATTGTAGTTGAATTAAGAGAGTATTATTAGAGTTAGTGTTTCATGTGTATCTGTAATTTAAATTAGAGTTCTATCTTTATTAGGTTACCTAGAGATAGAGTTTGTAACTATGTAAAACTCCTAGTCTTAGTCTAACTCTTGTACCTAAGCCTTTAAAAGTATCTGTAACTATCTTATTCAAAAAAGAAAGAAAGTGAAAATAGAGAAAACAAATTGTTTTTCTCATATATTTCTACATGGTATCAGACTAGGAATCGATTCCTAATTTACTTCGATGGAGTTTATGTCTACATCCTCCAACTTGCTTGACTGTAGTGATGATGATCATATGGCTGTTGAGGAGTTTTTCAAATCTTTGGCAATTATGCCAATTTTGTTAATAGCGATCACTTTACCAAAGAACCGCTTGCAAAACTTCGTAAGTTGTTTTGCACGATGGGAGGTTCTAGTGCAGCAAATGTAGTCATGACAAAAGGAAAAGGTATACAAGATGGCTTCTCTACATCCTTGTTATCCATGAAACCTGGTTGATTGGATTCTTGATTCGGGAGCATCGGACCATATATTTGGTAACATGAATTTATTCTGTGATTTTGTGTCTTCTTGCTCTAAGCAGTCTATTCGAACTGCAGATGGGTCCTTATGCCATTAAAGGGACTGGTTGATTCTTATTCATAGAGACTTATTGATTCTTGATGTGCTCTTTGTTCCTACTTTGGCATGCAACTTATTATCGGTGAGTAAAGCTGTCCGAGGATTTGAGGTGTTGTTTAAAGTTCATCGACTATGGTTTGTGTATTGCGTGCACTTTGGATTCAAGAGGATGATTGGCAATGCTAGGCTACAAAATGGACTCTACATTTTTTTTCCGCCTCAACCCTCAATTCTGCAGCTTTTTCTAGTTCTATTCTCGAGTTAGGAACCTTTGATGAAATAATGTTATGGCATTATAGATTAGGGCATCCCAATTTTTCTTATCTTGCTAAGTTGTTTCCCCATTTATTTATCAATAAAAAGTTGAATTCTTTTCAATGCCATATTTGTCCTATTGCTAAACAAACCAAAGGTTCTTACTTGTTTTCTACTTACACACCATCCAAACCATTTTCATTAATTCACAGCGACATTTGGGGTCCTTCTAGAGTGAAGAATATCAATGGGTATAGGTGGTTTATTACATTTATAGATGACCATAGTAGAACCACTTGGTCATACCTTATGAGAGAAAAATCTGAAACTGTTTCCGTCTTTGAGAGGTTTTACACCATGGTTGAAACTCAGTTTGAGTCCAAAATACAGTTTTTAAGTCTGACAATGGGGGAGAGTATTTTGCTAATTCTTTGGGTAGTTTTTCAAAAATAAAGGGATTGTTCATATTAGTAGTTGCGTGGACACTCCACAACAAAATGGAGTGGCAGAGAGGAAAAATAGGCATTTGTTGGAGGTTACTAGGTCCTTGTTATTCTCGGGTAATGTACCTTCTTATTTGTGGGGAAAGGCTTTATTAACAACTACATACCTTATAAATCGAATGCCTAGTGGAGTTCTTAAGTTTGACACTCCACAATCTGTTTTTTTTGAGGAGTTACCCTAATTTCAAACCTCTATCTTCGAATTTGCCCTTAAAGATATTTGGTTGTATTGCTTTTGTTCAAAACACTAATCCTTCTAAGTCTAAATTGGATCCCAGGTCTTTTTAAGTGTGATTTAGTTGGGTATTCTTCACTCCAAAAGGGCTATAAGTGTTACTATCCTCCTAAAAAATTGCTTGTTTTTATGGATGTCACATTCTTTGAACAGGAACCGTATTTTTCTAAGGCTGGAATTCAGGGAGAGAATTTCATGGAATTACAGCCTCTTCTCACTCATCAGGTACATCCATTTCCAATTTCTTCCTTACCCTCAGAACCATTCATTTCTACACCTATGTCTACACATAAACAGACTACATCTATAACTTCACCAAAACATATTGAACCTCAAAATTCTTCTACACCAGTAAATAATTTTCCTAAACAGATTGAACCTCAAAATTCTTCCACACCAGTAAATAATTTTCCTACTCCAACCACTTTTTTCCCCAAACAGTCCCTTCACATTCCCCTGCTCAGGCTATTCATTTGAACACACAGCCCCCTAAACAGCTTAATGTGTACACTAGAAGGAAACGAAAAATCATTCCAGAAGAAAATTTGCAGTCTAACACTTGCCAAAAGTTGGAAATGAATTCAGTTGCTTTAGAAGAGGTTGAAGATAATGATTTTTCTTCTTCTCTATGTGATATAGAGTATGTACCTATTGCTAAAAGGAAAGGGGTAAGGCAATGTACTAAGTATCCAATTCAGAAGTATGTTGCTTATGGGAAACTAATGCCTTCATTTAGTGCTTTTACAACTTGTATTGATAAGGAAAAAATCCCTAGGAACATTGAAGAGGCCTTGAAGGATCCAAAATGGAGGCAAGCTGTGGAAGAAGAGATTCAAGCCCTTGAGAAAAATGGAACTTGGACTGTTACTGAGTTACCACTTGGCAAGAAACCAGTTGGCAGCAAGTGGATTTTTGCAATAAAATATAATTCAGATGGGAGTGTAGAGAGGTACAAAGCTAGACTTGTGGCACAAGGTTTTACTCAAACCTATAGTATTGATTATAATGAGACTTTCGCACCAAGTAGCAAAATTAAATCTTTGTTAGAGTACTTTTAAGTCTCATTTGTAAATAAAGATTGAGTCTTTATCAGTTGGATATAAAAAATGTCTTCTTGAATGGTAAGTTAGAAGAAGAAATATATATGAAGATGCCACAGGTATGAAGGGTGAGATGAAGAATCGAATGTTTGTAAGCTTGAAAAATCTCTTTATGGCCTAAAACAATCTCCTAGGGCTTGGTTTAATAGGTTCACTAAGGTTCTCATGGGAGATAGCTACAAGCGATTGCCAAGCTGATCACACCTTGTTTATTAAGATAAGCTGCTAGTAAAAGGGAAGGTTATTCTAATTGTTTATGTCGATCATATTGTGATCACATGAGATGATGAAGATGAAATCAGAATTTAAAGGGATTTTGTTGAGCGGGGAGTTCGAGACAAATGACTTAGGAAAAGCGAGGTATTTCCTAGGTATGGAGGTGGCTTGGTGATAAATCGGAGGAAGTATGTGCTTGATTTGCTCTCGTAAGCAGGTATGTTAAGCTGTAAACTCTTTGATACTCCAATGGGCTGGTATGAAATTGAGAGGAGAAGCAATGGGGGCTGAAGTAGACAATAATTAGTTTCAAAGGCTGGTTGGGAAACTTATTTATCTCCCCCTAACCAGGCCCGACATCTCCTTTCTTGTAAACATCATTAGTCAACACATGACTAATCCTAAGGAAAGACACTTGGAAGCTGCGAATAGAATTCTGAGGTACCTAAAAGGTACACCCTGGACATGGATTGTTTTTCAAGAAAACAGAAGAGAAAACTGTGAAGGTATTCATAGATTCAAGCTGGGCAAGTGAGAACACTGATAAAAGGTCAACCAGTCGGTATTGCTCATTTGTATGGGGTAATTTGGTGACTTGGAGAAGTAAGAAGGAAGCTGTAGTTTCAAGAAGTAGTGCTGAGGCAGAATTTAGAGCCTTAGCACTAGGAATATGTGAAGGAATATGGTTACTTAGATTGTTGAAAGAATTGGGAATGATGGAAAGTGAGAATTTTGAGATTCTCAGTGATAATCAATCCGCTATTCAGATTGCAAAGAACCCAGTTTATCATGATCGCACCAAGCATGTAGAAGTTGATAGACATTTTATAGCCGAGAAAATAAATGGTGGTTTAACAAGTCTGACTTATGTTCCTACAGAGAAACAACTTGCTGACGTATTCTGTCACGTCCGTAAATTCACACAAACTAGGACGTGCAGTCTTGGGTGCTTGCTGGGCGGACTAGCAACCAAGTAAGCCTAACTGATCGAAACTAGAATGCTTGGATCGTCGCGGAAACGAAAGGAACAAAGAAAGGAAATGGCTAGCAAAGAAGACCGAGGGAAATGAGTGAATGCTCAATGTATTACTCAAATCAGAAGTGATGAAATGAGGTGGGGGTGAGCCTCTATTTATACTTGAAGCCCCCTACATCCAACAGCTAAGATGAAAGTAAATCGACGGCCAAGATTAAAGCTATACAATAATATCCCTTGATCCTAGCTATTTGGATCAAACTTGCCAAAGATAAGGGATTACAACAGATATGGAAATATTCAAGGTGATAAGGCTTGTTGACTTGTGATACTTGCCATATCTGATGGCTCTTCAACCCCAAGTGATGGGCTAGCTCGGATGGGTGCTGACAAGCCCAAAATAGTGTGGAGGGCCTCCTCGGTATGCGGTGTGCACCGGGCTCGGACCTAGGGTGCGGGCGTGACAATCTCCCCCCAGTTACGGCGGCGACGCCTCGTCTTTGGACCGGGTATGGTAGTGCTCCACTTGGTTCTTGAATTGCCAAAGGGTCTCGGTTGGTTCCCAACTTCCTTCACTGTCGGGAAGTCCCTTCCATTGAACAAAGTACTCGTGCCTTGGCCGGTAGTTTTGCCTTCGAATGACTCTCTCTGCTTGGATCTCTCGAACCTCGTTCTCATAGGAGACCTTCTCCTCCGTGGCGCTCGGTGTGACTTGCCTTGATTCGGATCTAACTCATCTCGATGGTAGGGCTTGAGTTGGTGACATGGAATCTTGGATGGGTTCGGATGGTCGATGGCAACTCAATCAGAGGCCATGGTGCCTACTCGCTCACAACAACCGAATGGACCCTCGTATATCTCCGCACAAGACCCCTGTGCATGTTCTTGTTGCGGAAGATCCCGGTGATTTTGGCAAGGACTTGATCACCAACTTGGAAGTTCACGTCCCTACGCTTTTGATCTGCCCACTTCTTGGTCCGCTTCCCTGCCTTGTGTAAACAAGCTCGGGCTAAGTCGTGATTCTCTTGCCACTCCTTGGCAAACTTGTGTGCTGCTGGATTAGGCCCCTCATACTTGGTAGCAACCGCGTTGGGTGTAAGCGGTTGTTGCCCCATCACGGTTTCAAACGGACTTTGGTTTGTCGCCTCACTCCGTTGCAATTTGTAGGAAAATTGGGCCACATCTAACAACTTTGGCCAGTCGCGTTGTGTGGCACTCACATAGTGCCTCAAATAGATCTCCAGCAAAGCATTCACTCGGTCCAAAATTAGTTGAGAAGTTCAAACTTGATCCCAAGAGCTTGAACAACTCGGTCCAAAACTTCCCTGTGAACCGCGAGTCTCGGTCACTGATGATTGTCTTTGGCACTCCCCAAAGCTTCACCACGTGCTTGAGGAAAAGACGGGCTGCCTCATCTGCTGGACATGCCTTAGACGCTGGAATAAACGTCTCATACTTCGAAAACCTGTCAACAACAACCATAATAGTAGACAGGCCATCAATGCTAGGCAAACCGACAATAAACCCATGGAAAGACTCTCCCATGGTCGCTCGAGAATGGGCAATGGATGCAACAATCCCACTGGTTTCTTCATCTCCACCTTGTCATGTTGGCACACAAGACAAGTCCTCACATAGGCTTCAACATCCTCGCCCATGTGTGGCCAGTAGTAGTGCTCGCTGATTAGTGCCATGGTCCGATTCATCCCTGGATGTCCGACCCACTTGGAGTCATGACACTCCTTCATGAGCTCCTTGCGCAATTCTCCAAACTGAGGCACATAGAGGCGGTGTCCTTTGGAATAGAGCAAGTCCCCCTCGAGCCAAAACCTTCTGGTTTTCCCTTCTTTGGCATACTCGGTCAACGTTTTGGCCGTTGGGTCATGTGACAACCCCTTCTTGATGCGCTCCAACAACTGTCCCTTTGGCAAGCTAACAATTTCCATGTTGTACCTTCGGCTCAAGGCATCAGCAACGGAATTCACTTTCCCGGGCTTGTATTCCAAGGTAAAATCGAACTCTGCAAGGAATTCCTGCCAACGAGCCTGCTTGGGAGACAATTTCTTTTGGGTCAGAAAATAACTATTGGCAATATTATCAGTGAATACCACAAACCTCAACCCAAGAATGTGGTGACGCCAAGTACTCAAGCAATGCACTACTGCTGTCATCTCCTTCTCATGGACCGTGTATCTTCTCTCGGTCTCATTGAGCTTCTGGCTCTCATATGCAACCGGATGTCCCTCTTGCATCAGGACCCCACCAATGGCAACGTCGGATGCATCGGTGTAAATCTCGAAAGGCTTGGTGTGATCCGGCAACACCAACACTGGCTCACTCGCCATGGCCTTCTTCAGTCCCTCAAAGGCTTCTTGGCACTCGTTGCTCCAGTCCCACCCCTTGTCCTTCTTCAATAGCTCGGTCAATGGTGTGGCGATCTTGGAGTAACCCTTGACGAGCTTTCGGTAGTAATTGGCTAGCCCCAGGAAGGCTCTCAACTTTGTCACCTTGGTTGGCGGCTCCCAATCTGAGATGGCTTGAATTTTGGCCCCATCCATCCGGATCTTGCCACCTGCAACTATGTGGCCTAGAAAAGGGACCTCCATCTGAGCAAACAAGCACTTCTCCTCTTTGACATAGAGTTTGTTTTCCCGCAAGACCTCGAACACCTGTCTTAAGTATTCCACATGCTCCCCAAGGCTCTTGCTATAGATGACAATATCATCAAGGTAAACTACTACGAATTGATCAAGGAAAGGCTATAGTACCTTATTCATCAGGGTGCAGAAGGTGGCGGGAGCATTCGTGAGGCCAAATGGCATCACAAGAAATTCATACAAACCGTAGCGTGTTACACAAGCTGTCTTCGGCTCGTCTCCTTCTGCAATCCTCACTTGCCAATATCCGGACCGCAAATCCAACTTGGTGAACCACCTTGCACCACCAAGTTGATCGAACAAGTCTGCTATGAACGGGATCGGGTACTTGTTCTTCACGGTGAGCTTGTTCAAAGCCCGATAGTCGATGCACATTCGAAGAGTCCCATCATGTTTCTTCTGAAAGAGCACCGGAGCACCATAGGGTGCCTTTGATGGTCGGATATAGCCTGCATCGAGGAGTTCCTTCAATTGTCTGCGTAACTCCTCTAGTTCTGGCGGAGCCATTCGGTAAGGGGCTCTAGCGGGTGGCTCCGCGTTCGGCACAAGCTCAATCTTGTGGCCGACCTCTCTTTTCGGTGGAAGATCATTAGGCAACTCGGCAGACATCACGTCACGGAATTCTGCCAAAACTTGTCCCACTTCTGCTGGAACATCCTCGGTTATGGTGGCCTCATTGATCACCAACGTTTCTAGGTAGGTTGGCTCCTCCTTGTGAACTCCCTTGCTGAATTGGATGGCTGATATCATTTTGGCCCCAACTCCAACTACTCGGTTTACCGGAACAAGGCATTGGCCTCTCGAATCAAGTATGCACAAGCATTCGACAAATGGAATGGGAAACGCATTAATCTTGTCAAGGAAACTAAGCCCAATGACAAAGTCAAAATCATCAAGTGGAATTACCTTGATGTTTTCCTTACCAGACCAGCCCCCAATCTTGAGTTTGACTCATTTTGCTACTCCTGCAATCGGAGCCTCCTTGGTAGGTCAAGTTTCTTTGCGGCCTGTTCGGACATGAACAATTTTGAGGCACCGGTGTCGACTAGCGCACTCAACTTCTGGCCAGCAATGGTGATGTCGACGAACATCAGCCCCTTCTTCTTGGAACCCTTCTTGACCTCCATGCAACTGAGAATGGAGCCAAGCTTGAGGGTCTCCTCTTGATCTTCCTTTTCTTGGATGGCAGCAACTTTCTGTCTTTGTGGGCAATTACTTTTGTAGTGTGGTCCTCCACACTCAAAACATTTGAGATTCCCGTCCCCTCTCTTATTCCGGTTCCATGGTTGGTTGGCTGTATAATTGGTGTTGGATTGCCTATTGGAGTTGTTCTTTGGTTTGTCTCCCCCACCATTGCCTCCATTACCACGTAACTTTGGTTTTGGTTTGGTTGACTCATTTCTGTTGGCACTATGCTCCTTCAATGATTCTGCAATCGCCATGGCTTTGGAGAGTTCCTTCACGTCTCTCCGTTCTAGCTCGGTGTTTGCCCATGGCTTTAGTCTATCCATGAACTGGAAAAGAACATCCTTCTCGGATAAGTCTGGGATCTGAAGTTGAAGCTCGCTGAACTCTCGAACATAGTCTCGAAGGGTCCCGACATGCTTAAGAGCTCTAAGCTTCGATCTTGCCTCCTTCTCGGCATTGCCCGGGTAAAACTGCTCTTTCAATTCTGCTTGGAACTCAGCCCACGTTCCAACAGCAGTGCCTCCATGTTGCTCATCCGAGCACCTACGTCGCCACCACAACAGAGCGGCATCAGACAAATAAATCGAAGCAGTTGTTACCTTTCGGTATCCCCCACGATACTCATTGCCTTGAAATATTGCTAAAGTCCCCACATAAAGTTCTCCACTTCTTGAGCAGATCTGATCCCCTTGAACGGCTTGGGCTTCGGGGCGTCGATCTTGGGCTTGGGCACAGTTGCTTCGGCCATCATGCCATTCAACATGGCAGTCTTGTAGAGAAGTAGCTTGGCACTGAGCTTCTTCACTTCTTTCATCATCTCCTCCTTCACAGCTTCAACAACAGTTTTGATGGAGAGATCTTGGTCGTTCAACGACTCATACAGGTTCTCGAGATTCTCGTTAACCTCCTTCATGATGTCTTCCTTCATGGAATCCATCTTCTCGAAGCGCTCATCGGCTTCCTCATGGGTCCCTTGAAGCTCGACAATCGACTCTTCAAGCCTGACGACCCTCTTGTCCAAGGCAGCAACAATGTCCCTCGAACTCTCTCGCTTCTTCCCGGCAGCTGCAGCACGAGTCTCACGGTCAGTTGCTGGGACCCCACTGGCGTTCTGTGGTGCCATCTCTCTCGACGAAATTGGCTCTGATACCAACTGTCACGTCCGTAAATTCACACAAATTAGGACGTGCAGCCTTGGGTGCTTGCTGGTCAGACTAGCAACCAAGTAAGCCTAACTGATCGAAGCTAGAATGCTTGGATCGTCGCGAAAACGAAATGAACAAAGAAAGGAAATGGCTAGCAAAGAAGACCGAGGGAAATGAGTGAATGCTCAATGTATTACTCAAATCAGAAGTGATGAAATGAGGTGGGGGGTGAGCCTCTATTTATACTTGAAGCCCCCTACATCCAACGGCTAAGATGAAAGTAAATCGACGGACAAGATTAAATCTATACAATAATATCCCTTGATCCTAGCTATTTGGATCAAACTTGCCAAAGATAAGGGATTACAACAGATATGGAAATATTCAAGGTGATAAGGCTTGTTGACTTGTGATACTTGCCATATCTGATGGCTCTTCAACCCCAAGTGATGGGCTAGCTCGGATGGGTGCTGACAAGCCCAAAATAGCGTGGAGGGCCTCCTCAGCTGCCTGGTGTGCACTGGGCTCGGACCCTAGGGTGCGGGCCGTGACAATTCACAAAGGCACTATCCAAACAGATGTTTGACAAATTTCTATCCAAGCTGGGTCTATACAATGTATATACTCCAGCTTGAGGGGTAGTGTGAATTGTAGTTGAATTAAGAGAGTATTATTAGAGTTAGTGTTTTATGTGTATCTGTAATTTAAATTAAAGTTCTATCTTTATCAGGTTACCTAGAGATAGAGTTTGTAACTATGTAAAACTCCTAGTCTTAGTCTAACTCTTGTACCTAAGCCTTTAAAAGTATCTGTAACTATCTTATTAAAAAAAAAGAAAGTGAAAATAGAGAAAACAAATTGTTTTTCTCATATATTTTTACAGTAAGAGCTCTTGAAATGATTTAGTATGATGTTTATATTTTTACATACTAATTGTAATCTTGACCAATAATGTTTAACTATTTATCTTACTTTTTGTCACAGTGATTTTGCTTACAACTACCTAGAAGGGACCATTCCAAGTGAATGGGCTTCAATGAATTTGACTTCTATGTAAGCTTTTAGAACTCCTAACATAATTTGTGTTCTCCTATAATATATCAACCTGAAAGTTTTTGTGTAGCTTGCTTCTAGTAAATCGCTTGTCAGGGGAAATTCCGAAGTACCTGGGAAATTTTACCACTCTCACATATTTGTATGTTCTTAACCTTGGTTAATTATATACCTAAATATGACAAGATATGCTAATCTGTATTGCAGGCATGCAATATGCGAAAATCGGGAAACTTTACAGAAGTTCTCGATGAGAGGTTAAGATCTGAAGTCAAAAACGATGAAGAAGTGGAACTCATGGTTAAAGTAGCTCTGTTGTGTACAAATGCATCCGCATCACCTAGGCCTACAATGTCTGAGGTGGTAAACATGCTTGAAGGGCAAACAAGTGTTCCCGACTTGATACCTGAACCAGACAGCTATACTGAAGATTTAAGGTTCAAGGCCATGAGAGATTTTGTCAACAGAAGGAAGATCGAAGTTCGAGTGCAAGCCAAACCCAAAATTCAACTACTATTTATTCCTTCTACTCTTCATCTACATCCTACAACTCCAATGAAATCAAACAAGATTCTAGGTCTTATTCATAGTAGGGACCACTTCACAGTTGCATGCTAGTTGAACAACTTTTCTTGCCGAGAGCTACCTGTTGGCTGCAAGAGTCCAGCAGCCCTTGGAAATGTAAATAGTACCATATTTTTAGTATCACGTTTTAATAATTTGATTGGTTTAACATAATTTTATGAATTCAGTTGACAAATTTGATTCTTGTACTGTTCTAGTTTTAATTTCTTTTTTCCCCATTATTGAAATATTACTATCCGCGAAACTAGTCATTAGAAATGTAAGCAATCATTCTGAGTCAAAAGAAGAAATTCCAGGGAATTTCGTTGCTGCATATTCATTTTTTAGTCAACTGCAAAAGTCCCATAAAAGATCAAATCAACGAAATTTTGCTGGTGAGAATGGATATGCACAAATGTATTTTGTCACAAAAGATAAAAACATGTTTTGAACAGGTTTTATTACTTAATAACATTTTAAACCAAATTTAGAAATAAAATTATATATAAATGGTTAAATATAATATTTTGAGTCTGCAGTACATGCTGTTCAATTCATAAGATTGCTGCAGAACTTGGAAAGAAGGATTAGAATTTCAGCAACAAACCTTGTAAAAAAATCAATAAAGGCCAGGTGGTTTATCCATCAATGCCGCCAAATGTGCTGCAGGCGGCCATTAACAAGTCTATTGGATCACCTGTAAATGCTTCTTCCCCATGGTGAATGTCATATTGATCATCACCAGGCACGTGGTAAGGGAATGGGAAAAAAAGCATTCAGAAACCTCTGTAACATTACCCTACCCTGGACAGTGTCTTAAAGTAGATATTAACTTTTGTTATTTTTGTACTACTTTTTGCCCACTTGACTTTAGTTGACCATAAAAAAAAGAGAAAAAAATGCCACCTTTTAGAACCTCAATATCCACCCACCCACCTCAATAATGGAACCTGTGATGTTCATGAATCTCAGATAAGAAGGATATAGAAAAGAAAGTTTTAACATCTAAAACTAGAGGAGAGAAGAAGAACACCACCATGGGCAAAAGCACTTGCTTTCAAACCAGTCATATCTTTGGCTTCTTTCTACTTCTCGTTTTCATGGGATCGAATAACAAAGTTGAATCTCAAGCGGAGCCACCTCATCCCCCAATGGATGAAAGTACGTTCATGGTTAAATTTCACTTAAAATACAGTCTTTATCTTCTTGCATTAGTTTGCCTACCAAGGCATTGATTTACACATGTTTTAAACACTCTTTTAGTTTACTTAGTGATTTTAACTACTTTCTGTCTTGGTTTCAATCAGTAAACCAGCAAATTGCGTGTTTGATTTTGTTTTATAGAATTATAGTAGTATATTTTCCTAGAACTTACTTGGGCAATTAATGTGTTTGTTTCTCTGTTACTTGATATCACTTTCTCCTGCAATTTTGAGCGTTATTCAGTTTAGTAAAACTAATTAACGACCTCATTATTGCATAACTTATTATAAAATTTTTATTGAGTGAAGCTAACAATCTACAAACTTTTTAGAATAATGTTCCTATAATAACACTAAAAATATATATAAACTAAAGGAACTTTTTATGTTCCAATAAATTTTATTTTGTTACTATTAAGTCAACTGAAAAAGACTAGCCTTGATTAGTTATGTTCCAGTTTTCAATCATATTACCGAATCAATTGGTTTGTTGTATCTTCAAAGCTCATTCCCAAACTTTCCTTGATATTCATCCAAATCACCCACCTCCAAGAGATAAAGGGGTGCTTTGAATTAAGGTTTTAGCTTTCTGATTGCAACAAGGCTTGTTTTCAATATAATGGGGTTTTCTTTTTCACTACGCAGTACAAGCTCTTCACGAGATAGCAGCAGAGCTTGGAAAGAAAGACTGGAATTTCAGTGAGAACCCTTGCAATAATAAGTCGAGCTGGTATACACCTCCACTGCCACTGAACGTTCCTCAGCCAACGGTGGTGAAGAACAGCAGTGTCACCTGCAATTGTTCCTTAAATGCTGGTCAATGCCATATTTATACCATGTATGTCTTCACTGATCATAAAAATAAATAGAAAAAAACTTATTTCATTTTCCTTGAATGTAGCTTTGCTTTTTATATTCGGAAATTTTGACCAGCTGAAATGGAAATTCATCTTATAAGCTTTGATATCATTATGAACAGCCGTCTCTCAGGGCTGGATTTAAGTGGTGTTCTTCCACGCTCACTATCGAAGCTACCCTACCTCAAAGAAATGTAAGAGAATAGCCAAAGTTACAATTATTGATATATAGATATAATGCTCTTTTGAATAAGATTATGGTATTGGGTTCATGTAATGTAAAACTCCCTTTTGTTCCTTTTAGTGTTCTCTTTAGGAACTTTCTCTCTGGTACAATACCACGTGAATGGGCTACTATGAAGTTGGAATACGTGTAAGCTACTCACTGAATGTAGATTATGTTTAGAAAGTGTTGAGACCCGAACTCACTTTGACTTGAAAGCTTCACTGTTTTATCCCCAATTGGAAAAAACGGTGTGAAGTTTTCGGATAAAATGGACGACGTTGGGAGTGGGATCCATAGACATTGGCTGCTAACCTTTGAACTGAATGTGCATGAATTTATTTCAGATCTCTTTCTTCAAACCGCTTATCTGGGCCAGTTCCAAGTTATTTGGGAAACATTACAACTCTAACAGTTTTGTATAGTCCATCTTTCTACTTATCTTTCTCTTTGTTATTTCCCTTGTTCTTGCATACAATTTTGAGGTTTCTCATAGTATTATGTTTCAGGAGTCTTGAAGACAAACCTGTTTTCTGGAACTATTCCACCAGAGCTGGGGAAACTGGTTAACATGGAAACTCTGTCAGTCTTTCTATTCCCTTGTTGCATATTCATAAATGATTAATTTAGTGTAATCAGGCAACCCTTGACTGAGGAGGGGCTAATCTTCTTATTTGGTAAATGCAGCATTCTTAATGCTAATTATCTCACAGGACAGTTGCCTCCGGCCCTTGCCAATTTGGTCAGACTGAAGCAATTGTAAGCAGTTTTTAGAACTATCTATGGTTATACTCTTATAAAAGTATAATAGGCCAAGTAATATTAATTTAAATACCGGTTTTATTCAGTCGGATTAGCAGTAATAACTTCACCGGAAAGTTACCCAACATTTTTCAAAGTTGGAAGCAACTCCAGATATTGTAAGCTACATTCTTTCTCTATTACATGTTGAGAGTCTTTCATTGAGAAATTTCCAATTTGAGTTGTTACACTGACAGAGAGATTCAAGCCGGCTGCTTTGAAGGGCCGATTCCTTCCACCTTAAGTGTCATGAATAGCTTAGTTGAAATGTGAGTTTGCTTTTTGATACTTTCTAATGTTTTTGGACATAATATTTGCTGCAGTGTCATATTCTTTCAAAATTTAGTTAACAAATTCTTTATGATGCAATCTTCTTCAGAAGAATCACCGATTTACACGGAGAGGGTTCAAGATTTCCAAACCTACAAAACATGAAAAACTTAAGCAGATTGTAAGTCATTCCTGCTCTTGGGAAATTTTTCATTGTCATATTAATTTTCAGTCTAAAGTAAATTTTGCTCAAATGATGAGGGTTTAATTGCAGGGTGTTGAGGAGCTGTAATATATCCCACCATGTATATGGGAAATGCCGTTGCAAACTTTGTAATTACTCTTTTGTTTCATTTCAATTTTCATTAGTTATGTTTCTATATTTAGACATTGAAATGTCAATTTTCATTCTTGCAGATTTTAATAAAATTTATCAAACTCAAAGCTTCAGAGCTTGGAGGATATGCATAAAATATAACTTGATCTCTACAATATTTTCATTAATATCCTCAATAGCTGCTATTAGAGAACTACAACACACACACACATATTATGATTTAATGCTTTCTTAGGACTGCACTCTTTGTTACCGCACACATTTAAATATTTCATAAATATTAGTTTGTTCATCTGCAGATTTTATCTTGGTAGTCATGAAATACCTGTTGACTTTTATTTCCTCCAGAGATCTAAGCTTCAACAAGTTGGAAGGGAACTTTTCTGGAAATGAAAAAACATTATTCACTTAAGGACTGAGAATTTTCGAGGCACATAATCATGAAACATGAAATTGCATCTTTGAACTCAATGATATGGACAGTTGTGCTTGTTGCTCCTCCTGAACTTAATAAAAAAGTCTATATATTAAGTCTATATATGTGACAAAGTCGGTGGTAATAAAAAGTTTTTAGTTTAAAAATTTGGAACTTCTGAATCTTATGTTAGCATACTATTTCATCATTCCTTCATTCCCTTTTAAGGTTATATTCTTTCAGTTTTGTACCAGTAGAAGTGCTTAATTGTGGTTTAATTATGTTGCTTTATTTAATAGGTTTTTGACAAGCAACTTACTCACTGGACCGATTACAGAATGGATAAATACCAGAGATAGCCATTAGTATGTTTTGCTGTCTTATGTTCTTTTACAATTTTGTACTGATTTTACATGCTTACAAGCTTATGATCATTGCAATACAGTGTTGAACCTCTAAGGATCAACTACATGCTGAGAAGCCCTGTTATTGACTGAAACAAAGATGTTGGTTTTGTGATCACAATATAACTAAAATATAGTTCTATAAGAAATGTTGCATGAAATTGTTAAACTGGTATAAAATTATGAGCAGACGTTATCAGTCAAGTTTCTGGAAGATTGAATTACTACTAACCCTCTCCAAGCCACAGGACTGGTAAAGATTAGATCAAATGTTAGGTAATTTAACAACCACATGCTGGTAGAATATATATTTTGAAACTTTAGGTTAATTACAACAACCACATTCAGATTTCTGAATGGTAAAATCTTGGGAAAATGCCTAATGATACAAAGATTCTTTGGCAGCTATCTCCTCTCTGTAAAATCCTTCTAACTTCACACCAGTTAAATTGTTTCTAGTTCTGTAAAAAATTAATGTCCATCAATGTGCCCCAAATCTCAGATTTCTAGTTGGTTATGATATATATCCTGCATTTATACAGCCAGAGAGATCTATCATACAATAATATCTGCAAGTTTGGAGCCAGCTTCTTCTACTGAACATCTGTAAGGAAAATCTTTCTTTCTTTCTTTCCCTATCTTGGTTAAATACCTTTTTAGAAAGTTTATGGTGACTGGTTTGTTTTTATTAGGAATTTGTTCAAAAGCTTTTCAGGAGGCAACAACTTGTAAGTCTATAACTTATTGACTGTGCAAAGAAGCTAAACATCTTTTTCTTTTCTTATTGTTTCCCCATTGGATCACTCTTTAATAAGGCTGCTGATTCTTTGTCATACTTCTCAAATCCAGAGGCCAACAAAGTAAATACCTGAAGAACTTTCCATGTTCCAAAGGTAATTTCTTTGGTCAAAAATGCAATTACAGACTCCGTAAATGTCTTTAGAGAGTCTTCATGATTGAGGGGTGTTTGAAATAACATATCGGATTTGCCTGATTTCTATCATTGTATCACTCTTGATGGTATTCGGTACATATAAATTGTGGTGGAGGATCAACAACAATAGGAGGCATCAATTATGATGGGGATGAAGATTTAGGAGTGCCTGCAAAATATTTTCCTCTCAGGGAGACTTGGGAAACAAGTTGCACCGGATACTTTTGGGATACCTCCGTTACATCGAAGGACTACATAGCACAAAACGTTTCCGTTCTCAAGATGAACAACTCCGAATTATACACAAGAACACGCCTGTCTCCTCTTTCTCTCACTTATTATATTCGCTGCTTAGCAAATGGAAGTTATACAGTCAAACTTCACTTTGCAGAGATAGTTATCACGGACAATAGCTCCTTCCAAAGTCTTGGAAGGCGAGTGTTTAATGTTTATATTCATGTAGTTAATCGTGTTATGCATGAAGTATGTGTAATCCCTAAATTTAACCTAATTGTTTAGGTTAAATCTTGGGAGTTAAGTTTAAAAAAGCCCCTCAAGAAACACATTTTAGGTTTACTGGTGTATGAAACAAAATTATTATTTAATAATAATAATTATCGTAAAATAACTCAGTTAATGATGAATCACGAACATTAAAATATATCATAAAAATTCAATAAAAATATCCGAATTAATTTAGAAATGCATGTTGAAACAAAATCTCAATTTAAATGTCCCCAAATGTCTGAATTACAAAATGTTTCAAAATATGTTAAGATATTAATCTGAATAATTGAAAAGAGTTCATACTGAATAATAACATATCCAAGTAAAATGCGAGAAGCTCCAAGTACCGAGTTGCCTAATCAGTCTGAGTATCTGAAAGAAGAAACTATGGGGGAGTAAGCTAAAGAGCTTAGTGTGTCTCTAAAGTGCAAGCAATACAAAAACAAAATAGTATATTTATTTTTTGATAAAGTCCTTTCTGAAGGCATAATAAATCCGATAAATCCAAATCATAATGTTATGATGTTCGATGCATGACTCAATACCCGACTATCCGATATCATATAGAGTGGAGGTTGACCTCGCCAAAGTGGAGGTTTCCCACACTTTTTCCGAACACAATTCCGATCCCATAACACATGATATGATTTGTAAAATCATAAATCCGAACTCTTACGAGTGTCTCATTTTCCTAAAATCCGATACTTAATTTAAAAACATAATTTAATATGTCATGCATGATGTTTTCAAAACATTCTCAAATTACAATCAATCAGACAATAAATCAATCAAGATATAAAACATTATTTTACAGAATATAATACAGTAAAAACACACAAATATATGGCACTGGAAGAGAACACACCTTATCCTAAGCAACTCAACCTATTGTATGACGTGTCTCTCGCGATCAGAAGTACGAGGTCCAGTAGTATTGGGTACCTATGAGAATAATCCTATGATAACACTATTACTATTATCACTATAATCAAAGAATTATTTCTAAAAAACTAATCTAACGAAATTTAATGAATACTTATCTAATTCGAATAGTTGATCTTCAAATTAACCAAAGATATAGTTGAATTGAGCGATGCCAGAGACTCAGCGGGGTTTGATCGAATTAAATAAATAAAATAAAATAAAAAAAGAATGATGTGTTTGAATATAAATAGAGAGAGAGAGTGGGAAAGACGGCTGCGGCAAAAATAAACGAAACTGAAGGGGAAGGGTGGCTTATATAACTAACATTTTGGATAAATTATAAGGCAAGTCCTTGTAACTTTTTAGGGTTCACAAAATAGGTACCTAATATCAATTCTCTATAAAAAGGTCACTAAATTTGTTTAAAATTTAATTAATTCCCAAATTTCCTAATTATGGTTTCATATTTAAATTCCCAATTTCTAGGGTTTTGAATTTAGGGATTTCAAAATTAAGATTTTAATTTGGGGTAAAAATTCAAGGTGTTACAACTCTCTCACCCTTAAAAAAATTTCGTTCTCTAAATTTTCAGACTTAACGGCAGATTCACAGAAATACAAATGTTCATATAGAAACTTAAAAGAACATTTCAAATCATGTCACAAATGAAGACACATATAGAGTTTTAAAAGAGGCTTTGATTTTAAATTCATAGGAATGTATACGGTTACGACCATTTGTTTGATTAACTGATGTTCATGTCCTTAATCAGAGTTCGAGTTAGGATCATCGCTAAAGGTATTCAAAAGAAGTTGTCCAAAGGATTCATGTGGTTTGAAAGTATTCCTACCAATTTTACAAGGTGAAAAAGGGTAACAAGTAATTTCATGTATAAAGTATTTTTGCCAACTAACTGATACTTGTTCTTCCTAATTATGAATTCATATGAAACATACTCAAGTCTAAAACTCTTACTAGGTGGCATTGTAGAATCTATTTATAAGGGCAACCATTACTAAAATTAAATTTGGTTCTGGAGTTTCGAATTTAAAACACGTTGAAAATAATTTAGTCAGAATCAAGTAAAACCGTAGTAAATTTTTTATAGAAAATTCTCATTTATCCCAAAATATTTCAGATGCATGCAGAAGTCAAAAATATTTAGAAAACAACTTTTGTGAGCCTCACAGTCCGAGGGTTGAACTTAGCTCTGATACCACTAAATGTAACCCCCTAAATTTAACCTAATTGCTTGGGTTAAATCTTGGGAGTTAAGTTTGAAAAACTTGCCCCCTCAAGAAACACATTTTAGGTTTACTTGTGTATGAAACAAAATTATTATTTAATAATAATAATTATCGTAAAATAACTCAGTTAACGATGAATCACGAACATTAAAATATATCATAAAAATTTAATAAAAATATATGAATTAATTCAGAAATGTATGTTGAAACAAAATTCCAATTTAAATGTTCCCAAATGTCCGAATTACAAAATGTTTCAAAATATGTTAAGGCATTAATCTGAATAATTGAAAAGAGTTCATACTGAATAATAAAATATCTGAGTAAAATACGAGAAGCTCCAAGTACCGAGTCGCCTAATCAGTCTGAGTATCTGAAAGAAGAAACTATGGGAGAGTAAGCAAAAGAGCTTAGTGTGTCTCTAAAGTGCAAGCAACACAAAAACAAAATAGTATATTTATTTTCTGATAAAGACCTTTCTAAAGGAATAATAAATCCGATAAATCTAAATCACAATGCTATGATGTCCGGTGCGTGACTCAATACCCGATTATCCGATATCATATAGAGTGGAGGTTGCCCTCGCCAGAGTAGAGGTGTCCCTCACTTTTTCCGAACACAATTCCGATCTCATGACACATGATATGATTTGTAAAATCATAAATCCGAACTCTTACGTGTGTCTCATTTTCCGAAAATCTGATAATTTAAAAACACAATTTAATATGCCATGCATGATATTTTCAAAACATTCTCAAATTACAATCAATCAGACAATAAATCAATCAAGATATAAAACATTATTTTACAGAATATAGTACAGTAAGAACACACAAATATATGGCACATGAAGAGCACCTTAGCCTAAGCAACTCAACCTATTGTATGACGTGTCTCTCGCGATCAGAAATACGAGGTCCAGTAGTATTGGGTACCTATGAGAATAATTCTACGATAACACTATTACTATTATCACTATAATCAAAGAATTATTTCTAAAAAAACTAATCTAACGAAATTTAATGAATACTTATCTGATTCGAATAGTTAATCTTCAAATTAACCGAAGACATAGTTGAATTGAGCGGTGCCGAAGACTCAGCGAGATTTGATCGAATTAAATAAATAAAAGAAAAAAGAAAAGAATGATGTGCTTCGAAAATAAATAGAGAGAGGGAGAGGGAGAGGGAGAGGGGAAGACGGCTACGGCAAAAATAAACGAAATTGATGAGGAAGGGTGGCTTATATAACCAAAATTTTGGATAAATTACAAGGCAAGTCCTTGTACTTTTTTAAGGTTCACAAAATAGGTGCCTAATATCAGTTCTTTATAAAAAGGTCACTAAATTTGTTTAAAATTTAATTAATTCCCAAATTTCCTAATTAGGGTTTTTTAAGGCAATCTGCATGTTATTGGTACCGGTTTGATTGAATTGTTTTGCTGCAGAGAAACTTGAACTGGAGGATTTTAATATTAAAAATGAAGCAAAAGCTGCTGATAAGGAAGTGATTAGGAGTTTTAAAACTGTTGTTAGGAACAAAACTTTAAGCATAAGGTTTCACTGGGCTGGGAAGGGAACAACTGCTACCCCAAAAAGAGGAACATATGGTCCTTTAATATCAGCTATCTCAGTTGAATCGGGTAAGATCTGTGTTCTAATCCGACCTCCGGCTTTCTAGTTGCCATGTTATATTGTTATTATCATTCTTGCTCTATCTCATAGAAATTTAGAGTTTCATTATTCTGGAACTTAAGTAAACCAAATTTAGCACGAACTTAAGTAAACCGATGCAGCAACTTAATATGTAAGTCATGTTCTTTAACCATTCCCTAATGTTCTATCTGATAAGTTCTTGAAATATCGAATCCATTTAGCATTCTATCAATATATGCATATATTGTGTTACTTCAAGATGATGTGATTTAAGAATCACCCATTTTACAGTCTTTCTCCTTTGCTTGTAGATTCAAAGCCTCAAGTCTCTAAGGCATGGAATATGAAGATGAAATTTGTGGTGGGAGCTGTAGTGTCTGCTATGTGCCTCATTGTTTTGATCTTAGGCATTTTATGGAGGAGAGGCTATCTTGGGGGAGGAAAAATGTCAAGGGAACAAGGTACTCTAGTTAAAACTTCAATATAGATTCCTTTTTACAAGCACATAATTAGTCTGCAGTAACGTATTTGTACAAGGGCATGCTTGATTGCCTTGCTTACTGACTGTAATTCACGATGTTCCCTCCTCTTTCAAAGTGCTGAGGGGGCTAGATCTGCAGGCCGGCTTTTTTACCTTTAAAAAAATGAAAGCGGCTGCTAACAACTTTCACCCTGCAAATAAGATTGGAGAAGGCAGTTTCGGATCTGTTTACAAGAATATTTTAGTCTTTGCGATATGCGGTTGATTTTTATATTATACCTGCATTGTAGGGGGTGTTACTAGATGGTACCATTATTGCAATCGAACAACTTTCCACCATATCAAGGCAAGGAGACCGTGAATTTTTGAATGAACTCGGCATGATTTCTGGATTACAACACCCTAATCTTGTCAGATTGTATGGATGTTGCGTTGAAGGAACTAATTTGTTGCTGGTGTATGAATACATGGAAAATAATAGCCTTGCTCGTGCTCTGTCCGGTAAGCCAAGAACTTTTTCCTTTTTTGTTGCACTGATTTCATAACAACTATATGAAGAAAAGCTACAAGCACTCTATGTTTAGAGTGTTCCAATTGCAGGTCCTAATGAAAGCCAGTTGAAATTGGACTGGCCAACTAGGCAGCAAATTTGTCTCAGCATTGCAAAAGGCCTAGCTTTCCTACACGAGGAATCGAGTTTAAAAATTGTTCATAGGGATATCAAAGCAACCAATGTGCTACTTGATAGGGATCTCATTGCTAAAATTTCCGACTTTGGTTTGGCCAAGTTCGTCGAGGAGGAAAACACTCACATGAGCACCAAAGCCGCTGGAACCATGTGAGCATAATCTAATTCTGAAAACAGAAAAGAAATTTTAATTTACTTGAGATTGTGCTTATAGTTATAGATCCTATTTTCCAGAGGATACATGGCACCAGAATATGCATTATGGGGTTACCTGACATATAAGGCAGATGTTTACAGCTTTGGGATTGTAACACTTGAAATCGTTGCGGGAAAGAACAATTCAAAGCGCAGATCGGAAGAGGGATATGTATGCCTTCAAGATTTGGTAAAAATTTATGTTGGAAGTTTTAAATAGAATAACATTCTCAGATTCTGTCATTGAAGTTGAGATACCATGAACACGTCCATTGTCCACCCATGTATTACTATCATAATGCCTTTGTTAGTTTTCCATCTTAGCTCTTATACCATGAAGTCTAAGTCTCATCGTATATATAAGTTTCCATTATATGAATTTTCTTCTATTTATTATCAGGCTCTCGTATTGCAACAAACTGGGAGATTATTGGAGTTGGTGGACTCGAGGTTGGGGACCGAGTTCAACAAGGAAGAGGCCATTAGAATGATGAAAGTAGCTTTATTATGCAGTAATCCAGCACCAGCACCAAGACCAATCATGTCTGAAGTGGTGAACATGCTTGAAGGTCGAACCGTGGTCCCAGAAGTAACCATGGATCCGAGTATTTTTCGTGATGAGGAAAGATTCGGAGCCCTGAGAGAACAACTCAACCAAATACAATCTCATCGTATGACTAGTAGTCAGTCTTCAGATTCAGCAGCAATGCTTCAGGATCTATGATATGTTTCGACGCATACATTGATCGATACAACCTAATTTGCAATTACAAACATAATTTTACTCATATTGATAGATACAAAACATGCACACTTAATCCAATTTCAACAACCCAAAACCTAAAGGTTGCTTTTAGCAAACAATGGCCCTGTTATTGATAGCGGGTCAATTTGACTTTTTAAAATGAACTTTGACCTTTGAATATTGAGAGTATCAATGTTGAACATGGATATTAGTACTACTTTGGACATGGATATTGCTACTCAACTGCCACGGAAATTAATTTAGCTATTGCCGTTGGTACAATATACATGAGGATGTGAGAATAAGCATGCTGAAACGTTTAATATCTTCACCTACCATTTTAGAGGTGAATGCCACGTAATTTTAATTAACTCGCTAATCTTTCAGGAAGGGCCTTAACATTTAACTCACAATTTTAACGTTTGAATATTCGTCTTCAAGGGGAAATAATTGGTTAGAAATTTCACATAAAACTCATGTATACATTATTTAATAATACCTTTGTGTCCGAACTCACACATGGCGTGTTAGCTAGAATTGCACCGTGATCTGCTGACGAGGCCGCCCTGTCCAAGGCCTTCGATACTGACTCAACCCACTCAGTTACCAAGGCCGGTCTCTGATCGCTCTCAGTCACTTTTTTCAATTTGCTATTCTTCCGCGGCAAACCAGTATTACCCATATTTCGAGAAGCACTTTTAGAGTTCGCCTTACGGATCGATCCATATGTTGATCTACCATTACTATCCTTCAGAACTCGCCACTGTCCATCCTCGATAATGAGTACAGCTTTATGCTTGTTAGATTTAAGCGATGTCTGTACCGAAATGACTTTATCACATGATGCTACTGCTTTTACCATCCCCTCTGATTCCCTTGCAATTGTTGTATTCCTTTTTTCCCCATCAACCTGAGAAGACAGGTCACCCCCACTACACTCAGTTTGTTCCATAATCCCCATCGGATTCGTACCAGTCTGCCGATCACACTTCATTCCAACAGCAGATCTTACCGCTTGTTCATGTTCGACCTACAACCCAGCATTGACTACTTGCTCTAACTCTCCCATAGAAATCGTAGTTATAGTTTCGACAGTTACTCCACTACCTTGTTTCGCCGTAGGCTGCCTATCCACAGTTTGCCTCTCCTTATTCATTAGCAAATTTACACCTCCCGAAGCTAAAACTTCAAATCTTGAGCCGCCATTCGATCCTAACACACCTTTTCCATGTATATCAGGCCTATTTGTTTGATTCGATCTTCTCTTTCTACGTTCTACTTACGTCCATGGTCCAAACATCTCATCCGCGATGGGTGTCGGTACAGCCATCGATCGCTCCACCACCACTTCTTTTTCTCGAACTCCACACACCTCTTTAGAGTGACCATATTTTCCACACCCATAATATATGACCGGTAACCCCTCATATTCAATCACCTGGTACCTGTCATCTATCACAATACCCGGGATCAAAGGTTGTTCCAAATTCACAACTACCGCAAGGCGGGCAAATCTCCCTCTTCGCCCCTATGTTGTATTAAAATCAACACGCACCACTGTTCCGAGGACACTAGTTATCGCCTGAAATAAATTCTTCGAGTAATACCTATAAGACAAACCAGATAACCGCACCCATGCGATAATTTGTTTCGGATAGTCCACCGCAGTCGAGAATTTGCGCAACCATGGTTGCACGGTTAAGTAACTCCCATACACCACCCATGAACCTCCAGTCAAAACTTTCTCATAATCCTCCTCCCTCGCAAACCTAATCAAATAGTATTTCATTATCCAAATCAACAATACTAATTTCCCCTACCGGACTCCACAAAGCTCGTACCCGATTCCGTAACATCCGATATCCAATCGACTTTCCTAATAACCTGACAATTAGCGATTTAGCTAATTTATCATCTATCGCTTTGTGAACACGATCCGAGAACTGAATCTCGGCCACTGTTTCTTGATATCCGATAATAACATCTTCGCTCAAAACTTCTACATCAAAATCACTTATAAGTTCATCTGTTTTTTCCTTCCCAGATTTGCCTATTACCATATCTCGGAAAGATGGTCGAGCCGCGTGCTCCTCAGCAGCAGTAGACAACGTTGGCACAGTCATCTTCACTCCCAGCGATACTCCTACATTGTCCTCAATAGCCGGTTCCCTCGCACCCATAGCCAGGTTCAGGAGATCCGTCTCCATACCCTCCATAGTTTCCCCTGGCACCGACCCATGTTGATCTCCCTTCCTTCTCTCCATATCAACATCAGGTGCTGCATCTTGTGAAGTAGGTAAATCTGGTGGCCTGCCTGATGGCACATGTTGCGGCATTGAAGGTGAACCTCCTGAGAAATCGCTTGCATTCATCCTAGGGTTTTTTTTCCGTCGCTAAGTTAAGTTTTTTCCTTTTAATAATATCTTATCTTGTTAAAAGAAAAAAATGATTTGGTGTCATGAATTAAATGGACATCAATTTAGTTGTGAATTTACAATTTTTTTTTAAATTATTAAATAGTATTTTAAAGTCGGGTTAATATTCACTTAAGTATTGCGGAACTTTTAATTTTTACGCTTTTTTGAATCGTTAAATAAATCAAAATTAATAACTAAAATTAAAACTTTTTAATTGAAGATTATCTATTTTTCCGTAAAAACCTCTTTATTACTTGAAACTTAAAGTTAATCTTTTATATAATATGTTTTAAAATAAATTTCATTCTTTAAGAGGAAATGAAATTTTATGTAAAAAATATTTTTTAACTATTACTTTTTTAATAATACAATTATAATTTATTGTTGAAATATTTTATTTAGTTTTTTTTTCAACTGCTTTTACAAGTGCAACGTATTAAAATCATAATTAAATTGGTGTCACATATTAATTGAATACCTACTCAATGAAGTAAATAACTAATTCACCCAATAAAAATTAAATAATAAAATAATAATAATTTGCACCATTTAAAAAGAAAAGACCTATACAGAAAATATACATTGTTATCAAAAACAATTTTTAAAATTATTTATTAAAATAACACTCATTATAAATTGATTTTCGAAATAACACTCTTTTCTGGCACATATGAAAAATACGTCTATCAAAATTGCTTTTAAAAAACATGCTTGATAGCCTTTGTTCTAAGTAAATTAAGAACTTTTAAAATCTATTAATTAAACTATCATATTGGTACGTATTATGTTAAACATTTCTTTTGGAAAGCGTCTTTGATAGAGCACATCTTTGCCATATGAAATAAAAAAATAGTGCCATTTAGAGAATTAATCAAGAATGAGAGTTAATTTGAGTAATATTTTTAATAGTGATATTTAAGTTAAAAAATCCCCAAAAAATATTTAGAGAAAAACACATTTTAGGTTGAACTAAACCGGTTCAGCTTAAAATAAGAATTATTTGTTTCTCCTTATTTCGAGAAATTATATCATAGGCTCCGTCATGTCATCTATGGTCTCAACTAATAAAAAACACTCATTTTATTAATTTTTTCCATGTGATTTTTTTACTGAGTAAATCTTCACTCATATTTACTGTAAATCAAATTTAAAAATAATTTTTACCATGTGAAGGCTCACTTGGTAAAAAGATTATATGAAAAAATAATGAAATGGGTTGTTTTTATTGGTTGAGACCATAAATGACGTGGTATGACGTGATATAATTTTTCTTCCTTTTATTTTAATTTTTTTCTTTCTACTAATAAATTGTAAATTTCAGCCGATTGAATATTAATTTATATTAATTCAGTTGACATTATTATTATTATTATTATTATTATTATTATTATTATTATTATTATTATTATTATTATTAAGGCGTGGGTTTAAAACATACTTAACTACACAATAAACCCTGATTTAGGGAAAAGTAGATTATAATAATTTAAATATTATTATATATAGTCCATTGATATGTATTTAAATTGTATTTTCAAAAATAAAATATTATTATATAAATAAATTGTAAATTTCAAAACCAAAGTCATCCATTGACTCATGAATTAATACGTCTGCATGGTAGTTGATTATACTTTTCCATAAAATAACAATGAAAGATATATATCATTATGGCCTTTTACCACCTTATTAAATGCTATGAATTGGACCCTTTCTATATCTAAAATTCTGAAATATCTCTTATCTGAATATATTTAAATTGGCATAAAGTCAAAAGTTGTCCCAACGTTTGACATTTTGGTCACTTTAGCCATATTCTTTTTTTTGTTCGAAAAACCTAACATTTCATTTTCGTTCAAATTTCACCATCGTTGGAGGAAAATCGTTAATCAACTAACGGTCAACGGCTGAGGCTGATGCTGCCGTGGCACCATCATATGATGATGCCATGTGGCCGATTGGTTCTAAGGCACAAGGAAGAAGCAAAATTCAAAAGGTGTGCATGGGAAGATTTGAACTTGGGTCACCAAGTTAAAAGACTCAACACATAACCACCAAGCCAATCTACTTTGTTATTGTTTTTTCACCTCTTATTTTATTTATTCCTTACTTTATTTGCTTGAAAGTGAAGAATTATTCATTAAATATTCACTAATATATCCTATACCCTAAACCTTAAAATCCTAAAACCTAAAAAACTAAACCCTAAACCCTAAAAACAAAACCCTAAATATCAAAACCATAAACCCTAAAAACTAAAAACTAAACACTAAACCCTAAAAATAAACACTAAATATCAAAACATTAAAACCCCTAAACCCTAAAGTTGAAACCCTAAAACTAAAACCCTAAACACATAAACTCATAAACCCTAAATACTAAACTTTAAAATCCTAAACAATAAAATACTAAACACTAACCCCTAAATTTGGGTTTAGAACATTAGGTTAAGGGTTTAGAGTTTAGGACTTATGGTTTAAGGTTTAGCTTTTATGGTTCAAGGTTTATGGTTTTATGGGTTTAGGGTTTATTTTTTATGATTTAGTTTTTAGGGTTTAGGTGCAACGACCCAGATCTCGGGTTTGATCGAGGTATGAGCCTCGTATTTCGATCGTGTTTTGGGCTTTTAAGAGCCTTTTTGGGCTAGCGTGTCTTTGTTGGGCCTAGGTGGTTGTTGGGTTATGAGGAAAGTCAGAAATTCCAGTAACGCTTTCGCGTATCGGTACGCACTGTTACATTGCCTGGGAAAGGCTTGACGTACCGGTACGCGTATGGGGAGTACCGGTACAGAGGTGGATCGGTACGGGGCGATCTTGGTACTGATGGTGCGTACCGGAACGAAGCGTATCAGTATGACCTATGAGTTACGTTCTTTCGAACTTAAAACGAGTATCGGTACTCATTGGTGAGTATCGGTACCCATATAGGAGTATCGGTACTCACTGAGCATTCTGCCCAAAAATTTGGCTTTGCGTTCGGGGGTGCTATTATTAGAGGCAAAGGGCCCTAGGGGTCCCTTAATGTGTAAAATGAATTCTAAAACTGAGAAATTGAGATTTTAACCCCGTCTGAGATATAATCGGCTAATGACTTGGTAAATATTGGGTAGACCGTGTAAGGTAGAAACCCATAGAGATCCTAGGTGGATCTATCGAAGCAGTGTGGTATATTAGGGTCCTTGCTGTGTGCTGAGGGACGCCTAAATAATCAAGTCATCCCTTGTTGTTGGGATTGGATACCCTAAGTGTGTTGCAACACCTTAAAGATTCCCGAATGTTGGATCTCGATGTTATATGGACGTCGGCCTCATTTGAAGATGCTTGATGAGAGATCCTAAGCATGGATGTAGGATCCCGATGCTATGTGGACGTGGGCCTCATCACCTTGAGTATAGGATCCCGATGCTATGTGGACGCGGGCCTTACTCGTAATGTAGGATCCCGATGCTATGTGGATGCGGACCTCATTTAGTTGTTGATGGTGTTATCTGTGTGATGCTAGGTAAGTGTATGAGGTTCTAGTATGAGCTATGTGCATGATCATACATCCATCATGCCATGTGTTTAGGCGAATATGGTAGCGCCATTGCTATATTGTCGTGATATCATTCATGTTGCATTGCTTTATTTATGATTTGCATGAAACATGGTTGAGTGGTAGTGTATCCACTGAGCTTGTTAGCTCAACATTCGAAATCGTTGTTTCCGTTTGCAGGTTAGTAGGTTCTCGTAAAGCATAAAGGAGCACCATCAAGGTTGGATTTCAGCATCGACTCTAGTGGTTGAGTACAAATACTAGATGTAATGGGCTATGTATTTCGTAGGACCCTATATGTATTTTGTAACTTTTATTTTATATTATTCGGTCAAAAGTCAAATACTTTAATATTTGTAAATGGAGCTCCGTAAATACTATTTTAACCATATGGATTTAACTATGTTTTAATGTAAGGACTTATGTTTTTATTGGACATATATATGAGGGGCTTGAAAAAGGAATTTTTTTATCAATGTAGATTTTGGGCTTAGGGCCCAAATGTTTTATCCAGGTCACGTGTGTTACATTTAGTGGTATCAGAGCCTAGGTTTAGTCGGTTCTAGGACGTCCCCTAGGGAGTCTAAATAAGTGTATAGGTGTCTAGCGAATACATGTCCATGAGTCAAAGTTGTACTTGTTTTAAAGCTAAAATTCGATGGTGTAACCTTGTTTGTTCTGGTGCATAATAGAATCATACCAAGGAGGGCAAGAATCAATAAAGAATATTTGGGCTCTAGAGAAAGGAGTTATGATGAGGAATATGTGCCTGACACAGAGGATATGTCGGAGGACACCGTTGACCGAGGAGTTAACTACTTCTCACATCTGAAACCGGCGTTGCACCGAATTGTGAGGGCGATACTGAGGGCATCTGCTATCCCTTATGAGGCACCTGTTGAACGGGTAAGGAGGTAAGGTGCTACGAATTTTCATAGATCGGGGCGAGATAATCTGGTACAGGCAGAATAGTGGTTGCAAGATACACGCTAGATTATGAGGCAGATAAGGTTGAGGTCAAAAAACAAGTTGTCATGTATCTTGTCCCTACTGAAGGGCAATGCTAGAGAATGGTGGGAAACAATAGAGCTTGGGTGGCACCCCAATCGACCATCTTGGGATGATTTCCTTGAGGAGTTCGAGAAGAAGTATGTGGGCGAGGCTCACATCGATACCCTGAGAGATCGGTTCAGTCATCTGGTATAAGGGAATCAGTTAGTTTTCGAGTATGAGCAAGAGTTCCTTCAGTTGAGTAGGTATGCTCCTAAATTGGTTACCACCGAAAATATGAGGTGCAAGAGGTTCTTGAAGGAAATCCAGACTTACCTAACTGCTGCACCACCGAAGGTGTTCTCGGAGTTGACTTTGAGTGCCAAGTCTCTTGAGCAAGTGCAAGGCTTAACATATGGTCCTTCTGGTGGGCAAGGGAATTTGGGTGGGAGAACCCAGAACCCCTCAAACAACATCTCACAAGCCTTCTCATGGAGGAGCAGAAATCAGTGGAATCATAATAGAGGAGCGTCAAATCGAAGTTCGAGGTTAGACCAGAGATCTGAGTTAGCTGGTCGTAGAAGTCCATATTATTCTTCATCTATAATGAGCCCTAAGGGTTCATATATGAGTGCGGGCGCACCAGTTTGCAACCAGTGCGGGCACAAACACAGAGGCGAGTGTTGGGGAGCAGTGAAGGTTTGCTACCAGTGTGGGTCGCTGGATCACTTTGTGAAAGATTGTCTAGTGGCGGTTGTGGCTTCTCCAGACCAGGTTTAGAGGATAGCATATCTGACCAGAGGGGTCGAGGCCTTGCTTGGGGAGGAGCAAGCCATGTATCGGAGGGCACCTTCTAGTCTACTGCGAGAGCACCAGCTAGACAGTATGCAGTCAGGGCTCATGAGGATTACGCAGCTACAAATGTTATCTCAGGTATGTTCACCTTGTTCTCGGTTCCTATTGTTGCTCTTGTAGATTCAGGGTCTACCCACTTCTACATTCGTAGTGAGATATCTCGACAGTGGGGTATTCCTGCCGAAGATCTTGAGGTAGGAGTTCGTGTGACTAGTCTATTAGGATTTGATGTCTTGGTGGATAAGGTGTATCGAAGATGCTCGATCGAGGTTCAGGGGTCGTTTCTAGTAGATTTAATGGTTTTACCATTTCAAGAGTTCAATGTCATCTTGGGGATGGATTGTCTCTTTGAGCATGATGCTAGTCTGAGATGTAGAGCAAAGAGTTTGAAGCTTCGTGTTACGGATGGTTCCAAGCTAATTGTGCGAGGTGAGAGAAATCCATGTCTATCTAGTGTCGTATCAGATTTGTCAGCTCAAAGGATGTTGCAACAAGGTTGTAGAGACTTTTTGGCCCATGTGGTGGATGTGAGGGTTGATGGTCCCATGCTTGAAAATCTTTGGACAGATAATGGGTTCATCAATGTGTTTCCAGAGGAGTTACCTGGGCTTCCACCTGACCGTGAATTAGAGTTTTGAATTGATGTAATACCGGGTGGTACCTTATCGGATGGCACCCGCAAAATCTTGTGGATTCAGTGTCCATCGCACCGTATCGGATGGCACCCGCAAAATGAAGGAGTTAAAGAAGCAAATTCAAGAGTTGCTAGAGAGGGGCTTTATCCGACCGAGTGTCTCACCTTGGGGAGCACCGGTCCTGTTCATCAAAAAGAAAGATGGGTCTATGAGGATGTGTATTGATTATTGGCAGCTTAATAAGATGATGATAAAGAATCATTATCCCCTTCCGAGGATTGATGATTTGTTCGACAAGTTGAGGGGTGCTCGTGTGTTTTCTAAGATAGACCTAAGGTCAGGGTACTACCAGTTGAAGGTGGTGGATGAAGATGTCCAGAAAACCACTTTCAGGATGCGGTATGGACACTATGAGTTCTTGGTAATTCCGTTTGGGCTTACCAACGCACCTACAACATTCATGGACCTGATGAATCGGATTTTCCAACAGTACCTAGATCAACTTGTTATGGTTTTTATTGATGACATCTTGGTGTATTCGTGTTCAGAAGAAGAGCACGACTACCATCTGCGTGTAATTTTGCAGACCCTCCGGGATAGACGACTTTTCACTAAGTTCAGCAAGTGCAAATTTTGGCTTTCTGAAGTGGCATTTCTTGGTCACATTGTTGCTGCAGACGGGATCTGCGTAGACCCTTAAAAGATCTAGACTGTAGTGGAGTGGAGACCTCCACGAAATGTTTCGGAAGCCCGTAGTTTCCTAGGACTTGCCGGGTATTATAGGCTGTTTGTTAAAGGTTTCTCTGTTATTGCTGCATCGTTGACCAAGCTGTTACAAAAAGGGTTCCCTTTTGAATGGAATGAGACAAGACAATGAAGTTTTGAGCAACTAAAAGCTTATCTCACTGAGGCTCCTGTTTTAACCCAACCTGAGCCTAGAAAGAAGTATGTTGTGTTTAGTGACTCATCTTTGAATGGGCTTGGTTGTGTCCCTATGAAAGAAGGTAAGGTGGTTGCTTATGCTTCGAGACAGCTTAAACCGCACGAATAGAATTACCCTACCCATGATTTGGAGCTCGCTGCAGTCATCTTTGCATTAAAGATTTGGAGGCACTATTTCTATGGGGAGAAATGTTATATTTACATGAATTATAAGAGTTTGAAGTACCTGCTTACACAAAAGGAGTTGAACTTGAGGCAACGACGGTGGATTGAATTGTTGATTGACTATGATTGCATTATAGAATATCACCCTAGCAAGGCGAATATTGTGGTTGACGCCTTAAGTAGGAAATCTATGTCAGACTTGAGAGCTATGTTTGCCCGTTTGAGGATGACCGAGGATGGAGGTCTTCTAGTTGAGCTTCGGATAGAGCCTACGTTGGTACAAGAGATAAAGATGACTCAAGCTTTGGATGAAGAATTAGTAACACAGATTGAAGCGGTCCAAAAGGGTGAAGCTTCAGACTTTGAGGCACGAGATGGTGGGTACTTGTACTTCAAGGGGCGACTGTGTGTTTCGGCCTTGGAAGATTTGAGAGACCGCATCTTAAGAGATGCACACCGTAGTCCTTTCGAGGTATATCCGAGAAGCAAAAAAACGTATCAAGATCTTCGTCATTTTTATTGGTGGCCAAGTATGAAAAGAGACGTCTCTGAATTTGTGACACAGTGCTTAGCTTGTCAGCAAGTAAAGGCGGAACATCAGGTTCCATCAGGTTTGCTTCAGCCTAATAAGATTCCACAATGGAAGTGGGACCGGATTACCATGGATTTTGTCACCGGGTTACCAATGACACAAAGGAAGCATGATGCTATTGGGTTATTGTGGATCGTTTGACCAAGTCTGCTCATTTCTTGCCAGTGCGGATGGATTTTACCTTAGAAAGGTTGGCTCAATTATACATAAATGAGATAGTAAGGTTGCATGGTGTGTCATCATCGATCATCTCAGATAGAGACCTGCGTTTCACAGCTAGGCTATGGAAGAAGATCCATGCGCCTTAGACACCGAGCTACATTTCAGTACAGCTTTTCACCCTCATACCAATGGTCAGTCTGAGCGTGTCATTCAGATCTTTGAGGATATGCTCAGGTGTTGCATTGTGGATTTTGCAAAGAGTTGGGAGGACCAGTTACTGTTTGTAGAGTTTGCTGTTAAATGTCTAAAAGTACTATTTTATTCACCCTTTTTTCATATTATTGCTAGACTTAGGCTCATATTAGTTGCATTATTAGTCATTCATGCATGATTGCATTGTTTCCTTGGTGGACAAGCTTGATTTCATATTTTACTTAATTTTGTGGAAAAAAGAGTGATGCCGATAGTTGTTTTTGTGTGTGTGCAGAATCACTTGACTAAACAAGGTTGGAACCAGTTGCCAGGGCAGTGCATGAAGGAGATGCCGACGCAGTTGCCAGGGCAATGCATGAAGGAGATACTGAGCTAGTAGCCAGGGCAATTGTCGATAAAGGATAAGATGATATGGCACTCGGAATTGATGACTAGATAAGACCAAGATAACGTGGAGTAAAGTTAAATCCCAAAGGAGTTTGATTTTGATGAAGAGGTTAAAGAGAAATTAAATCCCAAGAAGATAGGAGAAGATCTAGAAGGAATTTAAATATAATAAAAAATTATATTCTTTTAAAGTATTTAATTCCAACTTAACTTCTTTCTCAAGAGAGACTTTGACCTAGCCATCTCCTATTTAAAGGAGACCAAGCCGTCAACTCCAAGAGAGCAAAGGGGAGAGATTTCGACAAGAGGCTTCAACCATTCTTCATCTTTTTCTTTCTTGTTCGATTAGGTTTATGTTAGGGATTCTTTGTTTTGAGTTTCTTTGGAACCTAGCCATGAACTAAATCTATTTGGCTAAGGTTATTGTGTTTTGTGGTTATGAGAAACAATTGGATTTTGTTTAGGTAATAAGAGTTTACACTTTTAATTTAAGGTTTACTCATTCTTGGTTTTTATTCTTGTTTGCGAGTGAATTGAGAGAGGGTCTTGTAACTTCATCTATTTATCTAATATCGTGAGAGTTAGATTCAAGAAATGAATGAGTATGGTCTTTATTCAATCTATTGATGGTGAAGATTTAAGGATTTCAACGGCTAAGAGGAGTGCAAGATTGGTTGTTGTTCACCCTTGATTCACGCAGGGATGTATTGTCAAGGCATGCACAATTAGATAGAGTTTCGACTTAGGGATAAGAAGAAACCATTGAAGAACGTTCTGCCGATCCTTGAAGTTGCTGCCCAGCCGCCCAAACAGTTGTCCAGCTAACTGTCGATTAGTTGCCAAGGCAACCCTGCTGCGCAAGTTGCCACGACAACTGAGTTGCCCTTGCACTCTTTTACCAAGATGATCTAATTCGCTATCACTCCTCAACTCATGATAACCTGGCCTATTCTCTCTCTTTTGATTACATCTTCTTTTATTTATTTGATTTCTAGTTTAGTTGTTAGTTAAAACTCCTAGAATCTTCTACTTGTAATCTTTTACTTTTTACAGTGCAAGAGACTAGATTCTTGAAGTGGCACCAATCCATGTGGAGACGATATCTTTTATACTATAACTTGCGACGTGTGCACTTGCACAATTGCGGAGCACTTATTACGTGCAACAAGTTTTTGGCGCCGCTGCCGGGAATTGGCAATAGCAACTTTGTTTTTATTTTCTTGCACTTTTTATTTTCTTGTTTAAGATTCAAAGGGTTAACAAACTTTGATTTTGCATTGGTATATGACCAGGGCGAGACCGATTACACCAGAATATCCATTTGATCTAGAAATCGAACGAACCTTGCAAAGACTCAGACAAAGGTTAAGAGTGGTTAATCAAGACGGAAATATGAATCAGGATGTTCCAGCAGGAGGGTGGTGATTCTTGCACGAAACAGAACTGTTCGAGACTATCTTGAAGGACTTAATCCATGAGTTGTCAAACCTGAAATTGAAGCCGACCACTTTGAGTTGAAACTGGTGATGTTCAATATGATCAACACAATTGGTCAATTTGGCGGCTCAGCAACTGAAGATGTACGACAACATCTTAAATCTTTCCTTGAGATTTTCAATTCATTCAAAATACAATGAGTCACCCCCGATGTTTTACGACTAAGGTTATTCCCCTATTCACTGAGGGATAGGGCGAAAGCATAGTTAAATAGTATTCTTGCCGGATCAATAGGATTTTGGACTGATCTTTGTCGTGATTTCCTTGCTCAATTTAATCCTACAAATTTAACTGATAAGCTTCATAACAAAATTACTTCTTTTCGGCAAGCAGATGGTAGATCCATGTAGGAGGCTTGGGAGCGATATAGAGAACTTCTACACAAATGCCCCTACACGGATTCCCAGTGTGGACACAAGTAACAATGTTTTACAACGCTATGAATCAACCAACAAGGATGATGCTAGATGCCTCAGCAAATGGCATACTCCTAGATAAGTGGCCAGAAGAAGCAATGCAAATTCTGAACAGGCTTGCCAAGAATAATTATCAGTTCCCATCTGCTAGAAGAGGAGGAGTTAGACGCCAAGCAACAATACATGAACTGGGATCATCAGACTCAATTTTAGCACAATTGGCCACTCTAACCAAGATGGTCCAGAACATGCAAAAACCAAACAACACACATGAGGTCAAGGTAATGGATTCATTTTGTGAGTTATGTGGTGGTAACCATGATTCTTCTAAATGTATAAAGAATCCAGAATCCAACTTTTATGTGGGGAATTAAAATCAGAAGAACAATGTGATGTCCAACACATATAATCCAGCTTGGAATAAGCACTCAAAATTTTCATGGAGTAATCCCAACAATGCTCTAACCAGAACAATCAGAATGCACAAGCATCGGGATTTTAGCAGGATATGCCACGGCAATAGTTGCCACAGTAACAATCGACAACATCTAGTTCTTTGGAAAATTCTCTCAAAGCTTTTATGTTAAAAATTGAATCTTATATGGCTGAGAATAGTAACTTCATAAAAAGAACTGATGCTTTTATTAACAGGACCAAGATGATATTGTAAAACCAAGAGGCGACAATCAAATCATTGGAAAATCAAGTCGGACAATTTGCTCAAAACCTGAATACTAGATCACAATGAGGTTTACCTAGCGATACTGAAGTCGCAAGAGGAACTGGCCATGAGCAATGAAGGCGATCACCACTAGAAGTGGCCAACAACTTAAAGAGGCTCAAGATCGCTCATCAAACAAAACTCCACAAAAAGAACAAGATGAACTCAGTGGCAAAACCTTAGATGCTGAACCAGGAATTGCAGCGGCAACCGGCGATAAGCATGCCTCGGCAACCAGCGATAAGGATGCCACGGTAACCAACGATAGGCACGCCACGGTAACTCCAGTTGATGATTTCTCGGCAACTCCAATTGCCCCGACAATGCCATCAATCAGGTTTCAGACCAATGAAAATATTGAAGATATCTGACTTCCACCACCATTCCCACAAAGGTTAAAGTGATAAAAGCAAGAATATCAATTCAAGAAGTTTCTTGATATCCTAAAGCAAGTCCACATCAACTTGTCATTGGTTGAAGTAATTGAACAAATGTCGAACTATGCCAAGTTTCTTAAAGACATTGTGTCCAAGAGAACAAGGCTAGGAGAGTTTGAAACAGTTGCCGCAGCAGAGGGATGCATGGCCATGTTGCACAATCCCTTGCCACCCAAGTTGAAAGATCTCAGAAGTTTCACAATACCATGTTCCATTAGAAACCACTATGTCGGGAAAGCATTATGTGACCTTGGAGCAAGCATAAACTTGATGCCTAAATCGGTTTTCCATAAACTAGGAATCGGGAAGGCAAGACCTACAACAGTTATGCTACAACTAGCCGACAGATCCTATGTGCATCCAGAGGGAAAAATCAAAGACATACTGGTAAAAGTTGATAAATTTATTTTTCCCACTGACTTTATTGTTTTGGATTGTGAAGCAGATGAGTATGCACCTATCATTCTCGGGAAACCCTTCTAGGGAGAACCTTGAACGATGCTGAAAATGGAGAACTCACACTGAGGGTGAATGAACAGCAAGTTAAACTAAACATGTTCCAAGCACTAAGGCATGCCGATGATCTAGAAGAATGCCAACTTCTTTATGCCACGGTAGAGTTTAACTTCGATGAGGAATTTAGTTGCTTCGGTAACTACATTGCCGATCAAGAGGAACCTGGGGAGTATGAAGAACCGATCGTTGAGGAACAACAAGGAGAGGCAAATTGGTTAGTCAATCGACCAGGTACATACTTTGAACCACTAGATTACTCATGTAAGGAAGATAAACTCGAAAAGCCTTTCATTGAACAACCACCGATTCTTGAGTTGAAACAGTTGCCAGGGCAACTAAAATATGTTTACTTGGGAACGAATAATACATTGCATGTAATTATTTCCTCTAAGTTATAGCCTGAGTAGGAAAAGAAGCTGATCAAAATGTTGATGCTACATATGAAGGTAATAGGGTGGACAATTGCCGACTTGAAGGGAATTAGCCCGGTAGTGTGCATGCATAAGATCTTGTTTGAAGATGATCACAAACCTTCGATTGAGGCCTAGAGGAGACCAAATCATGCCAAGAAAGGGGTTGTAATGAAAGAAATCATCAAGTGGCTTGACGTCGGCATCATATACCCTATCTCTAATAGTACATGGTAAGTCTGGTACAATGTGTACCGAAAAAGGGAGGTATAACGGTGGTAAGTAATGAAAACAGCGAGCTCATTCCAACCAGGACTGTGGCCGGTTGAAGGGTTTGTATGGATTACCAAAAGCTAAACAAAGCTTTTATTATTTTCTTGATGGTTATTCAGGTTACAATCAAATTTCCATAGCACCAGAAGATCAAGAAAAGATAATCTTCATATGCCCATACGGTACTTATGCTTTTCGAAGGATACCGTTCGGACTGTGTAATGCCCCGACAACCTTCAAAAAATGCATAATGGCACTCTTTTTAGACATGGTTGAAGACTTCCTTGAGATATTCATGGATGATTTTTTCATTTTTGGTAATGACTTTGACAGTTACCTCGGTAATTTAGAGAAGTTGTTGGCAAGATGTGAAGAAACCGATTTAGTCCTTAATTGGGAGAAGTGCCATTTTATGGTAGATGAAGGAGTAGTGCTCGACCACAAGATTTCATCCAAGGGAATTGAAGTAGACAAAGGTGGACGTGATCGAGAGATTACCCCCACCAAGTTCGGTTAAAGGAATCCGAAGCTTTCTTGGACATGTAGGTTTTTACATGAGGTCCATTCATAATTTTTCTAAAATTACTAAACCCTTGTGCAATTTGCTTGAACAGGATAAAGTCTTCAATTTTGATGATTCTTGCACCCCAAGCATTCGAAACCCTAAAGGAAAAGCTTGCCTCGGCACCCATTGTCGTTCCACTCGATTGGACGCTACCTTTTGAGCTCATGTATAATGCAAGTGATTTCGCGGTAGGAGCAGTCCTAGGCCAACGCACATGTAAGACCTTTCATGTGATATACTACGCTAGTAAAACTCTTAATAGTGCTCAAGTGAATTACACAACAACGGAGAAAGAGTTACTAGCCGTAGTTTTTGGATATTACTTTTACAAGAGTTTGACATTGAAATTAAGGACAGAAAAGGAACAGAAAATTAAGTGGCCGATCACTTATCATGCTTAGAACGTAATAGGGTGGAGGACGTGGATTTAGGGATATGCGATGCATTCCCGGATGAGCAACTGTTAGTTGCCTCGGCAACTATGGGTGCGCATGCCTCGACAACCCTCGATGCCTCAGCAACTCTAAGCGCGCATGCCTCGGTAACCCTTGACACGCAAGCCTAGGTAACTCTAGACGCGTATGCCTCGGCAACCACTGATGCGCATGCCTCGGCAACCCTTGATACGCATGTCGCGGTAATTATAGACGCGCACGTCTCGGCAACCATGGAAGTAGTTGCCACGGCAACACACGCCTCGCAATACCCTGGTACGCAGATTTAGTTAATTTCCTTGTTTGTGGTATTTTACCTTACGGCCTTACTCACCAAGGGAAGAAGCGGTTCCGCCATGATGTTGAGCATTACTTTTGAGATGAGCCTCTTTTGTTTAAACAATGTGCAGATCAGGTTATATGCCGATGTGTCCCTGAAGAGGAGCAGCAGAATGTACTCTGGCAATGCCATTCTTCACCCTATGAAGGACATTTTGGAGGAACACGTACCGCGGCCAAAGTTTTGCAATCCGGTTTGTATTGGCCAACACTGTACAAATATGCCCAAGAGTTTTACAAGCAATGTGATCGTTTCTAGAGGACGGGCAATATCTCTAGACGACATGAGATGCCGTTCCAAAACATCCTCGAGGTCGAATGTTCGATGTATGAGGGATTGATTTTATGGGACTTTTCCCATCTTCATTCGACAACCTCTACATTCTACTTGTCGTCGACTACGTGTCTAAATGGGTTGAGGCAGCTGCAATTTCTGGAAACGATTCCAAGATCGTGCAACGATTTTTATAAAAAAATATATTTATACGGTTTAGGATGCTGAGAGCAATTATCAGTGATGAAGGTAAGCACTTTGACAACAGACTCATCGCCAAGATGTTACAACGCTTTGGTGTATCTCACAAGATTGCCACGGCATATCACCCACAAAGCAATGGGCAAGCAAAAATTTCAAACCAGGAATTGAAGGGTATACTCGAGAAAGTTATAAATCCCTCTAGGAAGGATTGGTCAGTAAGACTAGATGATGCACTTTGGGCATATCGCACTGCATTCAAAACACCCTTAGGTATGTCTCCCTTCTGACTTATCTATGGCAAAACATGCCATCTACCGGTGGAAATCGAACACAAGGCATATTAGGCAATCAAGACCGTGAATATAGATTGGGAAAGTGTCGGGCAAAAATGTTTGTTAGACTTCAACAAGATAGAAGAATTTCGTGCACTCGCCTATAATAATGCACGAATCTACAAGGAGAAAACAAAGCAATAGCATGACAATAAACTATTGTCGCGGTAATTCATATCAGGGTAACTAGTTCTCTTATTCAATTCTCGGCTGAAACTTTTCCCGAGAAAACTGAAATTAAGATGGTCGGGACCATTCGAAGTTGTCAAATCGTTCTCTCATGGTGCCGTGATAATCAAGTCCATCACTGACGAACATGAATTCAAAGTCAACGGACAAATATTAAAGCACTACAACGGTGCCTATGTGGAACGTAACAAAGAAGTGGTCACCTTAGGAGATGCATGAGCATGCTCTCTTTTCGATATTTTCTTTTTATTTTTATTTTTTCAAACTATTTAATTTTTTTTTTTATTAATTTCGGTTATTTTTCTTTTTAGGATAAATTTATTTATTTTCTTTAAGATTAAGATTACATCTTTCTTTCATATTTTATTTTAAAATTTTAAGTTTAAGAATTTCTTTGCACATCTTTACTTATTTTCTTTTATCAGTTTATCTTTAATTTTAATCCTTATTTTATTTGTTTTTGAATTGTAGGAAAAAAGTTCAAGATAAAGAGGAATTTGATTCAAGAAGGAAGCTTCTTCAATAAGGAAACTAATGGACTAAATCTAAGGCTTATATTAAGCCTCCAATTTACCCTAAATAAACCCTACATAGCCGGCCAAACCCTTCCCCAAATCCCCTAGCTGCCCCCTTCCCCCAATCAAAACCCTTGTTTTCTTTTTTTCCAATTAATCACACCCACCATATTTACTACCTATCTTTTCTATTTAACCCATCACCCTTAACTTCCAAGAAACCTATTCCGACTTTTCATCTTGCAACTCTTTAGTTTCTTTTGCTTTCTTTTCTTTGTTTCTACCAAACTTACAACCAAGATCATCCATGGCATCCAAAATCGATTTTTTGGTTCATCCAAGTTCCTCCAAAGAACCAAGATACAAGAAGTTTGCTACACAGGTGTTTCAAGAAATATTTCACTCCAAGTTTGAAAGCCAGAAGATTTGCGAAGAACAAGGCTTCGAATACTCCAACTCTCATCAAGATTTCAGCCTTGAACCATTCATCTTCTAAAGGATTGCACATCAAAAGTGGCAAATCTTTTGCCATCAATCGGAACCGGGTAACATCTCATGGCTAAGAGAATTCTATGCTCACTCACATAACCCGAATAATCCTTATGTTTTTGTTCGTGACAAGGCTATACTCATAAGCCCCGAAAGTATCAACACCTTTTGCGGGCACTACGTTGAGAAGGACGAGCATCAAGCCTTTGTTGATCAACTCACGCCCAAGCAACTCGACAAGGTACTTCAAGAACTCACTCTACCGGGAACTCATTGGAACGATGGTAAATACAAGGGCACGATAAATCGCCTTTGGCTTAAACCCGAGGCAAAATTATGGAATAAGTTTGTTAAAACTTCTTTAATGCCCACAACACACAATACCACCGTTGATGCACCTCGCCTTTTGCTCATACATTCTATCTTGCATAATCGCATCATTAACATTGGAAAATTTATTTGTGATGAGATTTTTGTATGTAGCAAAAAAGACAAGGGTTCTCTTTTCTTCCCTTGCTTAATTTCCAATCTTTGCAAGAAGATGCATGTCCCAAGTGAGTCCACTGATGAAAATGCCCTACCAAAGTCCGGTTGGAATCGAGCACAAATCCGAAAGCTAATGGGAGAGGCACCGGTAAAATCCCCAACGCCTTCAATTACTGCAGCAACTCCTGCCACCTCGGCAACTCCTAATGCCCAAGCAACTGATGCTCGGGCAACTCGGACAGTAACCCCGGGACAACTTGAAGCACTCTTACAACCGTTGGAGAACTACCTTAGGCAAATTGAAGACCGACAACTAATGTTCATGCGGTACATGAAGGATCACAACAATGCCATCACCCAAGTCATCCTGGAAAATACCCGGACAGCCGCGTGCCGTTCCCCATCTTTCTTGCTGAAATCCTTGCCACGGCAACCAATAAAGCAGTTGCCACGGAAACTGCAACAGATAATGTCACGGCAACCTACATTGCGCCTGCCCAAGTAGTTGCCACAAAAACCAACACTGAAGATGCCGCGGCAACCAAAGCTAAAGACGCCCCGGCAACCACTGCAAAAGCCAAAGGTAAAGCACCTATGCCCGAATCAACTCGTATTGAATTATTGTCTAATTTTTTAGATTCAGACGAGTCCTTCATTGCACCAACAAAGACCGCACCAATCGAATCCTCCAAGCCCAAGCGAAAGACCAATGACATTGATGATGAGGACACCCCCGTACGAGGATCGATTCCACCATCGGCAACAAGGAAGCAACCATCGCGTTCAAACAAAAGAATCAAGACACCGCCAAAAGGAAACTAATCATCTACGATGACGAACTCTCAGAGTAAGTCATCGTTTGTATTTTTACTTTTCTTTATTTTTATTTTTATTTTTCTTTGTTGCATGCATTGAGGACAATGCCTCACTCGAGTTTGGGGGGATTGTTATTATTTAGTTACCATGTTTAGTTGCATTCATCTTAAGTATTGCATTTAGGATACATAAATTGCTTGCCATGCCTTTAGTTGGAACAAGAATTGCCTAGATTTAATGAATATCCGATGATGACTTTGCCAATGTACTTAATTGATAGAACTTTTTATTCTAGGATAAACGTGGAAACACTTAGAATCTTACTATAATGCTAAACTTGATGAAACACTGTTGTGGCTTGATTGATTTAAGGAATTCTAGGGAACTTAGGTTGATAGTTAAAAAATTAGGGGATTGGAATAAAAATTGGATAAATGCTAGATGTGCCTGAAATTGGCTCTAGTATGTGCTAAAAATTGATTGCTAGAGGTGCCCGAAACCGACTCTAGTCAAATAAATTAATTAACTTAAGAAAACTAAAAACAAAACACTAAAGGTGCCCGAAACTGGCTCTAGTTAAAACATGTTAAAAGAACCCAATAAAGTAATTTGAAAACCTCTTGTTTGCATAGAATCCGAAAAATCAACTTGTACACAACTCCGCACACACTCACAAGCATTATAGTTTGATTCCGAGTAACTCCTAAGTTTTTCGAAAAATGAAAAGCCAATCATACTTTGTGCCACGGTTCTGAGAATTGAAATCAAGTTCAAAGCTAAGTTTGTGAAAATGAAAGTCTTGGCGGGTAATTATTAGTTTGCATTGCTTGAGGACAAGCAATAATTTGAGTTTGGGGGTGTGTTAAGTGTCTAAAAGTACTATTTTATTCACTATTTTTATTCATATTATTGCTAGACTTAGGCTCATATTAGTTGCATTATTAGCCATTCATGCATGATTGCATTGTTTCCTTGGTGGACAAGCTTGATTTCATATTTTGCTTAATTTTGTAGAAAAAAGGGTGTTGTCGATAGTTGTTTTTGTGTGTGTGCAGAATCACTTGCCTAAACAAGGCTGGAACCAGTTGCCAGGGCAGTGCATGAAGGATATGTCGATGCAGTTGCTAGGGTAATGCATGAAGGAGATACTGAGCTAGTTCCCAGTGCAATTGTCGATAAGGGATAAGATGATATGGCAGTCAAAATTAATGACTAGATAAGCCCAAGATGACGTGGAGCAAAGTTAAATCCCAAAGGAGTTTGATTTCCATGAAGAGGTCAAAGAGAAATTAAATCCCAAGAAGATATGAGAAGATCTAGAAAGAATTTAAATATAATAAAGAATTATATTCTTTTAAAGTATTTAATTCCAACTTAACTTCTTCCTCAAGAGAGACTTTGACCTAGACATCTCCTATTTAAATGAGACCAAGCCGTCAACTCCAAGAGAGCAAAGGGGAGAGATTTCGAAAAGAGGCTTCAACTATTCTTCATCTTTTTCTTTCTTGTTTGATTAGGCTTATGTTAGGGATTCTTTGTTTTGTGTTTCTTTGGAACCTAGCCATGAATTGTGTTTTGTGGTTGTAAGAAACAATTGGATTTTGTTTAGGTAATAAGAGTTTGCACTTTTAATTTAAGGTTTACTCATTCTTGGTTTTTATTCTTGTTTACGAGTGAATTGGGAGAGGATCTCGTAACTTCATCTATTTATCTAATATCGGGAGAGTTAGATTCAAGAAACGAATGAGTATGGTCTTTATTCAATCTATTGATGGTGAAGATTAATCCGGCTTAGGAATAAGTTAAGGATTTTAACGGCTAAGAGGAGCGCAAGATTGGTTGTTGTTCACCCTTGATTCATGCAGGGATGTATTGTCAAGGCATGCACAATTAGCTATAGTTTCAACTTAGGGATAAGAAGAAACCATTAAAGAACGCTCTGCCGAACCTTGAAGTAGCTGCCCAGCCGCCCAAACAGTTGCCTAGCCAGTTGCCCCAGGCAACCATCGATTAGTTGCCAAGGCAACCCCACTGCACAAGTTGCCACGACAACTGAGTTTTCCTCGCACTCTTTTACCAAGACGATCCAATTGGCTATCACTCCTCAACTCACGATAACCTGGCCTATTCTCTCTCTTTTGATTACATATTCTTTTACTTATTTGCTTTCTAGTTTAGTTGTTAGTTAAAACTCCTACAATCTTCTACTTGTTTTATTTTACTTTTTACAGTGCAAGAAAGTAGATTCTTGAAGTGGCACCAATCCCTGTGAAGACGATATATTTTATACTATAACTTGCGACGTGTACACTTAAACAATTGCGGAGCACTTATTACGCGCAACATTTGCATACAACAATAGTTACCAGTCGAGCATAAAGATGGCCCCTTTTGAGGCTTTATATGGGCGTAAGTGTAGGAAACCCTTGTGTTGGACCAAGCTCAATGAGAGGAGGATCGTGGGATCCGATCTGGTTAGCCGAACCGAAAAAGAAAGTTCAGATCATCAAGGGAAGGTTGCAAGCGGCTTTTGACCGTCAAAAGGCCTATACGGATCGAAAACGCAAACATATCGAGTATGATGTCGGCGAGAAGATGTTCTTCAAGGTATATCCGTAGAAAGGAATCATTCGTTTTGGACGCATGGGGAAGTTAAGTCTAAGGTACATCGAGCCTTATGATATTCTTGAGAAAGTGGGACCAGTGGCTTATCGATTAGCCTTGTCACTAGAGTTGGCTCGTATCCACGATGTTTTTCATGTATCTATGTTGAGGCATTATCGTTCTGATCCTTAACATGTGGTTCCGCTAGAAAAAATTGAGGTAAACACTGACTTTACATATGAGGAAGTTCCGGTTAGAGTCCTTGACACAAGAGTTAAATAGCTTCGTAACAAGTGCATACTTTTGGTGAAAATGTTATGGAGGAACCACGGTGTTGAGGAAGCAATGTGAGAGGTCAGGGACGATATGAGAGTTCTCTATCCGTATTTGTTCCCATCAGGTAAATTTTGAGGACGAAATTTCCTTTAAGAAGGGTAGAATTGTAACGACCCAGATCTCAAGATCCGAGGGTCAGGTTTGATCAAGGCATGAGCCTCGTATTTGGATCGTGTTTTGGGCTTTTAAGAGCCTTTTTGGGCTAGCATGTCTTTGTTGGGCCTAGGTGGTTGTTGGGTTATAAGGAAAGAGTGAGGGGTATCTTGGTAAATTCATAAATGGAAGAATTTGGGGGGATAAGGCTTATTTTCTGCATTTATGCAGGAGATAAGATCATCTTGCTTTAACACCAATATATCCATTTTCCAACTTATTCTCCTCACCCAAAACTCATCCATCAAAGGTAGGATTTTGAGAGTTTGAAGTTAGAATCACGCCTGGCTTGTTGAGGGAAGTTTCATCAGCTTGAAATGATCTACATTTCAAGGTAAGCTTTGTTTGGGTTGGAGAAAGAAGGGGGTTATTGGAGGGTTGGATGGGATTGGAGTTTGGGAGCTCTAATCTTTAGTTTAGAATATGTTTTTGGCCCATTTTATCCCTCAGCAACGTGGTAATATGTTTTGTAATCTCCCTATGTAGTGAAAGAGGTGGATCAGTACGAGGCGATCTTGGTACCGATGGTGCGTACCGGTTTGGAACAGAGCGTATCGGTACAACCTATGAGTTCAGTTTTTTGAACCTAAAACGAGTATCGGTACTCATTGGTGAGTATCAGAACCTAGAGTGGAGTATCGATACCCATATAAGAGTATTGGTACTTACTGGGTATTCTGCCCAAGAAATTTGGCTTTGCGTTCGGGGGTGCTATAATTCGAGGCAAAGGGTCGTCCCTTAAGGTGTAAAATGAATACTAAAACTGAGAAACTAAGATTTTAACCCCGTATGAGAAATAATCGGCTAATGACTTGGTAAATATTGGGTAGACCGTGTGAGGTAGAAACCCATCATGATCCTAGGTGGATCTATCGAAGCTGTGTGGTATATTAGGGTCCTAGTTGTGTGCTGAGGGACGCCTAGGTAATCGAGTTATCCCTTGTTGTTGGGATTGGATACCCTAAGTGTGTTGCAACACCTTGAAGATTCTCGAATGTTGGATCTTGATGCTATGTGGATGCGAGCCTTATTCGAAGATGCTTGATGAGAGATCCCGAGCATGGATGTAGGATCCCGATACTATGTGGACGCGGGCCTCATCCCCTTGAGTATAGGATCCCGATGTTATATGGACGCGGGCCTCATCCTCTTGAGTATAAGATCCTGATGCTATGTGGATGCATGCCTTATTCGTAGTGTAGGATTTCGATGCTATGTGGACACGGGCCTCACTCAAGTGTAGGATTTCGATTCTTTGTGGACGCGGACCTCACTTAGTTGTTGATGGTGTTATCTGTGTGATGCTAGGTAAGTGTATGAAGTTCTAGTATGAGCTGTGTGCGTGATCATACATCCATCATGCCATGTGTTTAGGCGGTTATAATAGCGCCATTGCTATATTGCCATGATATCATTCTTGTTGCATTGCTTTATTTATGATTTGCATGAAGCATGGTTGAGTGGTGGTGTATCCACTGAGCTTGTTAGCTCAGCGTTCGGAATCGTTGTTTCCGTTCGCATGTTAGTAGGTTCTCGTGAAGCGTAAATGAACACCATCAAGGTTGGATTTCAGCATCGACTCTAGTGGTTGAGTATAAATACTAGATGTAATGGGCTATGTATTTCGTAGGACCCTATATATATTTTGTAACTCTTATTTTGTATTATTTGATCAAAATTCGAATGTTTTAATGTTTGTAAATGGAGCTTCGTAAATACTATTTTAACCATCTGGATTTAACTATGTTTTAATGTAAGGACTTATGTTTTTATTGGACATATATATAATGGGCTTGAAAAAGGAATTTTTTTTATCAATGTGGATTTTGGGCTTAGGGCCCAAATGTGGTGTCCGGGTCACGGGTGTTACATTAGGGTTTTGAGTTTAGGGTTTAAAGATTTAGGTTTGTAGTGTTTTGATATTTAGGGTTTAGTTTTTAGGGTTTATGGTTTTGATATTTAGGGTTTAGGCTTTAGTTTTTAGAGTTTAGGATTTTAGGATTTTAGGGTTTAGGATATATTAGTGAATATTTAATGAATAATTCTTCACTTTCAAGCAAATAAAGTAATGAATAAAAAAATAAGTGGTGAAAAAACAACAACAAAGTAGATTGACTTGGTGGTTGTGTGTTGGGTTTTCCAACCTGGTAACCTAGGTCCAAATCCCCCTGTGCACAATTTTTGAATTTTGCTTCTTCCTTGTGCCTTAGAACCAATCAGCCACATGGTGCCACATGGCAGCGTTTGATTGGTTAGAAATTAATATAAAAATAATTATTTTTTAAAAAAAATTACGATGCCGCGTCAGCGCACCATGCCATGCTAACATGCTACGTCAGCCTCAGGCGTTGACCCTTAGTGACATGCTACGTCAGCCTCAGGCTTGACCCTTAGTTGACTAATGATTTCCTTCCAACGAGGGTGAATTTGAACAAAAATTAAACGTTATGTGTTTGTTCGGACCAAAAAAAAAGAATATGGGCTAAAGCGACCAAAAGGTCAAACGTTGGGCCTACTTTTTACTTTATGCCATATAAATTCTGCACTCAAAGAAGTGCAAGACATTCGATCAAAGAAAAAAAGAAGGGAAACTGGTGGTGAAAGTAAAGAAGGAAACCATGCTTAGAGCAGGTGTGCTTGTATTTCTAATTATGTTAATGTCGACGGAATTAGCAGTCCAAGTCCAAGCAAAAGCAAGAAAGCTTGCCGCTAAAGAAGGTAAATTACTTGAAGATATATTTTTTTTGAACTACTTTATTTGTCCTTAACGTTGAACTGAACCGTGTTTAATATCGGCAGTGGAAGCACTTCGTGAAATTGCGAGAGAACTAGGGAAAAAAGACTGGGATTTCAATGTAGACCCTTGTAGTGATCACCCTAGCTGGAGAAATACAAACCAAGATCCCAGGAATTTGTACAATAATACTGTCATCTGTAATTGCTCCCTCCCTGGTGATTTCTGCCACGTCGATAGCATGTAAACGCTCTTTGTATCACGATTCCAATTTTGAGATTTTGACATACATGGCATCATGCATGAGTAAACATTTTCAGTTAAAGCTATTATATATATTGCAGATATCTTAAAGGAGAAGATTTGCCTGGTGTACTTCCAACATCGTTGGCGAAGCTACCGCACATTAAAGCCATGTAAGAAAGAGCTTGTAATTCTGGGTTTTAGTTAACATTGGATATTAAAAAAGATTACTCCAACTGATTGTGATAAACCTTCTTTCATTTATAGCGATTTATCAAGGAACTACCTTAATGGTACGATACCACCTGAGTGGACATCTACAAAGTTAGAAACCTTGTAAGCCACTTTTCAGATTCATGTTTTAGTGTTTGTAGTGAAGAATTTTTATTTCAGAAAGACATTCATTGGGGGCTTTTTGCTGGATATTCATGTTCAGGTCTGTTTCTGTTAACCGCTTATCAGGACCTATTCCAAATTACTTGGGGAATATAACCACGCTCCAATCCCTGTATGTTCTAAGATCTACATCCTTGTCATTGTTTCTGTTAGTACCACACTAACAACAGAAATTCAAGAACAGATTGAGAGAAGAAGAAGAAGAGAAATTTTCAGATGAGAAGAGAGTTTTCACAAAGTTTTTGCCTGCGGCTGCTTACAACAAACAACTTATTTATACTTAGACCTTTCTCACTACAGGACAAACTCATCTAATGCCCTAGGTAACCTTCTCTCCCTGGTTCCCCTGCGAAGTGGCTGCACATTCCCTGGCTCCTCTGGTGCAGTCTCGGTCGTGGGAATATTGGCTCGTTGGTTTACTGATGCCGGTTCATCCATGTTGCTCGTAACAGTTTCCTTGATGTAAAGGTTTATCGAGTTTTTATTAGTTTTGTTAAACCTGCTCTAATACGCCGCTGCATGTTCAGGTCCCTTGAGAGTAACATGTTTTCTGGACCTATTCCTCTCCTCAGTTGGGAAATTGGTTAACTTGGAGAAACTGTTGGTCCACTTTTCTCTTTATCTCAATGCCTATTTTTTATTATTTATAAACAACTATATCCAAATATGTGTCAGACGAGAAATGAAGAGTCAGAGAATTATAGGAACAATCCCCGAGTATAACCATGTCACTGATTTAGTTTATCCATTGATGACTATAGCGTTCTTAATGCTAATAATCTCACAGGAGAGTTACCCCAGGCTCTCACCAATTTGACCAAGTTAACAGAATTGTAAGTTCTTATAACCTTGGTGGCTTGGTGCTTATGCAGTGTTTTTTCAGCTTTTCGCTACATATATCATCCTGTAAACAAAAGTTTTAAGTTTTGAATGTCACCGAATTTCATTTTCGTCTTTGTCAATATGCAGTAGGATTGGCAGCAACAACTTCAGTGGAAGGATACCTTATATTTTCCAAAATTGGAAACAACTTCAAAAGTTGTAAGTATCTTATTCCTCTTACCTCTTTCAGGAGGCTTACAGTGCAAATATTTGTACTTCATTTGCTCTTTTGTTAACAAAGAGATCCAAGCCAGTGGCTTTGAGGGCCCAATTCCTCCTAACATCTCTTCCTTGATTAACTTAACCGAACTGTAAGTTTGCAGGCCATCTTAGGTCATAATCTCCATGATTGCCTTAAGTTCCTTTCAGAAGATACCAATTTACTCATGATTTATAAACAAGCTTTCTGATTTAATCTCATGCAGAAGAATAAGTGACCTAAATGGCGGAGTTTCACAGTTTCCATCCTTAAGAAACATGAAAGGCCTACAAAAATTGTGTGTTATTTCTACAGTAATGAGGTTCTTGAAAAGCAGAAGAATGTACACTCTGCAATTGCTAATGAAATTATTATGTTGCAGGATGTTGAGAGATTGTAAGATATATGGACAAATACCAGATTATTTATCAGAACTGCCAAAACTAACAATCATGTACATCTGCTGTTCTTCTAGTTTACTTGCAACTGTATGCGTTGTAGATTACAAGTAGTCATTATTAATAGTAATATTTTCTTATAATATATTCACTTCTTTTTTTGATAAGAATAATATATTCACTTGTAGCAATTTCATCTTATAGTGTTTTGATCATATTTGCATATGTTCACTGTCTTCTCTCTGTCTTCTTTTCCTTTCCCCACAAAGTTAAGACAAAAAGAATAAAAGAACAGAGCCTAAATGCATCCTAGGAATGAATGATTATTCTGCTGAACTTACAGTGAGTTTGAGATGAACTTTAAGTGACTTTACTCAGCCCCTTTGTTAAGTAATTTATTACGATTGGCAAAACAAACCAAACCAGAACATATTATTTCAGGAAAGTTAAATACTCATGCTTTATCCCTTAAATAATAACATGGCGCACTAAAAACACAAGAGTCTTAACAAATGATACCATTTTCACTGATCTTTAACAGTTTATGAATTGGCCTGTTCCTGATAGACTTATGTTGCTTGGCAGCTTTCTATCCTTAAAATCTTTTTAGAGCATTAGGGACATGTTTATAAAGTTCATATATATTTCAACTTTTAATATTCATTGTTTCACATTAATTCAGACTTCCATTGATCAAACAGATAATCAGCTATTGATTGTCATGCTTCCCTTTCATATCTACAAAATGGGCTACAACAAAGTGAACAAACTGCTTTTTCTGTTCAATTTTCTTGCAGTGATCTAAGTTTCAACAAATTAGTGGAAATTGGTAAAGGTTTTACAAGTTCTGAACTGGAAAAAATGTAAGCATTTTTAAGATTAAATTCTTGTTTATTATTTACTAAGGTTTTTCCCATTATATTTTCCTCTTCTGTTTTGAAGCTCATTTGGAGGAATTGTTTCAGATGCTAATCATATGCTCTGTTATCATCTCTATAGAGTAGACTAATTACCTAGTGTGGCATTTATCCCTCCATGGCAGAAAGACTTGATGCTTATATTTTAAGCTTGCAAAATATTAAACCTTAATGGTTTTCTGTGTTTTTTTTTTTTCTCAATGATATTTCTAACTTCAAATACTAGCTGAGAAAGTTTAAACTGCGTCGTGATTTATGATGCTAACTAAATAGGTATCTGACAAACAACTCGCTCAGTGGTCCCATTCCTGATTGGATCAAGAACTTTGATAGTCACAGGTAATTCATGTTAATTCCATCTGAATGATGCATTGATATTTCTACCCTTTTTATGAAAATATATAAAGGTGTGCACTCATAGGAATAGATTTTATGTTTTAGTCTCCATGTTAACCATGTGGCCTAGACAGAAATCCAGTTCGGATTTTGGAATTCTGCATCATCGGCATTCAGAAGATGTATAATGGTTATTTATATATTTGTTGTTATTTGCAGGTTTAATCTAACTCCAAAAGTTTGTAAAGTTTAATTTTATTTTGCAGTGAAATAGATCTTTCTTACAATAATTTTTCTGTGGGCTCTGTACCATCCATTTGTCGTGAATCATTGTAAGAACCATTTTTTTTTTCTCTTGAAAATCCTTTTCGAACTTTCAAGTGTTGTGTCCTTTCCTTTTAGCTCTCAAATTTTAGAATGTAACTATTTCAATGTTTTATCAGAAACTTGTTCAAAAGCTCTACTGGAGGAAAGAATTTGTAAGCTCCAATTTGACAAACTTCTAAAGAGAAATATAAGTCCTTTTGTTATCAAATTACCAAACTTCTAAAAGGAGTTCAATTCTACTTCACATAAATTGATTTCTTTCATTATTCTACCATTATACAGACAACTAAGCGAGTGTCTGCAGAGCCTTCCTTGTTCAAAAGGTAATGTACGTTGGCAATGCTTAGACCAAAAGATACTATATATGCTTTGATTATATAATCATTCACACTTTGATATTTCTTCCACATTTATTTGGTAACACTAATATGCTATGTTTCTGTGTAGATCAATATTCTTTGTACATAAATTGTGGTGGAAATAAAACTACTGTAGGAAACATTGATTATGAAGCTGATAACGACCAAGGGAGTGAAACAAAATATATTCCTAGGGGATCAAACTGGGAAGTTAGTAGCACAGGACATTTCTGGGATACGAAGATTAGTTCAACTGACTATATAGCACATAATGTATCTGTACTCAGGATGAATGACTCTGACTTATACACAACAGCACGCCTCTCCCCCTATTGCTCACTTATTACATTGCTGTTTAGGAAATGGAAACTATACTGTGAAACTTCACTTTGCAGAAATAGTAATAAGAGACAATCATTCTTTCCACAGTCTTGGAAGGCGGGTATTTGATGTTTACGTACAGGTATTAAACTCACATTTCACATGCTCTCCCGATCATAGCTGCAGCAATAATTTGATTGAATTAATATATGCAGGGGGCACGCGTCTTGAAGGATTTTAACATTATAAGTACAATCAAAGGAGTTGACGAGGAATACATTCATGAACTTAAGGGTGTAAATGTAACGGATAAGACTTTGGAGATTCGCTTTAAATGGGCTGGGAAAGGAACAGCAGCTGCACCAAGAGAGGAACATATGGCCCTCTGATATCAGCTATCTCAGTGAAATCTGGTAAGTTACAGAATCTTGATGAGGCCTCTATTTTCTTCATATCGGTGACATATTTGTTGATTGTGTGCAGAGTTTATGCCTCCAAGCAATAGAAAAAAGAAGATAATCATTGTGGTTGGAGCTGTAGTTTTGTTTTTGATCCTAGTTCTCATGATTTTGGGTGTTCTTTGGTGGAAAGGCTTGTTGTGGGACAGAATATCAAGGGAAGAAGGTACTTTATATCAACTTCATCAAATTTATATTTGGGAAAAATTGTAGTAGCATTAATGTACTCTTTTAGACACCTTTTTTCTGAAAATTAGCAACTGAAAATAAAACAAAGAGCTCTAAGTGTGAAGTTACAGAACAGTTGAACCTTTCATATGGTTTATTCTTTTCCCAGGTATCATGGGTCTGTATAAGGAATTTTTAAGTGATTTGTTATGGTTATGATCAATTAAATTCTCCAATATTATCCTTCATTTCATTGACACTGTTAAATTAAAATGAAACTCAAAGATCAGTAATCTTTTAGTCAGAGTTTCATAACAAGTTCTTTGTTTGGCATGATAAAAGCAAAACCAAGTCTAAATTCAATGTTTTGTCTCTGTTTGATACAGCTCAGTGTATTCACTATTGACCTTTGTACCTTGAACAGAACTAAGAAGATTAGACCTGAAAACTGGAGTATTTACCTTACGACAACTCAAAGCGGTCACAAACAACTTTGATGCAGCAAACAAAATTGGGGAAGGTGGTTTTGGATCTGTCTATAAGGTGATGTACAGCTCCACTATCATCTTTTATTTTTCTACACTTTTTGCCTTCATCCTCTCCTGGTTATCTTTTAAAACTTACATGATGAGATACAAATTTAAAGTTTCAAATTTCAATGCAGGGCATACTACTGGATGGTACCATAATTGCGGTTAAGCAGTTATCTTCAAGATCAAAGCAAGGAAACCGTGAATTTGTGAATGAAATAGGCATGATTTCGGGTGTACAACATCCAAATGTTGTTAGACTATATGGATGTTGTGCTGAAGGAAATCAATTATTGCTGGTATACGAATACATGGAAAACAATAGTCTTGCACATGTTTTGTTCGGTAAACTTGAAAATGTTTTCTTTACAGTTCAACCCATCCATCTCCGAAACAGAAAGAAATCAATTACTTGCTTTGTAATGCATGTGAAAGAAATGTCAACTTGCTTTGTACAGAGGAACAAAGTCCAACCAGCTGAGATTGGATTTGCCAACAAGGCTGAGGATTTGTATTGGTATTGCAAAAGGTCTGGCCTACCTGCATGACGATTCTCCTCTGAGAATTGTTCACAGGGACATCAAAGCTACGAATGTGTTACTTGATAGGGACATTAATCCTAAAATCTCTGACTTTGGTCTAGCCAGGCTTGATGAAGAGGAAAACACCCACATCAGCACCAGAGTTGCTGGAACTATGTGAGCTTCCTTTTTAATATATTCTGATACATGCACATGCACCATTCTGACAATTGAAGTCTGTGCCTGTACCAGTGTGCATGTTTGTTATCAAAGAGTATCACTGATCTTTTAGTTTTAGTCATAGCATAGACATGTAAAAAGCTAGGGTTAACTACCACGATAAGGTACCAGATGTTGATATTATAGTTGTACAGAATGAAATCTTATCTAAGAACAGGATGAAATGGCGACCAAATAAAATTTTGTATGCCTTTTGACCTATAAGGCAGATGAACAGTTTTGTTGATCTGCATTGAAATTGTTAGAAAGAGCAAGTTTGAACGAGGACCAAACGAAAATTTTGCACTTGTCTTCTGAATGGGTAAGAACAGTGAGCATAATATGTTCTTTGCAATTATTAGAATCTTTAGAGTTTGAACGAGGTGACTTGCTTTTTTTATCATTGAAATGAATTGGCCTGCTTTGCATCAATTGAAACACTTAAATAGCATTGAAGGAAAAGTTCATATTCGATCATTCAGACTTGGGTTGGGGTTAATTTCATTCTCCCTTTTTCTCATCTTTTCCCCTTTTATACGTTTTATTTCAGGCTCTTGTTCTGCAACAAAAGGAAATCTTTTTGAGCTGGTTGATACAAAATTGGGTACAAAGTTCAACAAAGAAGAAGCAATGAGGATGGTAAAGGTAGTTCTGTTATGCACTAATCCATCACCAGCACTTAAGCCTACAATGTCCAGAGTGGTCAGCATGCTTGAAGGCCGCACTGATGTTCACGAAATAATCAGTGAACCAAGTTCTTATGGTGATGATATAAGGTTTAAATCATTCCCAGAGTTTGATCAAATTAACCTCCAGAGAAGTGAAACTCATCCCCTTTTTCAATCATCATATTCTACATGTAAAGGTTCATCTTCTACATCCACCCAGGATCTATAGGAAAACATGTTTGAACTTCGGTAAAGTTAACATGTTCTCGTTCAGCAACTTTTCTGATACATGCCAGCACAAGAAATAGAATTGTCTTAGATGATAAATGGTAAAATGCATTGAGCATAAATGTAAACTTTTCTTTTCAGAAAACCCAAAAGCCTACCATTATAGCATGGTGGTCATAATTTGTTAGTTAACTGTTATTTCTGGTACATCTCCTAGCTTGTAGCAGATTATTCTGCTTCTTTCAATATTGAAATGAGAAATAATTTAGTTATCCAAAAGAAAAAGAAACTTCTCAGCATGACAGATATAGTAAGAAAATTCATTATGGGAATGATTATGATAAACATTAGGTATCCTAAGAGACTAATATTTTCTTTTCAAATACAAAAACCATGTTTATTTAGGTAATGATGCATTGGAAACCTATATATATAAAGTTCCAGGTATATTAGACTAGAAATGGAATAGGCAAGTTACTAGTGCAGAAATTTAGACATTATTAAGTGGTGATATTCCAGTCTCATCAGTGATCTCCGGGGTGTAATCAGCAGAGATATGCACTTCTTCCTCCTTAATGCTGAATTCGTAACTTGCAGGGTTTGATGGTTCTTCCCTGGACATGCTCCTGGAATAGTTTGAAAACGAACGGCTTGCCATGGCCTTGGCCCGTGCAAAACCATCAGCTGAATAGGGTGCAAGAGATGGCGTATAGTTAAGCTGACGTTTTCCCTTAAGAATTTTTACCACCTCTGACATTCTAGGCCTAAGTGTAGGAGATGGGTTAGTGCAAAGCATTGCTAATTCTAGAATCATTTTGGCTTCTTTTGCTGCGTACTCAGATCCTAGAATTGGATCAACCAGTGATAAAAGATCCCCCTTCTCTTGCAAGACATAAGCCTGCAGAGTTAACAACAGGCACTGGGCTGTTCGTTCAGTTCCGAGATTAAACATGCATACAATTCTACAAGAAGAAAGACGACACACACACACACTCATATACAGCACTTACCAAATCCAGAAGGTAAACACTTTCATCATTTGGCCTGTAACTGGCACTGTTCTGCCCACTGACAATTTCAAGCAAGACTACACCAAAGCTGTAAACATCTGCTTTACTGGTCAGATGGCCTCTCATGGCATACTCAGGAGCCATGTATCCACTGTAAGAACATTAAAAAATTTATCAACTGAATATGAAGTTCATATCTTGGGAGAGCATAACAATTTAGATTAAAAAAATGGATTTTGATCATTACGTGGTTCCAGCTATCTTGGTAATGATATGAGTCTGATGGCCTTCATGAAGCTTGGCAAATCCAAAATCGGATATTTTTGCAACAAAATCCTTATCAAGAAGAATGTTTGTTGTCTTGATATCCCTGTGAATAATCTTTAGTTTTGATTCTTCATGGAGAAATGCTAACCCTTTAGCTATCCCACGGCAAATTTTAGACCGGACCATCCAATTAAGTTGCACCCTCAGTTCTTCAGGACCTGAATTGTGACATTCATGTTGTCAGTATGTTAAAAACATCAACAGTGTATGAAACTGTTTGAACAATTGTTAAAAATATGGGATCATACAGGCTTACCAAACAATGCATGTTCAAGGGAATTATTTTCCATGTACTCATAGACTAGAAGCAGTTGATTTTCATCTATACAGCATCCGAGTAGCTTTACTAAATTTGGGTGTTGCAGAGCTGATATAACACCCACTTCATTGACGAATTCACGACTCCCTTGCTTTGATTTTGCAGAAAGCTGCTTTACAGCTATGGTCATCCCATTGGTAAGCACTCCCTATATTTGTGCAAAATCAGAGCTTTCTCATTGAAATCATGGTGACAGCAGTGACAGGTGAAAGCTTGAAATTTTATTATTATCTTCAAGAATCAAGAAATAAAGAGACTGTACCTTGAAGACAGCTCCAAAGCCGCCTTCACCTATCTTGTTTTCATTACTGAAACTTTGTGTGGCAACTTTTAGTTGCTTATAGGTAAAAAGTCCTCCCCAGGCAATGACATGAGTTCTTTTGTGCTGTAAATAAGGGAAACAATCTAAGAACCATTTTGGAAACACAGTTTAGCAGCTAAAACCTCGCTTAAATCTATTTCATTTAGTTCTTTACCTTCGATTTTTGATTCCTTGCCGCGAAGGTAACCCATTTTCCAGAGGCAAATAAAAATCAGAACCAGGAACAGAACAATGGATCCTGAAATCCCAGCAATTCTTAAAGGATGAAACTTTTTGGAAGGCTTTACAGGTTTGAGAACTGCATTCAAACATGAAATTGATATTTGTTAAAAATAAATGGGTAAACTGAAATAAACAAAAGCTGTGCAGTTAGCATGAAGGGATGTGCTACCAGGCTCTACTGAAATAGCTGAAACAAGAGGACCATAGAGTTCAAAGGCACCGCGTTTCGAGCCTTTTCCAGCCCAATATAAGTGAATTTCAAGGTTGTTTCTCTTGACTTCAGCTTGAAACATCTTGGAAACGTTCCGGTTTTGACCTCCAGCAACCTCTTTAATTTTAAAATCAGCTAAGACCTTTGCACCCTGCAGAACCGATCACCTATGATAAGTACAACTTCATTGAGTCCTTATAAATAAAAGAACTTAAAAGTTTACCAGAATCAAGACATCGAAAAGGCGATTCCCTCTGCTCTTATGATAAGCTTCTTCTTTATATGTGATTTCAGCAAAATCGAGTTTTACTGTATACAAGCCGTTTTTCATGCAGAACCCGAAATACTTCAGAGATACAGGAGCAACATGAGCTGTCTTGTACAACAAACCTCTTTATTTTGAATACTTTCAAATCCACAATCTTCATGGGATTCAATTGATTTGGCATAACTCATGGACTTAGTTTGCTCCGGGTTGTATATCCCCATGCTACTGTACCCCATTTCTTGTCATCACTGATATAGAATGTTGATGCTCCTTCTGGACTCACATCGCTTTCGAATGTACCCTTCGACTGTTGTTACCTTGTCACCTCCACAATTAATATACAGCCGATCATCTGCATGCCAAACATTGTTACAGATGGTTAACATGCCTAGCTTTTCCAGTACTAACCAGGTAAGCCATTGACAGTAGCCTAATGATGGTTTAAACTTTGAGTTCATTATGAAATCAAGGTACTGCTGGATTGAAAATGACAGTAATCTAAAAGGCTATTTACTTTTCAATTGATCTTCACCACAAGAGAAACTGTTATTCTCCCATTCACTGTCCATTTAAAATAGAGAGAGAAAAAAAGGGTTAGAAATAGCATTCACATACAGTCAAACAGGAGAAAAAAGCTTTGATGCTAGAGCTTACAAGCCTGCTGATGAAGAACAGCATGCAAATGAATTCTGAAAAATTTATACATGGATGAAAAAATATTAATAAATATAGCAGCTATTAAACAAAAGAGTATTTTTTTTCTTTTCCTCATTTGCCCTACATATTCCTGTTGGCTCTGTAATCTGCAATAGATGAATATGTGAAATTGTTCTCTGAGAAATCCCTGCACATCATCACCCTTCAAACAATTACAAACAGAATAATTTCTAACTCAAAGAACAATTGATGTTCTATTTAAAGACTGCTTGTTAAAGTTCAACTATTTAAAATGAAAAGAGAAAAACTATATCTACCTAAACTACCTGCATTGGTGAAAGTACAACTGAAATAAGAACTTACAGATTTGCTTCTGTTTTGTTTGTAAGCCATTTAGGAATTGGCCCTGTTAATTTATTTGCTCGAAGAAATCTGGTCAAAGGGTAAAAGAACAGTTATTACACGAATCATCTCTAGAGGTGCAAAAAACTGAGAGCACATTGGTGTACCAAAATCCTTTAAACTAAGTTTCAGATCAAGCAAACAGAGTTTCAAAATTGTTGATGACACAAATATAAAGCAACTTCTCTTACATATTTGTTAGGTTTCCATACTCGGAGAAATCAGGGACTTCACCAGTCAATTTGTTGTAGCTTAAGTCCCTATATCAGAGAAAGAAAAATGCCAGAAATATCAGAAAATCTAACACTTCCTTATTGCTCTGATTGCAAAGACTGCTGCTAATTCAGATGTGAAAATAGTTAAAGGTTTCAGTTCCGTTTCTGTATGGAAGAGCCGAGGCGTTGTCTCGGTGTCGCACTTGTTCATAACATTTCCATTTCTCAAGTAAATAGCATATACTTAAGTGGCTTACAGATGGCTGAGGGCTTGGAACCCACCAAGATATGATGGGATTGAGTCATTGATTGAACAGTTTCTCAGGACCCTACAGAAAGACCAAGCATCAATATGAAGAAAATATTTCCAGATGAAAGATTAATCAAATATTTCAGTAGTAACACTCACAAAGTATTAAGTTGTGTCATTCCTGAAATATCAGGAAATGGGAAAAGTTCTCCGCTTCTTCCATACAAGTCGGCAATGTGCCTGGACAGTCAACACCGAGCAGGATATCAGAGATTTAAAACAATGATATTAGTCCAATTCAGAGTTTCGGATCCATCCGGTCACAAATAAAAGCATTACATCTCAGTGACCATCTCCAAGGAAGAGATTGTATTAGGAAGAGGGCCTTCAAAATGGTTCCCTTGAAGTATCCTGTTAAAACCAAAATGTTCTAAGCAAATATCCTGATCAAAGTTTAGAAACATTCAGTCAGCATACTGCCTGTAATAATTCGGAAAAAGGGTGCTTACAGGACCTGCAGCTGGTTCCAATTTCCAATATATTCGGGGATAGGACCAATGAATTCATTCCCCCTAACATTGCTGCAGATGGAAAAACCAATAATGAGAACAAATAGTTTGGAGTGAGATAAACAGCATGAAAGAGCAAAGTTTTCCTTACAAGTGTCTCAAGTTTGTTAGATTTGCGAAACTTCGAGGCAATTGTCCTTGAAATTTATTGTTTGCCAGCACCCTGCAGTTATACTCTAATCGAAGATAAGTCCGTTCCAATTCAAAAAAGAGGATCAGGAGAGAAACCTTACATGCGATTGACGTTCTGTAGGTTTCCAAGAGATTTAGGAAGCGTCCCAGTTAACTGATTATCAGATAAATGCCTGAAAAATCAAGTGCAAAACAGAATGGTGCACTGGTTAGTGCAGGCAAAGATCGAGAAGCAGAATCATGTGAGCTACTAATGGCAAGGGTATCATTACAGGTGCTCAAGGCTTGAAATGTTTCCTAAACTCTCAGAAATTTCTTCAGACAGTAGGTTCTGTGCTAAGTCGCTGCAGTCAAATAACAAATGAAAATACAAGAGTTAAAATAAATAAATTTTCATGGTGTAACATGAGCCATGCTAATCTTTAAGTATTCGGCATAAAATCAATTGACAATACATAGTCAATCCAATGATAATCTAGGATTTAACCAATGTGTGATAAAACACACTTTAACCAGATAGGAATTTGCTGCTTGCAGAGTTTTAATAGAGGAGGAGTAAAAGATTAGTAAAGAAAACGTTGAAAGGGTTTCAAATAGATTCAACTTGAATAGTAGAAAACAAAAGGTAAAATTCTAAACAAGAAAAATATATAAATTGCTCGTGTGAGAGAATTCTGAAAAATACTCACAGAACATGTAAGGACTTCATTTGGCCAAAGAAGTCAGGTATAGGTCCATCAAGATCATTTGAAGATAGATCACTGTTATAAACAAGGATTAAATTAATGTGAACGTAGGAGTTTATAAATGTATATATATGTAAAACATCGAAAGAAACTATGAATCAGTACGAGAAATAGACAGGAAGGAACTTACAGGTATTGAAGTTGCATCAGATTTCTTAATGAGTTAGGAATGTTCCCATGGATCCTGTTTGACCTCAAGTCGCTGAAAATGCAGTAATGAAACAAAAATTAACATTAATTTGAAAGCTCACACTCTGACTGTTTCTTTAATTACAAAACAGCTAATTCAACTCAACTAACTAGAAAATCAACATATGATAGAGCTCGAAGTTGAGTCCTCAAAGATGTCAGGATCTCAAATTCGCCAACTCTAATAAGCGATCATTGGCGGTTGGCCACTCTATGGCCTTTGGTCTAACAACATTTTTCAAGTCTCTTCTCTGATTATTTTATCCAAATGAAGATGGTAATACATGAATATGATCATGATTTATCTAGACATGAACGTGCATGTGCGAGTGTATATTGTCACGTCTGTGACGGGTTCATTAATCTTACACCGGAAAGAAAAAGAGAGGTCTTAGGATATATTAACGGTGGCGTTGCACATCCTATTAAACATGTCTTTTAGGAAGAGGGTAATGGCTCTGTGACAAGTGGTATCAGAGCAACCCTTTGATTACCCAATTTCACGCCGAGCGCTCATGAGTAGGGTACGCAGGTTGAACAACCGTGACAATGACTCATCACGAGCATGCGCTGCAAATCCTACCAGACTTGTCTTTTAGAAAGATGGTAATGGTATATGTATATGTATAGGTCATCAATGGTACTTCTTGGAGAAAAATATTTGACTTGGGGTTATCTTTATATAGACCCGTTTCTGAAATTTTAGTGGCCCTAGGATAAACTAAAAAAATGGGCCCCTAATCAAGGAATTAAATTATGGTTGCGGTCGCGTTTTCAGTCTAGTTGTTTTTATTGCGATTGCAGACATAATGGATACTATTTTGGTCACTATGAGTATTGCAGTTTTGAATTTTTTAATAACATATGATATTGTGGACATAACGGTTGCGAATATCATGGTTTCAGATGATGTCACTATTGTTATATCACAATTGTTGTTGCAGCTGCGGACCGTCATTTAAATTCACATCCCTAATAACAAGTATTGAAAAAAATAAATTTAAAGATTATGTCCATAATAATAAGTATTAAAAAATTGGGTCTCTAACATCAAATACTGAAAAAAATTGAATTTTAAGAGTATGTACATAATAATAAATATTGTGAAAAAATTAGGCCCTAATAATAAGTATTGAAAAATTGAACCCTTAATAACAAGTATTAGAAAAGAAAATTGAATTTTAAGAGTAGCCCTCTAATATCAAATATTAAAAAAATGAGTTCCCAATAACAAGTATTGAAAAAATTGGGCCCTTAATAACAAGTAATAGAAAAAAATTGAATTTTAAGAATATGTCTATAATAACAAATATTGAGAAAAATATTGGACCATTAATAATAAATATTAGAAGAAAAAAAATTAAATATAGAGTAGGTCCCTATTGGGGAAAATTGAACCCTAATAACAATATTAAGAAAAAAAATTGGGCTTTAATAACAAGTATAAAAATAAACTCTATAATTAATACAAAAACATTTTTATAAGTGTAATTACTATAAAAAATCATGGGCCCTTGACATGTACCCCTCTTAACCAGACCCAAATATGGCTCTATCTCTATAGTAGTTAGTATCATATTGGTACTGGTTGTATCAATCTTAAATCGGTACCAAGTAATTTAAGTATTGTTCTGATTAAAATTTTGGTATATTTCGGTCAATATAAGCGCTACAAGATTTTAATATTTTAAACCAATTTTTAATTATTTTATCTTAGTTATTTTTATTCTTTTGCATAATTACATTTTAAAAAATATAATTATCAAGGTTTGACTTAATTAATAACTTTAAGATTTATATTTTAAAATAAATATATTTATGTGTATGTATTTGACGTATACTTGTCTTATATAATATATATATATATATATATGAAAAAATTAAACTAACGATAAACCTAAGATGTACATCATAATACATTGCTACCGATATGTACCAATACCAGAGAAAAAACAGTACATCGGATTCTATCATGGTTATTTCTATTATTTATTTAAGAAATGCAGGGTGAAAAAGAGGAGCCATTTTGGATAATTCAAACGCTTATACTATTATACAGAATGATTGTTTGAGCTGTTGTGATCGCTTAAAAAATTAGTATTAAAATTAACGATAATTAATTTTATTATAAGACTATTTTTTTCATATAGTTATATAATCTTTAAATGAAATAATTAAAAAATTTATTAAAGAATGGGACATGAGACTAATTGATCTATGCAATATTTCTTTACTGTTCCATCAATATTCATTTCTATTAAAAATATTTTTGTAAATAAGTTTTTAGATAATACAATTTTATTTGTTCGTATCGTGTGTGCAACAAAACCGCATAACATGAATTAGAATTGATGCTTTACATTATAATTTAGATTAAAAAGAAAACAGGGACTTACAGAGAGATCAAGCAGGTCAAATTCCCTATAGCTGGTGGGATCTCACCCCTTAGATGCATGTCGGAAAAATCACTGCCAACCAAATTAACAAGTAAAATCCACGTTGATTCTTAACCGGGGGGGAAGAGAGGGAAAAACATGTTTTTGTCTTACAGTTTTGTGACCCGACAAAGGGTGTGATTGTTGAAGCTACAGTCACAAAGCACCTTCTTTGAGGAATTACAACTCTGGCTGGAGAACTCTCTCTCGTCGCTCTCCCACTTCAACCTCAAGGCTTCAGCAACCCTATTGATAGCATGCACTACCATCCCCAATAGAATCATGTTAATATCAACCCATATTCATCGAATATCTGACCCGATGATTGATTATAATACATTAAATACAATTATAACATGTTCATGGTAAAAATGAGATAGTAATGGTTGTTGAGGTGAAGATCGACCTATTTTATTTGGGAGAGACGACGGTCTTCCCTTATGGTTATATTGAGGGGCGTCTAACAGAGCTTGTAAAGTCTATGCCTTGTAAAATATGATAGATGAAGTAGAATAGTCATACTTGATAGTTTATAGGTTTAGCCGGTGAGTCATACTCAAAAGAGTGACTTTGGTATTTTTCACTTCAAAGGGTTGTCTAACCTATACTCAAAAGACTTAACAAATAGAGAGATGTTATGCGGGGAAAAATAATGATAAAAATGTAGGAAAATATATTAGATATAACATAAAATAACAAAATACAATACACTCATTATTATTATCTATTCATATGAAAAATTCATAGGCATAAAAAAAAAGGCAAACCAACCAAACCTAGTCATGTCAACTATATTGTCCTAACAAAATTACCATCAATGGGGTCAAGATCAGCTGTAACTTGAGTGGGATCAGCTTGGTCTATGGTCCCTTCAGTTCCATGACTTAGTTTCAGAAGCAAAATTAAAACAGAAGAAACAATGAAAAGCTTTCCCCTAAACATATTTTTCTCCTCAAAACGCTGTATTTTCTCGTACCTTTGGGTTTTCATGGCATAGCATGGTCTTCACCTGCACTATTTATATAGTAATTGCAGGTGCCCCTTTACTGAAGGGAAAAGTGCAGATTCTTCCAACTTTACAATATTAAAATGCATTGCACCACTGACTTCGATCACCATCCAGAAATTCCTTGAAATGGAAAACACATTGCCCATTTTTCCACCTGATTTCACAGCCTTTTCTTTGGACTTTGTTACACATTAATTTTTCAAGTATAATATGCAAATTATAAAAAGACTTAAGAAATAAATCACCCCTGAACTTGACATCTTTGGTGAAGTTGCTCCCTGAATATTTTCCGCCAAATTCAGCCATTGTACTTGGCAAGTTTAATCAAATTCATCCATGAACTTTCTATTGATCAAACTGCCCCCTCAACTTAATAAGTTAGTCAAATTGCCCCTTGAACTTTGAAAATCTAACACAAAATGGCCCTTAAGATTAACACACTAATTTTTTAACATGGAACTTACAACCCTCCTCTATCGATAATGGTCACATCTCACTGTTAATGGCTTTATCCTTCAATCGTTAATTTCTGGTGTTATTCGTATCTATCTTTTGGTTAAGTTTTTAACATTTTCTTTGTATGGTCCTTGTATGATCGTGAGTGACAAGTTTTTATTTCAATGGTTATAGAAAAATGTAGTTTCATCCCTAAAATTAGGGCTGCAAATGAGACGAGACAGATCGAGAGCTACTCAAGTTCGTCTCAGTTAAAGCTCGGTCAACACTCGACACATTGGACTCGATTCAAGCTTAAACTCGGCTCGAGTTTTTAACGAGCCGAGTCGAGCTACTCGATACCCGACTAGAAAAGCTCGCAAGCTACTCGAAAATGTAACATACTAAATTTTTTAAATTTAAAATCTAAATTCCTAAACCTAAAACCTAAACCTAAACCTAAACATAAGTCCTAAACCTAAAATCTAAATCCTAAATTCTAAACCCAACCACCAAAACCTTTAAACCCTAAAATTAACAAGCTTTTAGTTTACACAACTTGTGTATCAAAGTTTTTTCTAATAGGGCTTTAAATGAGATGAAACAGATCGCGAGCTACTCGAGTCCTACTCGATCAAAGCTCGGTCAACACTCAACTCTATTTAACTCGACTCAAGCTCGAACTCAGTTCGAGTTCTTAACGAGCCGAGTCGAGCTCAGATTATTCAAGCTCGTTAAAAACTACTCAAGCTCGAACTCAACTCAAATTCTTAACAACCTGAGTCGAGCTCAGCACTATTCGAGCTCGACTCGGCTCATTTACACCCCTACCTGAAATATTATAAATATACCTAAAAATTATAATTCAATTATGGATCCCAAGAAAAAAATTCTTGCTCACCCCTGAATTATATATTTAATTGCATCAAACCAAAACTTATGCATTTCTTGTTAGAGAGCTTACTTTTTCTAATAAGAAAATCATCTACCAAATTGCACATTAAATTAAAGTTCATACGTAAATTTAATATTTATCTGTAAGAAAAAATACAGAACTTTTGTGGAGTCCTCAAAGTCCTAAGCGTCCACTTTGAATCAGTAGTCATCAATTTTATAAGAAGGGGTGTGCATTTCGGATACCCGATCCGATCTGAATTTTCGGATATCCAAAATTTTTAGATAGGTAAGTTAGTGATCCGTATCCGATCCGAAAAAATGGATACCCGATTTTTGGATATCCGAAATTTTAGATCGGATATCCGAGTATCCGAAATTATGACTTAATTTATTTTTTTTAAAATTTAGCGGTCTTATCCATGAAAATTTTAGGTTTTTGAATATAACAATCAACAAATTATTCAATATAACAAATTTTTATCCATAAAAATTTCAATTTTTCATATATAACAAGTAAAAATATCAAATATAACAAGATTTATATCTATAAAAAAATAAATTTTTGGATATCAGATAATCGGATATCCGATCCGAATGTGAAACAACTATCCGTATCAGATCCGGAATTTTATGATATCCGATCCGAATTATTCAAAAAATAAAAATGGATCAGATATCCGAAATTTCGGATTGGATCAACGGATCAATCGGATCAGATTTTTTTGCACACAACCAAACTAGAGATCGAACCGGTCAAATCACTGGCGAACCGGTTGAACCACGTGTTCAACAATGACCAAATAAAAAATTAAAAAAAATCATAAGAAAATTATAATTCATTGAACCGTCATTTTTGTTTCAATTTTTTAGTTTTTACCTATTTTGTAGTGGTGTGCACCATTTCCAATTATATTCATTGATGTGTCGAACAAATTAAACCATTAATTAGAGGGTTATATCTAGGGATGGGCAAGTATCCTAAATCCGAGCCCGATTCTACCCGAATACATTCTTTAAAAAACTCGACCCAAAAATAAATATACCAAACCTGACCCCGACCCGGCCTATAGAAAAAATAATTTAAGAGGCCTAATTGTAAAAAAAAATAATTTTAGGGGACTTAATCATAAAAAATTATAATTTTAAAGACTAAATTGTAAATAAAAATTTAATTTTAAGGACCTAATTATAAATATATATATATATATAAAGAGGGGTATCATTATAAATATTCCTAAAAAATTTAGGGAAAAAATACACAATTAATCCCAGATCAGGTTAGGTCAGATATTTTTCACCCTAAACTCGAACCCAACTTTACCCTTAATAAAAACTTGACCCGAACCCAATTTTTTTCATTAAAAAATCCGACCCGATCGAGCCGGGTCGAGTAAATTGTCCATCCCTAGTTATATCATATATGTGCCTAAACATGTTCAAATCCACGTCTTTGTATATGTCGCAACAATAATCATGTATTTGAATTAAAAAAAATCATTTGCAAATATGGTTAAAGGAACTAATATTACATATTTGGGATGAGTCTAAAATAAACGTCATATACTGATATGTACTACTAATCATATGCATAAATAATTATTTTAAGAACTTTTAAAATCATAAGGAGCTAAAACGTGAATATTTATTTTTAAGAATAAAATACCTTAAAACACTTTTGTGCCATATTTTTAATTTTTTTTCTTTTTAATGTAAAAATAATAAAAGTTTATTAAAACAATAATTAATAATTTTAATTTTAATTTTAATTAAATTCTTTTAAAAACAATTAAATGAATTAAAAGTATAATTTTATCCTCAAAAAGGAATAATCACACTTTAGGTCCTCATGATTTTAAAAATTATTAAAATAGTTAATAATACACATTAGTACATATGATTAATAATACATATCACTACATAGCATTCACTCTAGAATTTTCCTACATATTTGACACATAGAATACTTCTTTTTCGAAATTTACCATGTTTAAGGAGTAACTTTTATTTTGTTTGTACTTTATATAAACAAAAAGCTCATGGAATTTAACAAAATCTTGACATGATCGTGTTTCAATCTCCTACGAGTAAGAAATTATATTATATGTCTGGGTCGCCGTGTTATTCATGGTCCTAATTAATAAAAATCATCATTTTTTTTAATTTTTTTCATGTCATGTTTTTATCAAGTGAATCTTCACTCATATTTACTGTAAATTAAATTTAAAACCAATTTTTACCAAATGAATCTTCACTTGGTAAAAATATGACATGAAAAAAAATAAAATGAACAATTTTTATTGGTTGAGACTATAAATGACATGACAAACTCGGTTTATGATATAATTTTTCCATACGAGCATTGAGCCACGTGCATTTTTTATGGTGTTTTTACACGAGGAACGTGATGCAGATAATGTAGATGGAAGATTTTTTTTAAGGAAAGTGTGAAGAAACTCATCCAATGAGGACCCCTGAATGGAGTGTGAGGTCTCAGGTTTCGTTTGTAATGGGTGTGGAGCAATTAGCAAAAAAATGCCCGACAGGATGAGTAGTCGTCACCTAAGATTGGAGTTGTTGGAGGGCTTAAAGCTGGGTGGAGTTTGGTGGGAATCATGGTGGGATATAACGCGCAACTCCGACTGGCCCCTTGGCCTCACACCATCTATTATGATATTGTAGAAAAATGAATTGCACAACTTCATGCAGTTGAAGAAATATTCATGATAAAATTCCCAACAAGGCATTCTAATGTATATATTAATGAATAGTGGAAGACTTAGTTTATTGAAATCATATGAGTTTCACGCGTAGCATACTTTTTCAAAGGATATTTTTGTGAAGTATGATAGATATCATAAAAATAAAAATAAACACACCACAAATTATCATCTCACTATCACCATAAATCATGAAATAAAAAATTTTAAATTTTGAAAGAAAAAAAATCTAACAACCCTCTTTAAGCAAAAAAAAAACGATAATTGAGTGTTTGGAGTTGTGCATTAGATAAAATGGTGTTTTTATGAAGTATGATAAATATCATGAGAATGATAAAAAGAATATACCAGGCTTTATATCTAGGTTTAAAAAAAATATTAGATTCTTATCAAAAAAAAAATATTAGATGAATCCGGTTTATCACGCCATTCGTAGTCTCAGTTAATAAAATACATTCATCTAATTTTTTAAAAGTGAATTTTTACATCTTTCTTAAATGTCGATAAAAAATAAACAATTATTTAAAAGTTAAAATTAAATAAATAGATATAATTATTTGAAACTACGAATAAAATAGCGAGACAGATTCATCTAATAATTTTTTTAAAGTTTGGGTTATTCAAGGAGCATCCAGCGTTAACGGGTGTGTGGAGATTAGTTAATCCATTGATTTTGGTCAGATATGCTCAGTTTACGGAGCAATGACGTGCTATGTTAGGACTAATCTTGATGAGGTTGTTAGGGGCTGAAAGTAACCTTGGTTGCCTAAGTGACATGCCATCTTGCTGTCAACTAGTTCTTGCTAGTGTGTAGGTAGGTTTGGGCTTTAATCCTTATTTATATGGGCTAGTATAACAATGATTTCCCTTTAGTTTCGGAGCGAGTTATATAGGGCTGAATACGAGTGTGTATTCAGTTAATTCGGTTAATTAATTAAATTGAATTACTTAAAATTTATTAATTAATTTTTTTTCTTTTTAATTATTAAATGAACCGAAATTTTTTTGAAATTTTTTAACCGAACCGAAAAAATTGGTTAATTCGGTCGTTTTCGAATTAATTGAAATTTCTTAAAAAATTTTGGGTAAATTACACAATTGATCACTAAATTATGCTAAAATAACCTTTTTAGTCACCGAATTTTCATTTTATGCTAATTTGATAAAAAAATTAATGACTATTTTATAATATATAAAAAATTAATGATCATTTTATTATTTTTAAAAGTTTAATGACCATAAATAAATATATGTAATATGTATAGTAATTAATATATAATAATTTCGGTTAATTGAGTTAATTAATCAATTTCGAACCAAATTAACCGATAACTAAAGTTTGAAAAAAATGTTAACCGTTAATCGATTTTACCTAAAATTAACCGATTGATCAACCGAAAAAAATTCAGTCCAGTTGATTAATTCGGTTAAAACTGAATAATGCATACCCCTGTCCAATTATGATTGACATACTTGTATTTTCGGTCTCAACCTTTTGTTTTGGAGGTTGGTATAATAGTAAGAGTAAACTACAGTAGATATCATTAAGTTTTAAGTTTAGTATCAATTATACTATTGAATTATACATTAGACATCAGTGCATGTGGAACCTTAAGATCCATAAACATCATTGATTTTATTGACTCAGTGGTATAACTGAAGTCTAAACTAAATTTCAGTGCTAAAATAATATCGATTTTTAGCTCACTGGTATAATCGATATTAAAGTTAAAGTTTAGTGATATCTAGTGTAGTTTATCCTAATATTAATTCCCCTTAAGGTTGAGGCGAATTATAAAGCATGCTTGTTATAGAGTGTAATCTTAGATTTTGGTGTTTAGTTCATCACCATTATAAGCAAGTTGTAACCTCATAGAGATTGGATGTAATATAATGTGTAATCTCATAATCACTCATTCCTTAAATAGTTTAAGATTACAAGATATAATCTTAAATTCTGGTATAATCTTGTAAAAAACTGTAATTGATCAGGATCTAATAGACTATATTTTCTCTTTATTGTTTTTTTCGATGAAAAAAAATTCATTGTAAAGCTATATAATTTTTCATATCACAAATTTGAGAAAATTTGGGTGATACAAATCTCAAATCTCGATCTGAATGTCTATATTACTTCTTACAACTTAAAATGTCTTTTCTACATAGAACCCAAATGAATTTTTTTGATAAGGGAAAAGGTATGTTTGGTTCAACGTAATAAAGCGTTTCATGGTCAGACGTTTACATATGTTTGGTTCATATTAAACGAATTATTACAGACTATGATGTTTTCCAAAAGATATGTTGGGTTCATAATAAATAAATTATTACAGACTTTGATGTTTCCAAAAAATATGTTTGGTTCATAATAATGAACCTGCAGTGACAGGGTTACGCTGTTAGTATAAGGGGTCTTAATTAGGAACAAAAATCCATGTTGTGTTTTTTGGTGCCCTTATATATAAAGTTAAAATAATTAAATCGCAAGTCCTAACTCTAATTAGGGGTGTGCAAAATTCGACTTGAAAAAAAATTGAATTTTCAACTCGACAAGAAAAAACTTCACTCGAAAAAAAATAAATAAAGTTTAAGCTGTAAAATGGAAATTCGAATAATTCAATTTTTTTAGTAATTATTATATCGTTTTTTAAGTTTGAGTTGAGTCCCTCAAATTTGCTTATATATATGAGATATGATCCTCTTACACCATGTAAAACTTGAAAATTTTACACATTTTTTTGGACCGTTGGATAAAGGTAAATAAATAGATGAGATTAACAACAGAAAATATGAAGATTATCACTTGAAAAAATAAATAAAGAAATAATCTTAGCCATTTATTATACTCATCAAACGATTCAAAAAAGGTATAAAAGTAATTGAGTTTTACATTGTGTAAGTGGATCCTAACCCTATATATATATGAAAAAAAATATGAACAAATATATGTGTATTGTATATGGTTATATAAAATCGTTTAAATTGGAACAAATTAGTACCATAACACTATAAATGTTTACAATCAAATTTAAACAGAAACACAAACAACTCGACACTTCAAAAAATCAAATATAATTTGAGTTATAAATATGGCTCATCAACTTGACTAACTCGAAGTTTTTTTACTCGATTCGATCTATGCTCACCCCTAGTCTTATCCCATTTTTTAAAATTATTATGAAATCCCTTTTTACTTTTAAATTTAAAGAATGTTTTTTCCTTCATTTTTTGGTTTAAATATTTATTATATTTTTATTAATTTTTTAGATGAAAAAGATTTATTCTCACGTGCCTCATTAAAAACTTTCCTAACTTAAATGGAGAAAACGAGTACACAGGATAATAAGTACATAAGCAAAATCACAAAAACTAACAAGCAATATCCTCAATTGAAGGGCTTGGCTTAGCGATAGAGGTGTTGCAATTTATAATCTATAGGTTGCAAGTTCAATATCCAGTGTTCTCATTTAGTTATATTTTTATTAATTTAAAATTAGATAAAATAAGTATGATTTTTATTTTTAATTTTTTCAATCTTAAAATTAGATAAATTAAACTCTAACAATATTTAAATTTAAATTAAGGGTAAACTATATAAATGATCACCGAACTTTTAGGATAGATTTATTTTGGTCACTGTTCTTTTAAAACATTCGAAAAGGCAACCTAACTTTTAGTTCTATTTCGATAGGTCCCTCCCGCTACCTCCCGTTAGAAGTTGACGTCAGTTTTCCTTTTTTCCTTAATAAAAAATGGGTAAACTACACCAATTATCACTCAACTTTCTTATCACACCTATTTTGATCACTAGAGTTTAACAATTTTCTATTTAATAACTTAACTTTCGAATTGTTCATATTTTGGCCACTCTCAAATGACATGGTTATACAAATAGAAAAATTCGATTAATCCTTAAAAAATTCGAGTAATGATTTTTTTACTTTACTTATTAAATTTACCATATTATCATATTTGATATTTTAATAAGCAAAGTAAAAAAATTATTACTCAAATCAAATATTCTAATTAACCGGTCAATTGATTATCATTACAATATAAGATCAAGAATTAAATAATATAAATTTAGCAATTAACCAAAATAATTTTTAAGGAATAATTTAACCCGATTTTGGTACAAAATTTTAAAATAAATTATTTCGATTCGGTTACGGTTCACAATTTTAAGCAAAATTGATTAATCGATTTGATCTATTATATACAATATTTCTAAATTTTACACATTACAATATCTTATAGTCTAGTGATTTTGATACCCTTCTATTTAAAAAAAAGTTTTAGCTCTGAGTAGGATTAATAGGTTTGAACTTTTAATTTTTGACTTTCTAGTTGTTTTTACACTTTTATCACAAACAAACAATTATTAAATTTATCATATTATCATATTTGATATTTTAATAAACAAAGTGAAAAATCATTTCGAGAATCAAATATTTTGGTTAACTAGCTAATCGATTATCTGATTTAATTGGTACAATATAAGATCAATAATTAAATAATCTAAATTTACCAATTAACCAAAATAATTTTTTAAGGATTAATTGAATTTTTCTATTTGTATAAACATGCCATTTGAGATTGGCCAAAATATGATTAATTTGAAAGTTAAGTTATTAAATTTAAAATTTTAAACTCTGGTGATGAAAATAGAAGTGAGAAGAAAGTTAAGTGATGATTGGTGTAGTTTACCTAATTTTTTATTAAGGAAAAATGAAAACTAACGTCAGCTTCAAATAGAAGGTAACGAGAGGGAGCATATTGAAAGCGAACTAAAAGTTTGGTGACTATATTGAAATCGAACTAAAAATTAGGTGACTTTATAGAATATTTTAAAAGTACGATGACCAAAATAAATTTACCCTAAAAGTTTAGTGACAATTTATGTAATTTACCCTTAAATTAATAACTTAACAATTAAAAACGACTCTTAGTCTATTTTTATTTTTATTTTTATTTTTATTTTCTTGAACTTTCATCCTATCGCTGTCGCATAAACCAGGAATAAGGCTCGAAAACCCTTCGTTGTCCCCCACCTACTGACTGTGCAATTCAAAGCATGGAAACAATAAAACTAAAACCTCTATATTATAAATCAGTTCAATTTCCCATCCCCACTCGCCCCGGTAGATGTTCTAACGTATTATAAATACTATTAAAAATATAATTGAGTGCGAAATTGATCAATTTAAATATATAAATATTTTTCAAAACGTCAGTTTGGATCATATCCAAATTTAAGGTAGTTTATATTGATTTGTCTTGTGATATTAATAAAAAATTTAATATATATAATTGAGTTTGAGATTGATTAGATAAAACATATAAATAATTTTTAAAAATATCATCTTGGATCAGAGTCAATAATTTATATTGACTTATTTTGAGATATTTATGAAAAATTATATATATGTGTGTATATATATAATATTTAGGTTTATTGATTTCTTCTTTAGTGGTCAAGCTTCTTTCTAAGGTTTGTTTTCTTTTCCTTAATCTTCACCATAGGTTTCTCTACTTTTAATTTTATTTTTCCAATATTGTATGTTGTTTAGATTCTATTAGCATTTGTTCTTTTTATATTGTTTATTTATACGACAATTGAAATATTTTTTTTACATGTAATTTGTGTTATTTTTTGGTTATTTATATTAGATTTTAGTATTTTTTAGTCCAAACTTTTGTGTTGTACAAAATAAAATTTTGTATATTACTTTTTAAAAATAGTGATAATAGGAATAATGTTACACGATTAGATGAGTGATTTTAATTACGGATAGAGTATGATCACAAAATTTTTATAATTTGATTTAATTTTTGGTCATCGATTTTTTCTCGGCTTTAATCGGAGAAACTGCTGACTCATTAGACACTAATCCGCCAGCGTCACGACGAAAAGGGTCTTTTTTTTGCAACATATATCAGCAGCACTTGAAGGACCAACTTCTGTATATCGATGTCAGTTCGTATTATTCAATGCGAACCTGTCATGTTGAACAAATCATCTGTTTGTCATCTTCCCGTCGCCGTTTTCCCTACCGATAACCACAACGCCATCTTAAATGAATCATCACCCGACCCCACATCGAACAATGTAGAATTCAAGTCATTAATTTAATACCCTAAAGTTTCAGTTAGAAAGAGAGATTTGGTATTATATACAAATGATTGTATCGTTTTCATACGTTGTTAACAGCTTAGTGGGCGACGGTCACTTGGATTGGATTCCAATATTTTGATTCATCGGGAGCAAGCTAATATTCCTTTCTGCACTCTTTGTACATTTGCTTGTGTTCTTTTGTTTCCATTTCAAGATCACTTCAAACCCTACTTCTAAAAAACCCTATTTGATTCGGTATAAATGAAGAACTCCCACATTGCTTCTAACTTGTCCCCAACCATTGATAATCAATCTTTTGCAGTAGGCAAAGCAAGGGTCTTTCTGCAAGTTAAGTGAAAATGGAGACAATGGAGCTTGTTGAAGGCAAGGTGAATTGGAAGGGGAAATCAGCTGTGAAGAATATTCATGGAGGAATAAAAGCTGCTTCGTTCGTTCTAGGTAAATGAAAATGTAAAAAGATGGTTTAGGTTATTAATTCATATATATGTGTGTGTCTGTATATATGATTTCTTGTTTTCTGGCAGTGACGTTTGGATTTGAGAATTTGGCAAATCTTCATATGGCGGTGAACCTGGTGACTTACTTCAATGGAGTTTTGCACATGGAACAATCAGATGCAGCCAATGCTGTAACCAACTTCATGGGGACTGGTTATATCCTTTCCATTCTCTTCGCCTTATTCGCAGACACTTCCGTCGGCAGATTTAAAACTGTTCTAATTGCTGGCTTCATCGAGTTTCTGGTAGGCTATTGCTTAATATCATTATCATAATATCATCACTACTCTTTCATGGCTGACTGGTTAATTTCATTTTTGCTTGTGGATGATTAATTGTCACGTCTCTAGGGAATAGCATTGCTCACAGTGCAAGCTCACTATTCCAGCCTCAGGCCACCGCCTTGTAACGTCTTCGATCCGACTTCTCACTGCGAAAAGCTTAAAAGTAATCATGCCGTGTTCCTCTACGTCGCTCTATACTTGGTTGCTGCCGGAATGGGAGGGATCAAAGCCGGTGTACCATCCCACGGAGCCGATCAATTCGAGGAAAAAGATCCTCGAGAAGCTAAGCAAATGTCTAGTTTCTTCAACGGTTTATTGTTTGTCTTGTGCGTAGGTGGTGCAGTTAGTTTAACTCTCTTAGTCTGGCTCGATGATCATAAAGGATGGGATGTCGGATTCGGAGTCTCTTCGATTGCGATGTTCTTGGCTCTCGTCGTTGCTGTACTAGGATGGCCATTGTATAGGATCCATGTGGTTCAGGGAACTAGTGCCATTGTGGAAATCATTCAGGTTTTTGTTGCAGCAATCCGAAATAGAAATCTTCAACTCCCTGAGAATCCTTTAGAGCTTTATGAGATTGACAAAGACAAAGAAGCTGCTTTGGAAGATGAATTGCTGCCCCATAGAGACATTTACAGGTTCTTGGATAAAGCAGCCATTCAGACAGCATCACAGACACCAAATCCATGGAAACTCTGCACCGTAACACAAGTCGAAAGCGCGAAGATCGTACTCGGAATGGTCCCGATTTTTGCCTGTACCATAATCATGACCCTGTGCTTAGCTCAACTCCAAACATTCTCAGTCCAACAAGGCCTTACAATGGATACAACAGTCGTCGGTTCTTTCAACATCCCGCCTGCATCTCTACCAATCATCCCTGTCATCTTCCTGATCATCCTCATCCCGTTGTACGACCAAATCATCGTCCCCCTCCTCCGTAAGTTCACCGGCCACCTCACCGGAATCACTCACCTTCAACGCATAGGAGTAGGCCTTATCCTCTCGTCCATATCCATGGCAACCGCCGCAATCATGGAAGTGAAACGCAAATCCGTGGCCCGTGACAACAACATGGTGAATGCTTTGCCGGTGCTTCAACCATTGCCCATCAGTGTCTTCTGGCTGTCATTCCAGTACTTCATATTCGGAATTGCAGACATGTTTACCTATGTTGGACTTCTTGAATTCTTCTATTCCGAAGCTCCCAAGAAAATCAAAACCCTGTCCACTTGCTTCCTGTGGACTTCCATGGCGCTTGGGTACTATCTAAGTACCATTTTGGTTCAGGTAGTGAATCGTGCGACAAAAGTTAATACAAGAAGTGGGGGTTGGTTAGCAGGCAACAATATTAACAAGAATCATCTGAATCTCTTCTACTTGTTGCTGTCTTTAATGAGTTTGGCCAACTTCATTATCTATTTGATTGTTTCGAGGTTTTATAAGTACAGGTTTGAGGACAAAGATGAACGCAAGACAGAACCAATAAGTAGCTCCTAATTTGGTTCCATTTCCTTTCCATGTTTATTTCAAATGAAGTTGGTGATATGATATATAGTTCCATTTCGTTTTTTTTTTTTTACAGTATATAGTTCCATTTCGTTAATTTCATGTAATGGTGTTGGATGATATAAACCCTAATCTAAATTTGCATTCGTATCCTTAATACAAACTTGCCAAAATAACCCACAATATTAATTTTATCATTGTCTCTTCGTCCAATTATGATTTTTGTCTTCTTTTATTAAGCTCCGGTTTACAATTTAATTTTTTATTTATAGGGGAAAAACATATTACCTCGAGCTCGTTAAAAATCTCCCTAAATTTAGATGAAGGAAAAGAGTACTCAGGGCAATAGCAACATCAGTTTAAATGTCTCGTAACACCGCAAACAAATAAGCGAAAACAAGCAATATCCAAAACCTACGCCACGTCCACCACAAGAAGCGACACCACCTCCAAAGGAGGTTGAGTATAGATAAACTCGCCCACCATCTACCCACGAGCCAAACCATGGAGCATATCCGCAATTTTGTTAGCTTCGCAAAAGCCATGAATCACCCTCACTTCCCAACTCCTACCCAATAACTCTCGAATCCGGGCCACCAAAACATCATTCGCCAAAACTACGGAAGCATCCCTCAAGATATGAACAACAATCACATTATCGAGCTCAATATCCACGGATCGATAACCAAGACACCAACAATGTACTAAGGCATCATGTGTTGCCCAAAGCTCCGCCATAATCACGTTTAATTTTTACCATATCTTAAGTTTCACGTTTCTAATAATATATTGGTTAATCAAAATAACTAATGTCGATTAATAATCCTAAAAACATTAACATTAAGATTTTAATTAGTATGAAGAATGAAAGAGAATAATAATAAAAATTAATTAATCAAATAATTAAGATTTTAATCTTTCGTACCAAATAAAGTTTAAATCTTTTTGACAAAAAATATAATTTCGGCCTTGATAAGATTTTTTCATTTCCACCCTTATCTCTCTTTAGCTAGATTTTAGTCTTATTAACATGTCATCTCACCTAATAGTTTATGTACACTTCATGAAAAAATTATATTTTTTTATAGTTTTTTTAAGTTTTATATTTTAATTTATTTATTGATGTGATATGTAAGACAAATAATATCATGTCCACATTAAGTATATGTATATTATCATGTGGCCCGTCACTTCAATTCCATTAAAACTTTAATATTTTGTTAATATTTTTCAATGTAATTTTGATTTTTTTAAGTTGTTCAAATTTAACTTAAAAAGAGAAATAAGGAATAATTTAATAAAAAAATAAATGTTAAGAGTTAAATTTACCTTTATGCCTAACTTCTAATATTGGTGTTAATTTCTTTATTTATATTATTATTCAATAAATGTTAAGAGTTAAATTTACCTTTATGCCTAACAAGTCCCCGGCTCCAACAACGGCTCGAGGTGCTGCCGAGCCAACAACACCTGGAAAACCCATGTCGACGGGGCAGCTCGTGGTCGACAAGGGAGCATCAATGTTGCAGTCTTTGACCCCGGTGAAACACATCAGCCAACATGTCTGCACCTTGCCTTGTACAGCCACGATATGTGTCGTCAAATCGAGACTCACCACTACATTAGCAGGCTCAACCAGGACTTTCTCCAGTGTCCCGTTTATGAATCCGATGACTCCAACGCTCGCCTCATCGGTCAGTTCTTTTTTCTTTCAAAGTAATTTACATTTTACACTGAAACAAAATGCTGAACCGAACAAGTCTGTTTTCTCGACTTCCATGCAGGGATTGAATATATAATATCCGATCGATTGATTGAAGCTCTGCCCCCGGAAGAACAAAAGCTTTGGCATTCCCACGCTTATGAGATCAAATCAGGCCTCTGGGTTAACCCTAGAATCCCAGAAATGTTTGGGAAACCAGAACTGGACAGCTTGGCTAAGAGCTATGGCAAGTTCTGGTGCACATGGCAGGTGGACAGAGGTGATAAGCTTCCGCTGGGTGCACCGGCACTGATGATGTCTCCGCAGGGAGTGAACTTGGGGAAGATCGACCCCGAGCTGGTGAAGAAGAGGGATGACAAATACAACATCTCGACTGAAGAGCTGAAAGAGTCGAGGATGGAGATTGAAGAACCTGAATGGATCAACCCTCAGGCTGATTACTGGAAACAGCACGGGAAGGGTTTCGCCATTGACATTGAGTAGACCGAGATGAAGTTGAGAGCTCCCTTCCCTTAGAACACACATTAATTTGGCTATGAAGAAAATGTGGGTGATGACTGCGTACTTGTTGTGTTGCAGACTATAATTTTGTGTGTAGTTCTCGCTAAGTCGCTATGATCATTAGAAATTGTGTGTACCGTCACATTTGTAGTTTTCCATAACATGAGCTGAAGTTCAATTGTCTTTGTTAGATCCAAGGCAAATTTATAATGGTTAATTTAAATTTTCATCCAAATGAGAGCATAGTGGTTTTTTCCCCAGAAAAAATCTAAGATAATAAAAAAATGTTTATCGATTCTCAGTTTCAACCGATCCAAATTCTTTTACAGACGAAATGTATGTTTTTCCCTAGTTGATGTCCTTTGGATTGGATTAGTATCTACTGATGTCCTCCATTAATCTTTCTCGTAATACGAAAGAATGCAAGACGAAATGAGTTACAGATACTTATGAATATAAGTATGACATACAAAGTAGCAATATCTTTTTCGATATCATCTTGTGATTTTTTTTTAGTAAAATTTTTTATTATCTGCTCACAATATATTTCTTGATATCATCTTGTAATATTTTTTCCCTTGATATAGTAAAAGTTTTTATTATCTGCGACTGCTCGTAATTTTTTTGGTTTAAATTTTTTATGCTTTTTATTTGCGATTATCTTATAACAAACTAGTATCAAAATCTTCGATTGCTCATCTTAACTATGGTAATGACGAAAAATTATATCATGGGTTATTTCTGACACGTCATTTATGGACCAACCAATAAAAATAACCCATCTTATTATTTTTTTTCATGTCATATTTTTACCAAGTGAATCTTCACTCATATTTACTGTAAATCAATTTTAAATATACTTTTTACCAAGTGAATATAAATTAAATTTGTGCTTTTCATTTGTTGGTCCTATAGTTGTAGGAATGGTGTGAATGACCTATAATATAATTTATCGGTAATAACAATGAAATATGATATTAATGACAATGAAATATGATATTTGGTGAAGATTCGGGATACTGTTTCACTGTTGGATTTAGATAGTGCATTGAAAGGGTTGATAATCTGCCACCAAGATGGTCGAATTTAAAAAAACGATAAAAATTGCACTTATCAAATCATATTGATGTAACAAAAAAGAATATTGTTCCCTCGTAACGAAACTGGAACAACTTTGCATAGAAGAAACACTGACCATCGAGTTGCACATTAAAGCAATACCTTCACTCGCATAAGCTAGCGGTCGAGGTAGTTTTTATAAAACAGACACCAAATTTACGTTTACTATGTCAAAAATTAATGAAATAAAAATTTTAGGTCTAAAGGTCGTTGTCGATAGTGACATGACGAGCGACGACTAGTGACGAGAAATTTAGCTAGGTTTAATGATCAAATTAATATTTTACCTAAGTTTATGGATCAATTGATATTTATTTAAAGTTAGGGGTCAAATTGATATCTTATCTAAAGTTTATGGGTCAAATTTATTTGTTCAAAAAAATGGGTCAAATTTAAAATAAACATTTTTACTAACATACCATGTAAATCAATAATATAAGTGATTAAAACATAAATTTTCAAAACCGTTGACCGAAATCAAACAGTTGAAAAACAAAAGTGACCAACCATAGAATTTACCCAAAAAATCTGTTCGAATTGCTCTAAAGATGACATCGGTTAAAAAGAAGGTTTAAATGAAAATTAATTGCCTAAAATATACCAATTTTGAATTTTAGGTGTCTATCTTTTAAAAAAAATTGAACTTTAGGTGCCTAAAGTTTTTTTAAATAGGGGCCTAAAATTTTAAAAGTTATAATTTTAGGTGTTTGACTGTTAAAAAACTGTTATCTATTTAAAACGCAACACATGACATGAATATTGATTTTTTAAAAACTTTAGAATTTAATTTTTAAAAAATTCTCAAAATTTACAAAAATATTCAAATCAGCCCCTAAATCCGTAAAAATCCTTAAATCCTAAATTCTCAAATCCTCACCGTTGTCGCCGCTGGCATCGATCATACTCGTTCAGTCGCCGAACCCAACAGGTCATTTCCTTCAACTCGTCGTCGGTGTGCCAATCGAACGATTATTTCACGTTCGACGTTCAATGTTCGGTTGACATACCATTAGTCGATTTCCGATGACGACGAGTGAGGAGAAATGGTCGATTAGGTTCGACGACCGAAATGGTGAGGCCGGTGACTACAACGGTGAGGATTTGAAGATTTAGGATCTTGGGATTTTTGGACTATTTTAGAAAATTTTAAATTTTCAAAAATTTTGTAAAATTTTAAATTATTAAAAAAATAGTTTAAATAAATTAAAAATAATACGTGTCATTTTGTATTGATTAACGGTTTTTTAACTTTTTTAACAGCTGGACACATAAATTATAATTTTTAAAACTTTAAACACCTATTTTTATAAAAATTACCTAAAATTTAAAAAAAAAATAATTTATGTACTTATTATTCAGCCTTAAAAAAAACTATCAACCAAATGAAAACTAATTTTCCGAAACATTTTCCCGTGGCATCAGGTTCCAGAGTTCCACTTGAAGCACAGAGAGCATATGCTCTTCCGATGTGCCTCTTAACCCAAGTTGCGATTTTAAAATCCCAATCCCATTTTTTCTCCACCCCCAGAAACCCAAATTCCATCTCCAAAAAAATCCTTCCAATTTCAATCCATTGCTTTCTTACCCCTCCATCCATTTCCACTCCTACTTCGTTCACGTTCATGGCAACCCCAGAAGCCGTTGTCAAGGAAGATGTGTATTCAGTTTGGGCACTTCCGCCCGAAGACGTTAATGCCAGGGTGAAGAAGTTGATGGAAGGTTTACGATCTGAGTTCGGCGGGCCACCGTTCGAGCCCCATATCACGGTTGTTGGGTCCATCAGTTTAGCTCCCGATGATGCGTTGGACAAGTTCGGGGCCGCCTGTGATGGCCTCAAGGCTTATAATGCCACCGTCGATCGTGTGGCTACTGGACTTTCTTTTATCAATGCGTCTACTTGCTGCTTCACCCCACTTCCGAGGTAATATTCCTGCTTTGGGTTTCCTTCAATTTGCTAAAATTTGAAGAACGATTCTTTGTTGGAGTGATTGAAGCAAGAGTTTTATCACTTTTTTTAAAATTTTCTCCAGGTAGTGGAAACTAGTGCCCGTTGTAGTGGCCGTTTCGGATACAAGCGCTCAAGCCGTAAGTTGTACTGCTCAAAAGTATTTGCCACTTTAACATCTTTAGGCACCCTGAATATTCAGTAAATCCAGTGCATGTTAATGCGGAAACTCATTAGACTAACCTATTGCTATATCCCCTGAGGTTTTGATATGATTTAGCTGCAGAGATGGTTAGAATTATAGAACTAATCAAGTAAAGACAACATTCTGACTGCTACAAGTTTTCTATTGAGAAGAGGGAGAGGGCTGTTAGGGTGGGGGAAATAGGCAGAATTGGCGAGCCTAACATTTTTATTAGTTGGTGCATCTTTCTATTAGTTTTTTTAAAAATGCAAGATGCTCGTGTTGAACTTACGGGAGTTCTTTAATGGTGTGCCTAAATGCTCGTTCCTATTTGATTTCTTTGCTTTCAAATTGTTGAAGTAAGTCATTTGTTAACTTGTTCTAGCATGTATGCTTGAATCCACGTCCTCTGCTTCAGTTTGTCGAGACTGGAGTGGTTAGACAAGTTGTGGTTGGGAATTGCTGTTTGTCTGTAAGAATGGAATAGAACTGTTTTCTAGACTTGAGAACTATTATCCTATCTGAAGATAAAAATCGAGGCTTTGATAATTGACAAATGACAAAAACTTCAATGTCCTTGTAGCATACATGCCACACTTGAGCCTCCTTTATGCCGACATTTCAGAAGAAGAGAAGAAGAGAGCTCAACAAAAAGCTAACACGCTTGATAAAAGCATCGGTGGCCTGAGCTTCCAGATAAGCCGTCTTGCATTGTACAAAACAGATACTGAGGACAAAACTCTCAAATCCTGGAAGAAGGTTGCTGAATTCAACCTTAGTCCCAATTAGCTCTTTCTCTTCTGCCACTAATGCAGAAAATAGCACCGAATAAGGTTTCACCGTATAATCTCCTTTCATACTTTGCATTTTAGGTGATGATGCACTGTATTTGTTATCAAGAGTTAGATTTATTTAAGGTTGCGTACCTTGAAAACTGCTGGTATTTTTTTTTTTGTTGAAAGAGAAAAAAAAAAGTGCTGGTAGACATTAATAAAGCAGGTAATTTGCCAAGTCCACTGACTGCTGCAACTTGCATACTGTACGTTTTTCTTTATTTGGGTCAATGGAAGTTTGCTTAAATCAATGCCTTTATAAAGTAAAGATAAGTAATTATGGAGCAAGTTTCTCTCTTAATAGCTAGCATGTGATCACAATTAAATTAATATCACCAGATTTAGACGAGTCGTGCATACGTGCAGGTATCGAAGAACATGTCAAGAAAATTATCTGGTTGATACGGTTTCTGATTAATTCAGAGCATATATGTATATGTATGAAAGCAATAAAAGGAAGCTTAAGTTTGTTTTTGTTGTCAATTAGAAGAGCTGTAGAAACAAAATTCAACATACAAAAAGACCATGTCCATGTTCTGTACTCAAAAGCCTCTTCATTTGTGAGAAATTTCCTGGGAAAATATTGGATAAACTGAAACCTGGTTATTCAGATGTGAAAAGTGTGTAGATAGAGCTGTCAGTGGTTGATATAGCTGGATTCTGGAGAGCTACCTTTAAAGCCGAAGGGAAAATCATGGACTGAATATTTTATACAACTCAACCAACCAGAAATAAAATAATGGTTTCAAACTGGAAATGGAGACATGGAAGCTGAAGCAAACATGTAAACAGATTCAGAATAATGGCTGCCTAATTTCAGGGTTGTCCCATACAAATTGACTGTATTGCTTGTCCCTCCATACAATATTTATTTGAATATCTAATCAATTTTTCATAGGAAAATATTTTATGCATTTGGTGGTAGAAAATGTCTTCCACAAGCGTGTCAAATTTAAAGTTTAGTTTGAGGTTTAAGGGTTCGGATTGTAAAGTTTAAAATTTAGATTTTATTGTGAAATTCAGACTTTAATTTGTAAGGTTAGAGATTCAGATTTTATTTTTTAGATTGAAATTAGACATGCTTGTAGAATTTTTTTCCACCGGCGATACATGTAATAAAAACCCTTTTCAATATTTTTCCCGATAATCATTATTATTTTTTACACTATATATGTAAACAAATATTTTAAACAAAATTTAATTCTAAGTCAATTTAGAGAGGATGGGAAGGGAAGCTCCTAATAGTTTTAAAACTCATGACCTAAAGGAATATGAGAAAACAAATATAACTTTGTCAACCAATCCAATATACTTACTCATTTAAAAAAATACTTATAAACTTAAAACTAAGCATCAATGTATAGAGGTAGAATTCAAGAAAGCATAAAAGAGTAAAAATGATGAGAATCTTACAGGGGAAAAATCAATTTTAATTAAAAATGTTAATTTTAACTATTAATTTTGATTAAAATATATGAAATTTATCCAGGATTTTTTTGGTAAAGTATACAAATGGTCACTAAACTATCTCTAAAAATACAAAATGGTCATTAAACTTTCAAATATTATATAATGAGCATTAAACGTTAGTTTTTATTACAAAATGATCACTGAGCTGTTAACTTTCGTTATTTGGGTAACGTGACAGTTATAGAAATTTGAATAATATAACATTTAATTCTTCATATTGACACATTTAATTAATTTATTTCTAATGTAACCCTCATTATTGTTGTATAAATTGTTTGAATGTGTAAATATTGAGGATTAAATATGTTATTATACAAATTTTCGTAATTATCATGTCTCTAAGTTAACGACGGTTAACGGCTCAGTGACTATTTTGTAAAAAACAAAAGTTTAATGACCATTATATAAGTTTTAAAAGTTTAGTGGTCATTTTATATTTTTAAGAATTGTTTAGCAACCATTTGTGTACTTTATTTTTTCCCTCCTATTTCTGGTGCTGCCGTCAATGTCGGCTGAAATGAAAATTTTAAGCAGACATCAATTTGTCCTCTAAAATCGACCACCCCGAATGCACATCACCTCCAAAAAAGAAGGTAAACGTGCGCTACAGAAAACCTTAACTAGTTCTGTTGGGGTTAATTGCTCTGAACATCCACAAATTATGGTTTACTTGGATTTGATCCCCAAACTTCATTCTAATCAATATTATCTGGATGTTAGTTTTGACATTAAATGTCAGCTTGAATCTGATGTATTAAATTATGTATTAATCCATATATATTCTAAAAAGAAACTACGTCAAATCTTATCCAATATTTAACAATGAACAAATTATTAAATTGGCAAAAATAATCTTTCTTTAGAGTGATATTCTAATTTATTTGTAATATTTTAAAATTTAAAGAACAATTTTTCATGATGCGTTTTACTTAATGGCAAAGTTTTAGAATCTATTTGGTTTCAGAAAACAAAAGATTTTTTCGTTTTATTTTAATAGAAAATAAAAAAACATTGAAAAGAAATATATTTGGTTGTAAAATTTGAAAAAAAATAGAAAATAAAAATATGCTGAAATTAAAAAAGCATTTTTTTTTCAATAAAAATGCTTTGTAAAATTGAAAAAAGTTAAAAACACGAATGTTAACTAAGTGAATTGATCCATGTATACACAAAAATATTATTTTCCTAGTAATTTTTTTAATAGTCTAAAGGTGATTAAAAGATAGTATATGTTCGCATATATTCTTAACACTTTGACAATGCACATTCACCTTGTATACAAAGCGATTTGAACTCATGTCTTATAAAATGAAAATCATCTGCTTTTTTATTGAATTCAGGCTCTTTTTTCAAGTAATTTAAATATTAAATTTGTGACCCTAGTTAAAATCCATATAAATGCATAGTTTTTTTTATTTTATTTACAATGTTTCTACAATAAGAAAAATAAATAATCAAACGCATTTTTTATATATATTTTTCATTATCTAAACATATTTTTCAGTTTTCAAAAAAGAAAATATGAAAAACATATTTTTAAAAGGGAAAATTTTTAATATACAGTCTGTGTAAACTAAAAATTTACACATACCTTTTAGTTTTAAGGGTTTGGGGTTCAGTTTAGGGTTTAGAATTTATGGTTAGTGTTTAGAATTTAGGGTTTCAAATTTAGGGGTTGGGGTTTAGTTTTTTAAGGTTTAGGTTTAATTTTGATTTATAGTAGAAATAGACAGACTTATATAAAATTTATTTTACACAACATGTGTATCAAATTTAAACCATTTTTAAAATAAAAAAAATATTTTCCACAACCAAATAAAAGTTTTAAAAAGTTTGAGATCTTATTGTAATAATCGATTTATTGAAAAAAAAGCAAATTATGTTATATTAATTATTTGGATTAACTACAAAATAAATGTTTAAACTATGTCTTTTTTCACAATATGTGCTTGCAGTATTTTTTAATTAAAATATATGTCTAAAGTTTTATTCTTAGATGAAATAGATGCTTAAAGTATTTTTGGTTAAAATAAGTGTTTGAAATTTTATTTTTTGCTTATTTTAAAGTTAATTAAAGCACTTGTTTTGACAACTAAAAATAAACTTTAGGCAACTATTTCAATCAAAAATAAATTTTTAAGTACTTAATTAAATAAAAAAATATTTTAAATACCTATTATAAAAATATAGTTTAAGTACTTATTTTGTAAACCTAATTATTTTATGGACAATCCTATGTTATAATCCGCGTTAAATTTCATGGTCCCCATACAGCTCACTACAACTGTTTGATCATGCATTGACGGTGATCTGTTTAACCCTTTCCATAAATATCATAAAAAGTACAAAGTCGTCGTTTCTCCTTTTCCTTATACCCTTGTTTGGTGCGCCGTTAACCCCGCGTTATAAGTTCGTCAACTATCTCTTATCCTACGCCAGACAGCGCGTGTATTCCACAATCCTTAGAAAAGAAAAAAAGATTCCCAAACGTTACCTTACCAAACACTTCATCAACTGCCTTTTCCAGCTTTCATTTTTGCCCCCTTTTGAACTCTGTATAAAACCTTCCCAAAATCTCTCGACTTTCATTTTACAATCAAAATTTACTCATTTGATCCTAATTCTGTTTAATTAAGCGTTAATCGAACTAAAAATCATACTTGTAGTTTTGATTTGCCAAGGAAATAAACTAGCCATCGTTTCTTGATTTTCTTTTTCTTGTTAAAGTGATGGAGAACAAAGTGGCGGTGAGGTTTACGTTAGGGAAGCAGTCGTCGTTGGCGCCGGAGAGAGAAAGAGACGAAACGGATGGAAGAGAGAACGAGGAAGGAGAAGAGATAGATGGGGGAGTAAGGTTGATGTACGCGGCCAACGAAGGTGACTTGGACGGCATTCGCGAGCTGTTGGACTCGGGGATCGACGTTAATTTCCACGACATCGATGATCGGACTGCTCTTCATGTTGCTTCTTGTCAAGGACAGACCGACGTCGTTTCCTTGCTCCTTCAGCGTGGCGCTGATGTCCAATCTACAGATCGATGGGGAAGCACGGTAAGCAAAGACTAAAATTGCCTCCTGTTTGCTCTATTCTCTTTTCTTATATATATTTTTTATTTTGGTTAAATAGCCTTTGGCGGATGCTATCTATTATAAGAATCATGATGTGATTAAGCTTCTGGAGAAACATGGAGCTAAGCCTTTGGTAAGTGTGTGTGTGTGTGTGTTTGCATTTTCGGAAATCTTTTTTTCCCTCTTTTGCTGGTTTCTTTCAAATTGATGGTGCTTATTGAATTCTGGTTTCAGATGGCTCCTATGCATGTAAATCACGCGCGCGAGGTCCCTGAATATGAAATTGATCCTAAAGAACTTGATTTTACCAACAGCGTCACCATTACAAAGGTAATCTCTTAGTTTAATATATGTGAATTGTGATTGATCATGGTTTCATATTTAAATCATTGTTAGATAAAAGACTACTTTGATTGGGAATTAAGCAAGTCTTGGAGACTAGCTGATAGTTGCCACATTTGTATCGCTATGCGTTTGGCTGGGCGCCCCCTCCATTATTGTACAACTACCATTCTTACAGTACTGCAACATCATTGCACAACTTGACCGTTATGGGGTCCGGAGGAGACTGGTTATTTCCTCCCAATCGCTCTCACCTTGCTATTTTCTCCCTTGAATTTTCAACAGTTTTGACTATTTCTATTTTTTTAATTTTGTTTTATTTAAAGGTTTTTAATTATTTCCATTTAAATTGATAAATAAACTTTTATAATAAGCGATTAATAAGATTTTGAGATTTTATTTTTTAATAATATTTGAATATACATAAAATAATATATTACAGATATCTTAATAATATTTTTAAATGTTATTTTCCCTTTCATTAAAATTCACCTTTGGCAACTTATTTCACTTTCATTATTGTTTTCGATCCCACCGAACATTGGAATGTGGCCTAAAATAATGCTTATCAATGTTTGTGAAGAATGCTTGTAATTTTGAAAATAGTGGCTTGGTTATCTCTGTGTAAGCTCTTTCGGTTCTTCTAGTTATGGTGGTAAGTTAGAGCTGACAATGGAGAGTCGGTAGATGACCAGTAAAAGATATATGTAATTTCTGTTGCACGGGGCAAACACTTCCATTACCCATGCCATGCAGGTTTGAACTGCAAGTTATGCATGTCAATGAGCAAAGTGCCTACTAAAAATATTGGTTTTTTTTCATTTTTTGGAACTTCAAGTTATATATATATACATGCATATTCAACTCAAAACCTGATGACCTCTGTCTTAGCATCTCCATTTTTTCTTTAGCTGCTGCAGATCTAAGTCATCTATATAACTTGCAGGGAACCTTCTGTATAGCATTATGGCGTGGAACGCAAGTTGCTGTAAAAAGGCTTGGAGATGAAGTTTTTACTGATGAGGATAAAGTGTAAGTTCAATAACTCAAAATGTTATTCCACTTTTTCTATATATACTAGCTTTTGTGGGAGGGGGCTTGAGTCAGATGAGGAGCTGAAGAGTGCAGTTGGCATATTTTACTCTATGTACTTTTTCTTTTTTGATATTTTGGGTATTTGGACCTTTTATTGGGTCTTCAAATCCTAGAACATGAACCCTACTCTTAGAGATAATAATCATTGGACTAGGCGTAGCGTAGGTCCTTTTCTGCCAATACCTTATTATATGTGAATTGTTGGTTTTTCTCAGGAGGGCATTTAGAGATGAGCTTGCATTATTTCAGAAAATTCGACATCCAAATGTAGTTCAATTTCTTGGTGCAGTAACTCAAAGTAATCCTATGATGATTGTGACAGAATTTTTACCCAAGGTTTTAATCTCCATCTTATACGCTACCATGGCATCTATGGATTATGTTATACGAATAATTTATTTCCTTTTGACTCTTTTTCTTGGTGATGTCGATATCAATTTACTGTGTAATTGGGATGTCGTGACTTGTTTTTGTTGTGTATGAAACGTTGGTTAAGGCATTGATAGGGAACCTTAGTGCCGTATCTTTCCTTTGCACTGTTAATTTTATCTGCCGATGAATAGTAGGATTTTATAAAATATTCACTTTAAAGCTATCTCTTCGCTTATTTTCTTTAAATCCAAATTGACCATTAGAAATTGGCTTAATTGCTGTTTGTTTTGCAGGGAGACTTACGAGCATTTATGAAGAAAAAAGGACCAATGAAACCAATGACAGCTCTGAGATATGCACTTGATATCGCAAGGTTTGTTATTGTATTATTTCACTGGGCTTAATCTTTATTTATCGAGTATGCCACGTTGCCAAATGCCTATATTCCTTTTCATAAATGGACGGTTAGATGTCAACTTTCATTTGAGAGTTACTGTTAATTGTACTCAAGTATATCTCCGTTGCATGATATACAATCTTTGTGAAGAATATAAATAGGAGAATGTAAAAGCTGCAAAATGATGTTACATTTTACTATAGGGAAAAAATTGGTGGTTAGACATTAGACTGTGCTTGCTGGTCTTAGAAATAAAACTGATTAGTGCATGATCTATTTTATGAATGTTTTTGCTGGCAGATAGTCTCTTCTGCGTGAAATTGAATATTAATATATCTTCTATAATCTTTTTCAGGGGAATGAACTATTTACACGAGAACAAACCGGCCCCAATAATTCACCGAGATCTTGAGCCTTCGTAAGTTTTCTTGTTTAGATTCCCTTTCTTTTACTAACAGTAATTTATATTTGGAACAAAAGTAGCTCTAGGATACTAGAAAAGGCATTTTGTCTGCCTTGCATTTTTAGAAATGGTCAGAACTTTTTATATGCTTACAATGGGAATAACAGGAACATTCTGCGGGATGATTCAGGGCATCTAAAAGTTGCAGATTTTGGAGTTAGCAAACTGCTCACTGTTAAAGAAGATAAACCTCTAACTTGTCTAGACACATCTTGTGAGTTTTTTCTATATTCGATTCTATTTATCCTTATTATTTCTGTTTTACATGATTATTTTTTGAAATGATCTGGATTAGTGGAACGTTATCCTTTATTTGACAACACTTTCCTGTAGGCTGAAACATGTTTGTTGTTATTGATACAGGCCGATATGTTGCTCCAGAGGTTTTCAGTGGTCATGACTATGATACCAAAGTAGATGTGTTTTCATTTGCTCTGATCTTACAGGAGGTAAATTTCTTTCATGTTTCTGATCACATGATCAGTAAATAGTAAGTTTTGACTCAAAGCTGATTACTGAGAAGAATATTTTAAAAGATGTTTATTTTACATTGTGTTAAAGAAAAGTAAAACTGAATTTATGATTGCAATAGGCTTAACAAGTGACTTTATTGTGCTATACTGTAGATGATTGAAGGCTGCCCGCCTTTTACTGCAAAGCAAGACAATGAAGTTCCTAAGGCATATGAAGCAAGGGAGCGTCCACCTTTCAAAGCTCCAACTAAGAATTATGCCCATGGGCTCAAAGAGTGAGTACTACATTTTTGCCTATTCGATATTTAGTAATTTGGCTTCTGTCTTTTGATTTGTCATCAAACTTAATTCTTAGTTCTTTGTTCAGTATATACACATTCATGGCACCATACCCACATGCATGCATTGCTTGAAAAAAATTTGTTCATCTGAAAGGATGTGCTATCCGGTAATCTTTTGAAGAAATATCGACTCACGTTAGTCATTGCATCTCTCTGTAAGGATGATATATGCATATATAGGGGGGGAGACATAGATATATAAACTATATACTAATGGTATGCTTCTAATTACAGGTTAATTGAGGATTGTTGGAATAAGAAACCTGCCAAGCGACCGACATTCAGACAGATTATAACCAAGCTGGAATCTATTCACTACAGTTTCAGTCATAACAAGCATTGGAAGGTATTCTCTCTTTCTCCAAAACCACACTCTGCCATTCTCTCAAGCGCATCTTCCCATCAAAGGTTCTCATATCGGAAGCTTTTTATCAACAAAAGGGCAAATATCTATTTAAAATTTGAGGCAATCAGCTTCTTCTTAATACCTGGTGTGTTTATAAATTATGATACCATATGAAAGGTCCGAAGTTATGATGAAAATAAGAGTATATGTCGAGTGCCAATGTTTTGAAATATTTGCCAAATTTACTGTTCTTTGTAGGCTAGCAAATCTAGGTCATTAGTCCACACCAAGTTGTTATTAAACAGGATCGTCGTCTTTAGTTTTGTTAATTTGACCAAACATCTCAGATCCACTTTCAAAGTTTAGCTTTTTGGTCCGTTTTTGGCATTATTTTACCCTTGGCCTGAAATATTTTCTGTGTGGTTTATTGCAATATGTACAGATTAGACCACCAAAATGCTTTGGGAATCTGGAGGCAAAGCTGAAGAAAAATCATTCTAGTAGTCCAAGCAGCCGTAGCAGTTCATCTCGGTCTACTGGCAGCATATGAATGGCTGATGCTTCATCTTCCGAGGCTTATCATTTTGCATAATTTGATGGGTTTATTGGCTAAACAGAACAAGTGTATGTAACCAGGAGCATTCAATTTTTTTTTTTTCTGGGTATGCTAATTCGTTTGGTATTTTTTTAAGATTTGTTCTCTCGGCCTTTGCCTTATGGGGTGAGAAGTGAGAAGTGAGAAGTGAGAAGTGAGAAGTGAGAACTACATTTTTTGTAAGTTTTTAATGTACACATCAACTATGTTATATTTCGTAATAGGTGGAATCTTTTCAATAAAAAACATTGTACAGAAAAGGGAAGAGAGGTGAAGATGAAAGGAAAAAGGATATTGTTAAACCGTTTCATGTCCATATGCAATTGATAAACGGAAAATAACATAAATAATTAAAAAAATCTTATAAGCTAAATTTTACCGAGAAGTTTTCAACTTTGGGACATGATTTTTTGAATAAAAAACTAAAAGTTTTTTATTTAAGGATCAGACTTGAAGTTGATAGATTTACAAATAAATTCCTATTATTCCATGTATAATCAACAATTTTTTTTATTAATGTATATATCGTTATATATAAAAATATTTGTTTACTCATATAACATATGTGTTAAACCAAATATTGGAAAGGACCATTGGGCCTTCAATTTTACAATATAAAAGTACTGGGTCAGGTTTCAACCTTAAACATGAAAGGCCTAATGGACGTTAAGTTCATCTTATAAGCCTGGGCAAATGAACTTTTTGATTTTTCAGTCTTGGGATCACTTTGTATTTTTTTTTCTGGTTGAAGATGGCCTTGCTAGTTGCCTAACCCCTGCATTATATAATTTTTCATAGGATTTAATCTTGAATACACTGGCAGTGAAATTTTTTCACATGTATCTTAATTTTAAGGTCTATAAATTTAGTTTAGGGGTTTAAGTTTAGGGTTTGCCATTAAAATTTAGGGATTATGGCAATATAGTTAGAGATTTAGGTTTAACCTGCCCTAAATTTCTAATCACAATCCCTAAATTTTACACCATTAAACCCTAAACTAAATATATGAACCCTAATACTAAGACACTTGTGGAAATTTTTTAAACTCTTTTCCACGTACTTGGATTTTTTAAAGATTTTGGATTACTGAAATTTGAAAATGTAATTTGGTCGTTCATTATTCCATTAAAATTGAATTAACCGATCGAATCAAAATTTAGTTCGATTAATTGGTCGGTTAAAAGTTATTGTTTAATTTGATTTGAAATCAATTTATTAACAGTATTAAGAGAAAAATATTATATTATATATATATATATATTTCAGTTAATGTTATCTATTCTAACAGGTTTCAAGATGCAAGAGAACTAAATATTGACCGATTCGATTTTATTCAAAAAAAAATAATGACCGATTTGATTAATAATATTCAAGCAAATGATGCTTTGTACAGGGACATTCATGGTCCCCTTTTCTGCGTTTATTAGCTTGTTCACGTAATGGCATTTGCCATCATCATTAATTAAAAAAAAGAGGGTGAGATGCTGACTACATAAAATTGCATTTATGGGATTAGATTTTTGCTTTCATAGATGAAGCATAGTGTTCACATTCATTTTCTTTATTTCCCTCGTCGTTGTTAACTTTTGGCTTGTAGATAAAAAAAAATCTGCAAGTATAATTAAAATTATTATTTGATAGTTGTTAACCAATTTCTATCTAATTAAGAACCCGGCTCCATATCATTTTTTTCAAGATGAATTTACACCTCATCTCTTGTTTTCTATGTTATTTTTTTTTCAAAGCTGAATCTTACCTTTTTTCTCATTTAAATAGAGAGTGGATGTTTATGTAGGAGTTAATTATCAGTGGATTAGTGACATGGAGGAAAAAAGAGATGAGGTGGTTAATTTTTAGTGGATGAGATCATGGCTGACATAGCGAGCCAGGTCCATGAAATAATTTTTCGTGAATAGAACCATGGCTGACATAATGAGCCGAGTCCATGAAATAATTTCTCCTAATTAAGACTCAATTGAGTGGAAACAAAATTTTAAGAGCTCATTTGGTTGTAATAAAACGATTGGAATATCATCATAATGATAATAATAATAATAATAAATTTTCACTAATTTAAGTTGTTTGAGCTCTCAAAAGTTTTAGGTTCGAGTATTTGAGAGTGCAATCTCGTTAAATATTTGATAGGGAAAATTTATTATTCTTGCAGTCTTACTCGACTTAATGAGATTAGATTCTATTTAAACTGTTAAACAGATATACCAGAAACAGTTATGGTTAAAAGAAATATAATCTTCATTAAAAACTTGATTTGTATTTATATGGTTTGAGTTTAGTCGGTTATTGAAACCAAATTCTCATCATAATGTTTGTAGGGAGAGAGTTCCATGACTAGATTTGACTTTTAATTACACATTGTGCTGAAGTAAGAAGAAAAGAGGGAAGCTGGTCCCGACGTAGACAAAGGTAGGATATTTTGTTGCTGCCATCCACATACAGATAATGAGGAATGTGAGAAAGAGATAACCACAGCGGCATTTCCTCTTTAGAAAAATGATAAAATTGGCCAAAGTTTCTTAGATGCCAAACTATATGGAGCAAGAAAAAAGAAAATCCATGGCTTCCAGTTTGATGCAATCCATATGATTGCATGAAATTTCAACATGGTATTATTTTATATGATTATTTGGTCACTCATTTAATAAAATGTATAGAAAGCACATATATGTTTTACTAAAGTTGTTAATGTTAATGGTCTACGTTAGTCAAATGACTAAATTGATGAGATTTGCAAATTTGAAGATCAAACATTAGGCCCATAATAATAAGTATTAAAAAATAAATTATAAAAGTAGACCCTTAATAACAAATATTAGAAAAAAAATCGGGCTCTAATAACAAGTTTTAGAAAAATATTAAATTTTAATAGCTTTTAATAACAAATATTGGAAAAAAAATCAGGTCCTAATAACAAGTATTGGAAAAAATACACCTAATAAAAAATAATGAAAAAATGCATTTTTTAAAAACAACTATTAAAAAACTAGGCCCCTAATAACAAGTATTACAAAAAAATTATAATCATAATAACAAATATTGAAAAAATTAAATTTTAAGAGTAGACCTAATAACAAATACTGAAAAAAATTAGGCCCCTAATAACAAGTATTGTAAAAATGGACCTTTAATAGCATGTATTGGAAAAAATAATTTAATAGTAAACCCTAAAAACAAGTATTAAAAAAATTGAACCCTAATAATAAATATTGGAGAAAAAATAAACTATCATTAAAATTAAACACTTGTAATTATGAACGATGAGCCCTGGGCGGTCGCCCTTATGGGCTTGCGTGGTAAACCATTACCTTAGAAGCAAATTAGAGCCGATGTGTGTAATCACTACAATAGACGAACGGTAAATGTACTCACACGGCTTAGCCTTACCAAAAAGTAGTTTTTAATATATATTTTAAAATAATTACACTTACATAGTTCTAAAATAAAATTAACTTAATTCAAAGCACGTAGTTTCCCAGAAATCCAACAAAAAGAAAAAAGCAAAGCAAGAGCAGCTGATGGTTAAAATAAACAGTGTAATGAATGACCAAATGTAGACAAGGAAATAAAGGACCATAAATTATGAAAATGAAAATGATGAACCGTGGTCAAATCCATCTAATATTGTCGCCACTTCCATTGTTATGTCAAAATCAATTACATTGCAAAAGGGATGTTAAACACTGTTGAACAAAATAAATTACTATTTCATTTTCACTGCAAGCAATTTTGGTTTGGTGCCTACCAGGTGTTTGTTGGATTGCTTCAATGAGGGGTGTAAATTGTAATTAATGGATAAATAGTTTAATTGAGGGGTGTAAATTGTAATTAATGGATAAATAGTTTAATCTCCTCTATTTAAAGTTGTGCATGGAAGCTATTAGCTTGGGAAATTGGGGTTTGCTTTTGAATTCAGCTGAATTTATTGCAGTGATATGATGTTGGTAGAAATGGCTCCAGTTGCATCTGTTTTTATTGTGATTAAGTTGAGGGAATATTTGTTTCATTTTGGTTCCTTTGTAGTTAATGGTATGGCATCCGAATCGACTAACATAGTATGTTTGGTTACTAAAGCTCATGCTACTACTAACCCAGGTTAATGTATTTTTTTTTTCAATACCTTACTGTACTTTACTATAGGAGTTTTGGGAAGGGATGTGAATCATGTGTTATTTTCGGTAAATTTTGGGTCAATTTTTTGTTTTGTAGAACTTGAGTTGGTGTTGATTTCAAACTTTAAAGCTATTAGACTATTGGTCCATTCTAATTTGAATCTAAAAATTTGTATTTATTTAGTTCAATTTGATTTGATCATAAAAAGTCAACGATCTAAATAAAAAAATATAAAGTCAAAAAATATCAATGACGTTTGACCGAATACTCATTTTGACTCATATTCTTTTTTTAAAGTACTTTAACCCTCAATGTTTTATTCTGAATCAAAATTATCCATCCGTTGATGAAAACGGTTATCAACTAACGATAAATAAGTTGAAATGATTTGAAATTATATGACCTAAACAAGTAACCCAAAATGGCCCCAATCTGAAGTGATCAAGACATTAAATGATACAAACCTGTACCGACAAAACTTGAAAAACTAGAACCTTAAATTTAAATATCTTGAATCTAAAATAACTTAAACTCGAAATAATCTGGACCTATAATTTATCCGACCTAAAATGATTAAAAAAATATTAAATCCGAATTGACGCAACACATATTCACTCTACCTATTCACTTGAGGGATCTAGTATGGATGAGCCATTGTTTATTTGTTGTGAAATTAAGAGTTTAAACATTTTTCATATTCATTTCCTTTATTCCTTTTACCCATTCCAAGTGTAAAATGTGGTACTCTTTCCCTTCATAAAAATCTTCTTTTCTTTTTTCTTTACCATTTTGAATCTAAATTAAGTTCAGTTTAAATAAAACTTTGGCCATCAAATTGCTCTTGAAACAATTTTCAGCAAAAAAAAAAAAAAACAAGTGGAAGAATAAACTTGGTGTGATAATTGAATCTGATCCAAATCTTAAAAGCAATTGGATGATTAGAAAATTCCAAGTGTCAACCTCGGCAAGTTTAGGATATGTTTTTTTCTATGATATATTCTTTGTAGGATGGGTTGGGAAATCTTAAGCTAACTATTTATTTTGAGAAATGAGTGAATTTTATTTTATGTCAATCACATGTGTCTGACTTATTTGTTTAAAAATTTAAGCAGAGACTACGTTGAGCCAGATTAGCTAGGTAGAAAAAACATATGGGAAAAAAAGGCCAGCTCCTCTCCCGTTCTGTCTTGTGGCTTTTCTATGCCTCTTTTTGATACCTCCCTTTTTGTCTTTTGAACATCTAGGTGCCGGTTTCTTGTTTCACTGGGAGCTTTCGTGTTTAGGATGGTGGTCGAGTCTGGTTCGTTTTCTTTCCATTTGTGTTAGTTCCCCTTCAGTTCAATATGTCCTGTCTTGTTATGGTATACCGTCCAAACAATAGTCATGACGAATCTGGAAGGATGGAGAATGTTTGTCCATCTATCTCACTCGACTTAAATGAGGATGGTGAAGTTAATATAGTCATTAAAAACCATGCTTTGGTGGGTAAGATGTAGGGAAACGCCGGTACACCCATGGCGCAGAGAAAAAATTATGCGGCGTACCAGCGATCCATGTACGAGGGGCGAATCCGGGATGAAACGTTACCTTAAATAAATATGAAAAAACCGCAGGGATTTAGGAGAATCCAATTCTTCTAGCACGATATCGAATCCAAGTCGTCACAGCAGCGTGCCTACCTCTACGCAGTCCACCCGAACAATATTTTACTTCTCTAACTGTTAGAGAGGTTTTTCACAAAAGACATATTTTTGGCTGCTAGACCTTATGCCTCTTTATAGCATTCAAAAACCTAATTCTAATTAAATTTGGATTCATTAAATATACAATATATTTGACCAAATATAATTAAATATGTAGAATCTAATTCTACTTTAATTAGGTTTCTTTAGATATATATATATATATATTTTAATAGTATTTGATAATTATAACAATTATCTAGTATTAAAATATATAAAAATAAGATTATCTATAATTATAATAATTTCGTTTTTTACTTATTACATGCACAACAAGTTTGTACTCATGCTATCTAGTTGATATTTGTTCGTTTCAATCATAGGGTGTGACCCTTGTAGGTTCATGTAACGTTAGCATTAATATCGAGAACAATTCTAATATTACAGGCAATGAGTGACATCTAGCAATGCATCATTGCAAACTAAGTTATAGGAAATTGTGGTTCGACATAACTTTTTTCGTGATTAACTCTTTTCATGTAATACATCCTTTTGTCCTCATATCTAGATCGAACACAAGTCATGGAATAGTCACACTCGTATGGTCCATCTAATATTTCTTGATATCTTGAGTAGACTATTATAAACGAATAACTATGATATCTCATATCAATTTATTCAAGCATGGCCATGCATTTTCTAGTCTCACTCAATCAAGTGGCCTATGATATTACTCCTATTATGTAGGAGGGACAAATCATGTATTGATCAATCATATTCCGCTACATAGATTGTGACATATCCAATATTGGTCTTTATAGTGTAGTCAGTTATGACACAGTTTGACCGCATCAAAATATGTCACTCACCATGTTGAAATAACGATGATCTCAGGTCTGAGGATCATACATGTAGTTATCACTATTAGCTATGTTGTGACTGTCACATAATAATCCAAGAAACATGCTCATAGCGGGTCAGTTCAATATGTCGTTCTCTAAAACATACTTATGTATTGATTTTGACATCTTCATGTCAATGACAACACTTTGTCATCAATCAACTACATATTAGTCTTAATATATTATTGTTATATATGCTCACAATAATACTCGACTAAGGACATTCAAGAATAACTATATTATTCTAAGAACTTTATTATAATTTAGTTTATTTATAAATGCACAAAATAAGACTGAAAAATAATAATGGCTCTATATTAATAAACATGATAAAATAAGTATGTCTTTTACAATCATCTCATGATTAGTCTTTGAATATACTACAACATAAAATCATATCCAACCGTCTTATCAAGCACATAACTACTCACGCCATTTTAAGGAAGGCCTGGCAATGCGAGGATCTTGAGTGTCATGACCTGGAAAAGAACTTGTTCCTTTTTGTCTTCCCTTCTGTGGAGGATAAACTCAGAGTTCTAAGCCAGCGACCTTGGAAGTACAAGACCGACTCCTTATCTTGAAAGAATGGCCCTACGAAGCAGCTCTGGAGGAAATTGACTTTTCAGTCGATGAGTTCTGGGTGCAAAAAACAGGTAAGATTTTTCCTAAGTTCTTTGGCTCTAATCTTAGTCCGGATTTGAAAGTGAAATGTGACGGCCAACTCACAATCAAGGTGTCCATAAGAGTCTGAGGATCCCATTAAAACAAGTTTTTCCTTGAATAGGAAAAACTTTCAACCTCTTGACGTTGATTTCAAGTATGAAAGGATCCCAGAATTTTGCTACCGTTGTGGAAGACTTGGTCATGCTGAAAAAGAATGCTGGTTCAATTCAGGGACTTACCCAAGGGTGGGCAAGTATGGTCCTTGGCTAAGGGCATCCCCTACATGGAAGAAAAGCTCCGGTGGAATATATCAAATGCCGACTACCAGAAATATTATCCCGGAGTCTGCTTTTGTCCAAGTTCGGGCATCAAAAGAAAACGACAAGATCCCAAGAAGCAATCTTGAGAAAGTGTCTCTTCCTCCAACATCCACACAATCTCCTAGGAGAGCGTTTCCCGAGGGTCCGAGGTTTCTCGAGACAACATCGAACGAAGTTTATCTCAACGGGCTTCCCAAGAGGGGTAAGGAGATTGTGGACAATCTGGATCACAGTTCTTCCTGATCAAGGATTGGGTGCCTGGCATTGCTTCTGGATCAAAAGATATCGAGCACAACTACCTAGAACCTAGCTGCTTGGTTCCTATTCAACCTCTTACATTTCCAATTGATACCTCTGACGTTTCGGGTGAACCACTAGGAGGCGTACTGGCTGAATACCTTGAGTCCATGGAGTTTTGTCCATAAAAAAAAAGGAAACGGGAGGACGTTCATCAGGAACCTTTCTCCAGTTCTAAGAAGCGTGAGATCATGGGCTCCGGGGAACTGGTGTGCTTATGGGTTTGGGGCAATCGCTAATGAGGACGCTCTTAAGCTTGCTTTCTTCCCTATGTCCTTCATAAACGCTTCCCCTCTGATCAACAAGTTTGAAAAAATGAAGAAGGTTCATAGCCTCGGGTCACAAAGCTTAACTCTGATTAAACAGGCTGCTCGAAGGAAACATGTCAAGGAGATCACTAGGATGGCGATGGACGAAGTGGAAATTTTAGAACTAGGTCTTGATCCGTTTGGATACGATGTTACAAAAATTCCCTCTCTTGAGATTAATGATCATATGATGCTGACCGATGGTAAAGGTAAAGAGTGGAATGACAACAGGGAAGAAAATCCAGGGAAGGAGAGTTTCCTTATGATTTCATCGAATGATGAAGGTTTCTCAGTGACTGCGGATAACCTTATCTCAGTTTATCCGCCTAACAAATGATCTGCTTGCACCCTGCTATCTCCGTGAGTTGGAAGGATCGGAGGATAGCTGTGGGGTTGTCTCCTTCCTTTAGGATCATTGTCTGTGTGTTCTCCAGGAATGATCCTGGGATTTGGGTTTGCTTTATTGGCTGTTGGTGCAGCTTTTGTTGGAGCGTTTTTCCTTTGGGGGAATCAATTTAGGTTCTCGCTTATGGACGCTTTCGATCATTCCATGTCTGGTATGCCTCTTACCTCGTCGATGATGACAAGTCCCTTTCCCGTGTTGGAAAAGGGAGCCTGCCTCTGGATGGAGCTCTCGCATGGACGTTGTTCGAGTGGTTTCAAGCCAGCTCTGTGTAATGATATTTGGATTTCCTGCGTGGCTTTTAGTTTCCGTTGTTGTTTTGCTTTCCCGCATTTGTTATCCTGCAACTTCATGCTGGGTCGTGTTTTGTTCTTCCCCACGTGGGTTGTGCTTGGGGTCTGCATGGATATGTTATGTGTAAGCCTTGTTTGGGCTGTTTCCATGTTTTCGGTTGAATGAAATCTGCTTTTCTATCGTCAAAATCTCGTTGAGCAAAATTTGACTACAAGGGCATCAATGCTCTCCTATCAAGTTTTTAATATCGTTATATTCCCAGAATATTAAACATGAAACTTTAGTTACTTTAGTTAAACTAAAATAATCACATACCTAAACTCGTAGAGTTGTCCCAGTGGTAAAAGATTTTGTATTTCATTTAGGTGACTCGGATTCAAGTGCAGTGTGCACTGTGATTTTTGTGTTTGAATGATTGTCATGTTAGTTTATTTGCTTCTATTTTTAAAAATTATTCAACAAATTTTGGTTCAACAAAACAACGTGAATATAAAATAATTCAGACAAGCTCGGCCTCAAAAATCATTGTCCAAGCAAACATCAATCATGGATATAACCCCTTTTCATGGTCCAAAATCGTGGATACAACTTTAGTGTTCGATAAGTTAGGTTTGGGCTTGTTAAGCTTAAATTGGTTGGTTTACCATTTTGGCTTCTATTTATTTCTCTCTTTTACACGACATGTTCTACTTGGATGATCAATTCCAGAAATCTATAAACTCTTTGTTTCTTTAAAATTAAAATAACCCTTTTCTATGTTTGTTTTACGGTTTATAAACACTATTTTTCCTAAATTTATAATTATATTTCACAATAATATCATCTTCAAAGTTTAAATTTAAATATTCTCTTTAAATAAACAATGTGTCTTACTATACCGGAAAAACGACATTAATGGAAACCATATACATATGCAACTAAAAAGCTACATATATTTGCATTAAAAATGGCAAATTAATTAGCTGGTTTTGCAAATGGTGTTAATCAAAACCGGTGGTTGTTTGCTTTTTATAAATAGAAACCTCTCAACCCTTCCTTCCAGCTTCCATTTTCTCTGCATCTCTTCTGCTCAGAGAAATAATACCTCAAAAAAACCAGTTCCCTTTTGTTGCAGCTGTTCTTAATTAATTATCATACTTTCCCTCCTCTTGTTTCTTTTTCTCCCCAGGTAATTAGTCGGCTACAAACTGAAACTTAATCCTTTTTAAATGTTTTTTTTTTCATTGCTTCACTTCTTTTTTGGGTTTCAACTTTCAATCAATCTTTTCCTCTTACTATTTCACCATTTGTTAGTGTTGTTTTATAAGTGGTGTTTTCTCAGTTAGCAATCACGGTGTACCCCAATGAATCCCAAGAGAACTCGAAGAGAACGGCCGGGATGGGAAAGATTGAGATCAAGCGGATCGAAAACGCGACGAATCGTCAAGTTACCTTCTGCAAAAGGCGCAATGGTTTGCTCAAAAAGGCCTATGAATTATCAGTTCTTTGCGATGCTGAAGTTGCGCTGATCGTCTTCTCCAACCGCGGCCGTCTCTATGAGTATGCTAATAACAGGTATCTTTACTCTCGGTTTCAGCTCATCAGGCCCTTTCAGTTTTCTTAATTAAAAAAAAAAACACCCACAGTTTTCTCGGTTTCAAATTTCTACTTTAGTTTATAAAGTACAATGAAAAAACATGTTATTGGGCATTTTGGGTGTCAGCTGGTTCAAGGTTTTGGCTTTGCAAACAGATATTTTGTGTGTGTGTGTGTGGGGGGTTATGAACAGTTATTGAGTTGCTAGTTTGATGGATACACAGATCTGGTGCAAGAGATAGCAATAGAAACACTATGTTTGTGGTAGTAAACAAAATTGAAGCATAGATTTTGGAAAAATTGAATACTTTTGCAGGTCTCCTCCATTGTTGTTCCAATTTTTCCTCTTTCTTTTCACCATGGGAACTAAAGTAAATGGCAGCAAAGTTAAGTTCCCATTAGGTCCCAAGCTCTCTCTTTGGCAAGGTCAGTTATGTTGCATCAAGAAAGGGAAAACTACTTTTGCCTAAGAAACAACAACCCCAACCTAACAAATCACATTAGGGTTTCAAAACCCTGATTTGAATAACCCTAAATCAGCTCAGGGTTCCCTTCTTACACGAAAGTCCCACTTTGCATCAAGTGAGTTCATAGTCAAACATGTAACCAAATTAGGGTTCTTAATTTTTTTTTATCTTTTCCATTAACAACACAAGACTTTGTAATTGCAAACCCTTAAGTAGTAATCTTTCATCAACCAATTACAACCCTACAAATATTTTCCCCCTTTTTTATTATTTCTTTTTTGGCACAGTTGAAATCTATCTAGGGTTTTGATGAGCCATACTAAGATAAGGTTGATGAGCCATACTAAGATAACCCAAAACCCTTTCTTCTTCTTCATCATCATTATAAGGACTTCACTGTTGTTGCCATTGGGATATATTCATGCAAGTTTTTTTGAGATTTAAAAGAAAGAAAGTGAAGTCATCAGTGTTGTTTCAGACAACGTACGACAACTGCGAACCAATGGGAGAGTTCTGAGGGTTCTGGTTTTTCTCTTCCGTGAAAAATGAAAAACTATGGCTTCTGCCAATAAGACGGCTCTGATGTACTCATAGTTTCTCAGACAGGGACAGGATTTGATTAAAATCACTGTTCTATATATTAAAATTATAATAACAAAGTGGTCAATAACTAAAATAAGCTACGACCTTCGAGTATTATCCATGGTGTAACGGGTTCCTGACACCTGGCACTAGTCTTGAGTCTTGACCATAGAAATCTCTGAGCCAATCAAACTGTTGAAAACAGTGCCAGCGTGGCTTAGACATCCAATCACTAGCTCGACGAAATTAAGGTATCAAACATTAAAGTTATTGTTGGGGGTCTAATCAAATAAAGAAACGTCATCTGTGGTTCTCCTCCCTGGTTTCGTATTCGATTCAGTTAACTGAGAAAGTTGGTTGATTTCACCCTTAAGCTTAATTATTAGCTAATAGCTGTGATTTTAGGTATAATTATGGTAATGATCACTCCAATCACAACACAATTTGCTTAATTATTTGAAATGAACAAGTTTAATGTATTTGTAATGTAATTAAAATTGCTTTTGCAGTGTTAGAGCAACGATTGATAAGTACAAAAAAGCTTGCGATTCCTCCAATACACGCTCAGTTTCTGAAACTAATGCTCAGGTACGTAGTCAAACTTATTCTTTTGCTTCAGAAAATTTATATTCACAAATTTATTTACGTAATTGAGATATACTTTTATGCTTTATTTGTACTCAATTGAGGTAGATATTGATTGCACGTGTTAAACTAATGCAAAACCTTTGTAAATCTCAGTTCTACCAGCAAGAAGCTGACAAATTACGTGTTCAAATCCGGAATTTGCAGGACATGAACAGGTGTTATATTAGTTAATCTTCTTTGCTCTTCATTCCATCAGTTCTATCCAGAAATGGATCGAAGGGTGCCGGATATGACAGTCGTACCCTTAAAAATTTTAAATTCTCTTATAATTAAGATATATTTTTTAATATTTTCTATTGGTAATCTAGTTTCGTACATACTATATTTCTAATATAGCTTCTTAATAGTTCATATCTCTTACATAAAATTCAGCATCCATCCCTGTATAATTTTGATTTAGAACCCATTTTCTTTAACTAGAACAATGTATGTTCCAGGCATATGCTGGGCGAGTCACTGGGGGGAGTGCCTATGAAGGAGCTAAGGAGCTTGGAGACTCGTTTAGAAAGAGGAATTAGCAAAATCCGTTCCAAAAAGGTAATGCATTTTCATATCTACCAAAAACAATCCTTTGAAGATGCCTTACCACTGACAAATTTTCCCTTCTGGTTTGATTTTTCTTCCTCCAAAACACCACCAGAATGAGCAGCTGTTTGCAGAAATTGAGTACATGCAGAAAAGGGTAAGAATTCCAACTTTTAAATATTCAAATCCCTCATACCATCTGGTTTTGATGAATTTTTCCACTGCAGGAGATTGACTTGCAGAACAACAACCAACTTCTCCGAGCAAGGGTATATACTATATATCTCTTTTTTTATTTCTTCTGTGGTTTTGAGGAGCTCAGTACTTGATTAATCAATCCTGCACAGATAGCTGAGAATGAGAGGAAGATGCAGAACATGAATTTGATGCCAGGAGGGTCTAACTTTGAGGTCATGACTTCCCAGCCAATGGACTCTCGAAACTACTTCCAAGTCAATGCGTTACAACCCAGTGATCATTACCAACAACAGGACCAGATGCCCCTTCAATTAGTGTAAGGTTTCATCAGCTGTTTCTGAGTATTTTGTCAGAAGAAGGTAGCTGTAAGTACCGAGGAAATGCTATATATAAGGCAGGACCCTAGAATTCTTCTGCCATGGATTTTAGCTATGTCCAGTGTGTGTAATGAGATAAAAAAAAAAAGTTTGTTACTCCAGACAAGAACTCCTTTTCCATATATGCTTTGAGCATGCTCTTATAATTCTACAGAGAGTGATTAATGTGTGTGTGTGTGTCCAGATTCAAACCGTATCATTGACTTCACATCACCGACCTTGTAGTTCTTTATAATCAAACATAGAGTTTCTTGTCGGGACTGAATCTGGAATTGAATTTGAAAAATCTAAAAAAAAACTTATAATCAAATACTCCATATTTAAAGTTGGAAAGAGATATGTTGTTGGGTTTTAAACGCAAATGAAATGGAAAAATCTGGGTTTGAAATCATAGACAATGATAATGCAAACATACACGTAATCCAGAGATTTTAGGCTTGAAAACCTCCTTTTTGCCGAGTCATTGTATTGTAAACAACAAATTGGAACTCTTGCGTTTTCCTCCTTTGCCATTGTTTTAGAGGGTTTTGTTTCTTGCTTTAAGGATCCATGCCTTGATTAATGGAAAACAGAAATATTAACCCTAAACAAAATCCATGCAACCGTTAATTTATATTTCAACTTTAGGTTTTGATATGTGTATTTTAAAATATGTCAGCGCAAAAAGTGGCGCATAACCAAATACATTTGTGCATCTTCTGATTACCACAAGAATGTTAACTAAAAGTATATCTCCTTTTCACCTTTAATATTTGTCTTGTACAATTTTGCTTTCTAACTTTTTCAAGTCCTTCCAAACTCTAGCTTTCAAATTTTAGCCCACAAAATTTCATTGCTGACATTAGTTGAGATTTCTTTGGTTTGCATTTTAGGTGCATGACCACTTTTAGTTTTGGTACATCACCTATACATAGTATTGCATGGCCATTTCAGTAGGCATATTAAGGGCAGGCAACTGGATTGCCTGCAATTTTGCAGCTCAAATTAGTCAAAATCGTGGGCAGATTTTGGGATTGCTCCTAGCTTTTAAGGCCCTCTGTACAACATAGCTTTGCCATACAAAATTCGCATTCTTACTGATAAAGATAATCTAAAAGCAGCAACATGCATTTCCGGAAGCACATTTGGACAATTAGAACCCTATCATCAGAAACTAAACAACGTGAACGGCAGGATTCGAACCTGCGCGGGCAGAGCCCACATGATTTCTAGTCATGCCCTATAACCACTCCGGCACGTCCACAATTACATTGCGCAAACTCCCATTTCCTGTTACTAAATAATTAACTTTTCTGGTAATAGCAGATTTCATCAAATACTATATCTGTTTTTGTTATAACCACGGTACATATTCATTTATTAGCCGACTAATGTAGATCAGGTACGAAAGAGACTTGTTATCGGGACAAACATTCCATAGAAGCAGCCATGAAGATGAACACAAAATCAACACACTTCTTGCCATAAAACTCAGAAACGCATAAACAGAGCATCCCTGCACAACATCACTCCCAAACCATGTCAAACTTCTCCACAATAATAAGATTACAACCATTCTCTACAAAACTCTGCTTGCATTTTGACACTTGATGCAACCAAGGCCAGATTACAACATTCTCTCTGCCGATAGAGACCTACTCAACATTTCACTACGACAATAGTTTTGAGATGAGGTCGGCAACAGCTTCAGTTTCAGCTACATTCATTCACTTTCATCATCTATAAGTCCATCCATCAGTGTCTCAATCTTCTCTTGACCAAACATACGTCGAAAACAATGAATCTTACTCGTCCTTTTGGTGGAATTATTGTGATTCTCTTTGTGATGTTAGGCATAAATTCAACGTCTGCAACAACAAAGTACAATGTGTTAAGCTTTGGGGCTCAGCCAAATGGGAAAACAGACTCCACCAAGGCTTTCCTCATGGCATGGGAAGCAACCTGGGACTCACCAGACTCCACCATCATATATGTACCCAAAGGCCGGTATTTGCTTGGTTCTATGGCTTTCCGAGGTGTGTGCAAAAGCCCCCGAATCACTATCAGCATCGATGGCACCCTTGTCGCCCCTCTAGACTATCTAGTACTCGGAATATCCACCGACTGGATCCGCTTTGAAGGAGTGAACGGTGTGTCTATCAGTGGTGGTGCACTTGATGCCAAAGGACCATCTCTCTGGGCTTGCAAAGCTTCCCACACCAACTGTCCTGCCGGAGCCACGGTACTATTTGCAATATTCTTTTTTCAATTCGTTTATACCTTCAATATTGGTATCTCGTTAAATTGACTTGGTGATTTTCATTTGTGTGTGAGAGCAGACATTAAGCTTTACCAACTCTAAATAGTAAATACATCAGGATCCATAGATTGATGTCCTTGAACAGCCAAATGTTTCACATTGTGATCGATGGATGTGAAAACGTGCACGTCCAAGGGGTCAGGATCATCGCGGCCGGTAATAGTCCCAACACCGATGGCATCCACGTGCAGTTATCCAAAAACGTGAACATCATAAAATGCTCCATTAAAACGGGGGATGACTGCATCTCCATTGGCCCCGGTACCAAGAATTTATGGATCGAGCAAGTCACTTGCTGTCCCGGTCATGGCATTAGGTACTTCTATCTACTATTATTACATTTGATATTTGCATTGTATCCCCCAAGTAGTCTTACTAATTTCCCAAACCATGATCTTTGTTTTCCTTTTTAATTGATATAATTGCTTGGTTTGCATCTACAGCATCGGCAGCTTAGCTAAAGATTTGAAAGAGCAAGGGGTCCAAAATGTTACGGTTAAAAAGACAATCTTTGTGGGCACACAAAACGGGCTGAGGATTAAGTCATGGGCTAGGCCTAGTACCGGATTTGTTCAAGGGGTTCGATTCATGGATTCATTGATGATAAATGTACAAAATCCCATCGTAATTGATCAGAATTATTGCCCACACAATCTAAATTGTCCTAACCAGGTATAAACCATCGTCACTATAATATTAAATCAAAATTTTGCATCTTCGATTTCTATTTATTTTGGGTTTATGCCAACATAAATAGTTGAATTAAGGCTTAACTACAAAATAAGTGCCCAAACTATGTCTTTTTTTTGTAATAGGTGTCTAAAGTATTTTTTTGGCTAAAATAAGTGCCTAAACTTTTATTTTTTGCAGTCAATTTTGGCACCTACTTGGGCATCTATTTCAATCAAAAATGAAAGTTTAGGCACCTATTTCAGCTAAAAATAGTTTAGGCACCTATTTCAGCCAAAAATGAAAGTTTAGACACCTATTTCAACAAAAAAATACTTTAGACACCTATTACAAAAAAAAAACATAATTTAGACACTTATTCTATAGTTTAGCCTTGAATTAACCGCTTCTCAAATATGTTGTAATGATTGTAGGTATCGGGAGTAAAAGTTAAAGATATCGTATACCAAGGTATTCGGGGAACATCGTCGACGCCGGTAGCTATAAAAGTTGATTGCAGTGCCAAGAATCCATGCACCGGAATAAGACTGCAAAATGTAAATTTGACATATTTGAAGAAAGCTGCTGAATTGTCTTGTACCAATGTTCGTGGGGAAGCATTTGATATAGTCCGACCACAAAACTGCTTATGCATGAATATTTATGGGGTATAGATTATTTATTCCTTCATACATGAATTTATTTGGGTGTAAATTATTTATTCTTTCTGGGTGATAATAAATGAAAGTCATAAAGTTTATTTTACTGATTCTAAAGCAAATATCTACACCAATCTACAAATATAAGATGCCCTTCTCTTCTCTTCTCTTCCCTTGATGTTAAGTTTACAAACTATCTTAAAGTTTAGAAAAAATACAATTAATTAGGCTGAGTACATAAAAGAATTAGTACTAATCCATTGAGGTTTAACGAAAATCGAAATTTATTTACGATGGTTATTCTAAATTTAAAAATAAATATCATATACTAAAAACTTGATATTAGACTAAATGTACACATTTCGAAAACTAAAATGAAAATAATAATAATAATAATAAAGGAACCTTTCATACTATTTGACCAAGATTAATTGGTCACAAAATTTAAGTCTAAGTTCGCATCAATGAGAAAATTCAAACCATTTGATTCTCATTCTTTTTATAATCATTGATAGTATTTAATTTATTATCCGACTAATTCGGTTCAAATACTGTAGAGGCTCATTATAGAGACAATCTAATTTATTGTCCGACTAATTCGGTTTAAATACTATAGACTCTCATTATGGAGACAATCCTCCAAATTCATTTGTTTTATTTATGATGTCAAAATTCAAACTTCTAACCTTACTTAAAAAAAACTCGTCTCACTAGATCAGCACCAATGGTGCAATCATTCTATTATTATTTTTTGTCAACTTGCTTACCATCAGTATCAATGGCAATGGGGAAGAAGAAGGTCTGCAAAGTCAGCACTGAGAAGGGTATGGCAAAGCTATGTTGTAGAGAGAGCCTTAAAAGCTAGGAGCAATCCCAAAATCTGCCCACAATTTTGACTAATTTGAGCTGCAAAATTGCAGGCAATCCAGTTGCCTTCCCTTAATATGCCTACTGAAATGGCCATGCAATACTAACTATAGGTAATGTACCAAATCTAAAAATGGTCATGCACCTAAAAAGCAAACCAGAGAAATCTCAACTAATGTCAGCAATGAATTTTGTGGGGTAAAATTTGAAAGCTAGAGTTTGGAAGGACTTGAGAAAGTTAGAAAACGAAGAAGTACAAGACAAATATTAAAGGGTGCAAGGGAAATATACTTTTAGTTAACATTCTTGTGATAATCAGAAGATGCACAAATGTATTTGGTTATGCGCCACTTTTTGCACTGACAAAGACTCCAAGAATATTGAGTTTATATTTGAAACGGAATTAAGTTCTTTAATCCCTTTCACATGTTATATAGCTACCTATTTTAATTAATAATATTATCATCGATTAAGTTTAGTTCGATTTATATTGCCGTTGGTATAACATATAGGAGGACGTGAGATCGAACATACTTATCCTTAAGTTTAGTTCGATTAAGTTTAGTTCGATTTATATTGCCGTTGGTAAACACAAACTTCATACTTAGTTAAAAAAAAGTAGCTATAGGTTAACCATTAACCATCTTTTTTAATGATTCAGTTAACCGAAACCGTTTAACCTTAACGGTTAGGTTAAGTAACCTATAAAACGAACGGTTATACTGGTTAACGGTAACGGTTTATTTTGCACACCTCTAAATAGTATAGGCTTACTACTAAAAGTATATGTTTAAAAAATTAATGATGTTATGTCTATTAATTTCATTGGTTATATTTTATTAATTAATGAAAATTATACTTTCCTTAACTACTGTTCATTTAACAAACTAATATATATCTATATTTGCAATTTAATAAAATTCATATTCATAAATTACATATATGAGACAAATAAATCTCTCTATGGGGATTGGGATATTCCATTCCCATAATTCACTAATTTATCATTATTTTTTAAAAGGTATAAAAATAATTTTTGCACTTAACGTTTACGATTCTTGTCATTTTGGCTCTCATCCTTTTTTAAAGATAACTTTAGTCCTTAATCTATATCTTTTTATCAAGTTACTCATTTTTTAACTAACATGTTAGCTAGACCGTTAAAAATTTAATGAGAATCATATAATAATACATTCTAAATGACATGACATCTAATTCGTCACGTGTTTATATATGAAATATAATTTAATTTTAATATAAAATACACAGATAATAAAAGTTAAATAAAATATTAAAAAATTGAAAAATAAAAGCCAAAAAAGGGAAATGTTAAATAAATTTTACAGTGTTTAATGAAAATATAACTAAAGGTTTTGGAAATTATGTTCAAGATTTAAAAAAACTTAAATAAAAAATCCTAAACTAATTATAGATTTTGAAAATTATATTTCCCTAAACCCTAAAAAATTTATTTAACTTTCCCATATTTGTTTTTACTTTTAATTTCTATTGTTTAAATAGTTTATTTGACTTTTATTTTTTTTTATATTTGATATTAAAATGAAATTATATTCTACATGTAACCATATAATAAATTAAATGTCATGTCATTTAAAATATATTGTTACATGTATGTGTCATGTCATTATCGTTAAATTCTTAACGGTTTAATAACATATTAATTAAAAAAACGAGTAACTTGAAAAAATATATAAATTAAGAGCTAAATTTATCTTAAAAAGATAAAAATTAAAATAATAAATATTATAAATATTAAGTGCTAAAATTATCTTTTATGCTTTTTTAAAAATAAAAAGGTAGGATGTTGATAACTAAGCCTAAATTTCTGGCAAAATCTTTACACCGAATCAATGGTAAAGGAATAATAAATAAAAGAATAAAACTTTTAGAACGAGAAATCAGTATTACGATTTTCTTGTATTCTTTAAAGGGTTTAAATTTGATACACATCTAAAATTTATTTTACATAAGTTTGTTTATTTCTACTATAAATCAAAATTAAATATAAATCTTAAAAAATTAAACCTCAAACCCTAAATTCTAAATACTAACTTTAAATTCTAAATTTTACAACCAAAACCCCTAAACTCTAAACCCTAAACTAAACCTCTAACACCTAAAACTAAAAGGTCTATATAAACTAAAGTTTACACAGACTATGGATTGAAGTTTTTATCTTCTTTAAATTAGTAAAAAAAAAGACTTTATAGCTAGCTAGGGTCAAATCCTCCGATAGCTCTTCGTTAAAAAATGGTAAACTACACACAAGGTCATTTAATTATTTGTTTTATAACAAGTATGTCATTTTTTTATAAAAGTTACAAACATATCACTCAATTAACATATTATTACTAATAAAACAGTCAATTAACATATTGTTACAAATAAGTCACTTAATTAACATATTTTTACAGTTACAAACATGTCACTTTTCTTTGGTATAATAACATTTTTAGTCCCCAAAACTTATACATTTTATTAATTTGTCTTAATTCGACGCAATTCAATAAATTTATTTCTTCATATTTAAACAAATCTATCAATTTAGTCTTTTTGTGATATTGTCAATGCAAACAAGCTCATCAGATCAAATCATTGGTTCGATAACTACATTCTATCATACAAAAACAACAAGTTATTATTAAACTGTTATTATACCAAGAAAGTAATCTAACATATCTAGGATAAGATCAAGCAATTGAGGAGAAAAATAAATATTAAATGATAAAAATTTTAAAATTTAAGAGTTAAATTTATTGAAACGTTTCCAATTATGATCAGATTGATAGATTCTAAAAGTTTTGGGGGCTAAAAATGTTATTATACCATGTTGTATGAGAAGAAAACTGACTTATTTGTAACAATATGTTAATTGAGTGACATGTTTGTAACATTTTTTAATTAAATTACGTGTTTGTAACACTTTTTAAATTTACATGTTTGTAACTTTTAAAAGAAAAAATTAACTTGTTTGTTATTAAACCCATCGTTAAGTGACTTTAGATGTAGTTTACCAAAAATTTAAATATTAAATGGATAAAAAGTTGTTAAACTTTAATAACAATTAATCTACTTCAATAAGTTTCCTACTCTAACTTAAAGTTTATCAAATCAATTATATTCGTCTATGAACAAGAAACAAATTGAGTGGCATGATATCTACCCTGAGAACAGAGTTCTCACATCAATACAAACTCCTAATTTTCTTTCAATTTTATTTTTTTACCAATTGAGTCGTTCTATGAACTTTTTTGGTTGGATCGAAAGATATTCGGATCACAAATTCTAATAATAATAAAAACAAATAAATAATTACTTATGGATCCAATAGAGTTTTTATCGTTGATTTTATCAAAATATTTTTTTATATTTTACACAAAATTATCAAACGTCTCATATACATAAATTGAAGGATAATACACGTTTACGCATGTACGTTTGAATTAGCATCCTACAATAACAACGTATTAATTCAGTCAACAGTTATTAACTGGGGCATTGGTTTATATTAATGATGTAGCGATGTCCCTCTCGCTAAAAAATGGTGTTTTATTTTGAAAATGATGTCTTCCGTGAGATTTTAGAAAAACTGTATTTTATTTAAAAATAGAGTCGCCACCGGCCACTCAAGGTGAACCGGACACCGTAAAAACCAGATATTTCAAAATGTCAGGTTCGGGAGTCGGTTACAGATGGGGAAGGATTAGCACCCCCACACCGCCCAAAATTGGTACTTTAATAATTACCGCTTTATTAATATTAAACTTTTCGGATTAAAGTGACGATTAAATTAAAATTTGGTCATAAGTGCGAGTAAATTTAAAAGCCTCGTTATCCGAGAGTAAACGTCCAACTACCATCACTACGCCTGATACTGGCACCGTTTACGCTTGAATAAAAGGCACCGCATTGACAAACTTATATTCCAAATGCAACTTAAAACATGGCAAAAATATACAATGCGATAAAATAAATAAATACTAACAAAATAAATACTAATCTAACATATAAATAAAAACGGATCTAACATAAATAAAATTCTACCCTAAAACATTCATAAACATTAATCTAACTTATAGCAATTAATAATAATAACAATAATAGTAATCATAATAAAATGCATAAATTATATTATAATGCATGAAACAACCTAAAATTTAAATTCAAAGATTAGAATGCACAAATATTAAGTGATATGGCAAATAACAAAAACATAAAAAGGACTAACATGAAATTAAATGCTAAACATAAGGGCATAAATGTAAACTAACAGAAATAAGGGCTGGAATTTAAATATGATGACTAAAATGAAATGAAACAGAAACCGAAAGCCAAAATAAACATGCATACAAAGTATAAGGACTGAAAACAGTATTAAAACACGGGCAGAAATAGGGGCGGGAAAAAAATTTGAGGATCCTAAGCGCAATTTAACCACTTTCGTGAAATGTGGACACCAAACGATGTCGTTTAGATGCTGGCTGGTTTAATACGATCAAAAGGTTTTTTTTTCGAATGGGTTTTATGAAACAAAGCCTTATATTTTCATCCCCTTTATTTTCTCCTTCATTCGACCAGAGCAGCGGCGGCTACTCCCTCTTAAGCTCACCGTTGTTTGTCGTTCATCGGCGGCAAGCCTCGCGGCGGGCGGTGTATGGCGGCAGGTGAGCTCTTGAATCCTTCCCTCTTTTTAATCTCAGTTTTCAAATTTAAACCAAACAAAGTTTTTGATTTTTAAAATCAAAGAATCTTCTTAGTTCGAAAAACCACTAAATTTTTTTTTGCTTCGAATTGAAAATAGAAGGAAGAAGATGATCTTAATTTTTTCTTGTATTATTTCCTTACCCTTTTACAAAAATTTTGAACCGAAATTTCCTCTTTTTTTCTATTTTTTCGAACCAAAAGCCCCATTTTACAATCTGATTTCTTTTTGGATTTATATCCGATTTTTTACAATAATAAAAGATAACAACTCCTTATTTTATTCCTGCATATCTGATTTCATGGTGCACAGCCGGATTTTAGGGGATTATCTGCCAAGTAGGTGAAGGGTATGGTGAGTGGTTATGGCAGATGGTTAAGGTGTTGTCGGGTATGGGTTGGTTTAGGATTATTCTTGGGGTTTATGGGTTAGGGTTTTGGGATTTTGTGGTTATGGTTTTGGGGTTGGTCACCGAAAGTGGTGGACGGCGGCGGCTGCGGCAGAGAAGGTGGCGGCTAGGGTTAATGATACTAGGGTTAGGTTTTTGGTTATTTGGTTTTTAGGGTTTTTGGTTGGGTCGGGTCAAAATTTGGATTTAGACTCGGGTCGGGTCATGGTTTGGGGTCAAAACGGGTTATGACAAATGACATATACAAATCAATTGTTAAAAATTTATTTACAAAAAATTAAATATTAATGAGCAAGTATATTTGGCTTGTTGGCTAAGCTACCTATCTTTGTTCCCTTATTTTCCTTCGATTATGGGTTCTAGACCCATCAAGAGCACCAGGCTTTGTCAAAAAAAAGTTAGAAAGTTTATTTGTGTGTGATAAAAATATAACAATTAGTCTATGCCTCTATGGAATGTTAATGTTAAGTTGATAAAGCTTCTTGTTATTTTAATGGAAATTTTTTAGCACAAAAAAATCATATACTAATTAGTTGAATTTTTTTCCTTCAAATCTAAATTAATTAATTACTATAAAGATTAATGCATACTAGACGAAATATTTAAGGATTTAAACTTATTTATAAAAACTATCATTTCGTTTATTAATTTGAGTTATCCAAATTAAGATTGTTCGTATATTTTCTTTTAAATCAAAATAATTCTTAAGAAACCTTATGAGATATGAACTTAAACTTTAAAATTCTGAAAGGAGATGTTTGATCACTTATTCATATTTAAATTTAATGAAAAATCAAAACTTTGAAGATAAAATAATTTAATCTAGATTATTTAATTTATGATCAGATAAACATATTTAACCGAATAGATCAAAAAGTAATATTTTTATTATGATCGACACTTATTCTTATACTTCCATTAAAACACTAATAAAATACCTAAAATTTGAAATCCCGTTTTATAGAGTCAATAAATAAACAAAAATGCTATAAATTTTCCTAATGTTTATGAACTTGTATTTCACTAAAATTAATACTATAACATATTCATTTTTAATGAGATATGTACATAAAATAATTCATTACTTGTTGTCGAACCTAAACAAATAGTTGGCTTTGCTGCAAACAATTCATGAGTTGACCTGCGTACAATTAGAGTTGCGATTTAATTCCATCTCTAACTAGCCCCCTTATAATGAATTAATAATTTTTTAGATTAAGATGGTAGAATTTACCTTTTAATTCAGGATATACTTTTATTTTATCAATTCCATTAATTTTCCATATTACATTGTAATTACCCGTTGAATCTGTTCTTCTATACGCTTATAAATACCTACATTCTCTCTTCAAAGTACATTGTGCAATTCTCAGTAGTATCATTCGCCATGAAGATTACTATCTCTTGTTTCTTTCTTCTCTTGATTCTCGTTCCTCTCTTGGCCTCATCTGCTGACAATAAAGTAGTTTTTCTTTTTCTGCTTCTTCTTCGTCAGATTTCTGCAGTAAAGTTCAATATTGGAAATCTAATTTTCATACAAAATATATACGTATTTGTTGTGTGTGTAGGTTTATATAGTTTACTTCGGCCAACACAGCAATGGGGAGAAAGTTTTGCATGAGATTGAGAATAAGCATCTTTGGTATTTACAGTCAGTGAAAGAAGATGCTAAATCTTCCCTTCTTTACAGCTACAAACACAGCATCAATGGCTTTGATGCAAAGCTTACACCAGATGAAGCCTCCAAGCTCTCCGGTAAGCTGATTAGCTACATCTTCCTTTATCTCAATTTAGTAAATTTATACCTAACATTGCTTTAATTTGTTCACAGAAATGGAAGAGGTTTTATCAGTGTTTCCCTCACATGGAAAGTACTCGGTGCAGACCACAAGGTCATGGGAATTCGTAGGGCTGGATGAAGGAAATAGCCATTCATGGAAAAAGCTTCAGATGGGAGGAGAAAACTTGTTGTCAAGAGCTAAATATGGCAAAAATATCATTATTGGAGTAATGGATAGCGGTAAAAATTTCAAACACCCTCTTTTTCCTTTTGGTTTTCCTCCCGTTTATTAAGACTTTGTCCTGACTTATCCAAATTGATTTGCGTTACACACTTATATGACTGATTAAAGCATTATAGCTTTTGTTGTGTTTGGATCACTTTCTAGTAAGAATTTCATTATCAATATATAATCTTATTTTTCATTTAGGTGTATGGCCAGAATCACCGAGCTTCAGTGACGAGGGAATGGATCCTATCCCGAAATCATGGAAAGGAATTTGCCAAGAAGGTGTCGCTTTTAACTCATCCAATTGCAACAAGTGAGTATATCGGATAATTCATGTATTTGTGCTTTGCTTATTTAACTTTTCATGTACCAAATTTAGTATTGCCATGTTTGTAAATTCATTGCACAAAGAGTATTTTTTTTTCGATTGTTTATCCGTCAAAATCTCATGAATACAATCTGAAAATGTTTCTTAATAAGTCCAATTATCTTTGGCAAATGGAGGACCCTTTTGCTTTGGTTGTCCAGTTCACCCAAAACAAGATACCAATTCTGACTCGTTTGTTGCTTTTGTTTTTTTCTTACAGTCATGTGAACATCGATACAATGCTCCAGCCATTGTGTTCAGTCCATTTTGTTTGTTTATTTGGCCGTACCTAGTCCTACTCAGCTGTGTTATTTGATTGTAACTATATTAACAGAATGAAGGTTAATTTAATGTTTAGCTGTAAAAAAATTCGATTTGGTTGATTAATTACGTGGACACAGGAAGATAATCAGAGCCCGATACTATGTAAGGGGTTTCGAGGCTCAATACGGGTCGGTAAATGCGATGGAGGACTTCCTCTTGCCACGAGACATGGACGGCCACAGAACGCACACTGCATCCACAGGGGTGGCCGACAAGTTGATGACGCTGCGGCCTTCGGTGGTTTTGCTAAAGGCACGGCTTCTGGTGGTGCTCCTTTGGCTCGCCTTGCCATATATAAGGCCTGCTGGGCAATCCCTAACCAAGTGAAAGCAGATGGCAACATTTGTTTCTCTGCGGATATGTTTGCAGCTTTGGACGATGCCATAGCTGATGGTGTTGACATACTTTGCGTCTCCATTGGATCCGCTCAACCTTTAGCTTTCGAAAATGATGCAATCGCTCTCGCTGCCTTAGAGGCATCCAGGCGTAACATCCTCGTTGTATGCAGTGCTGGGAACAATGGTCCGGCTCCCGGGACATTGTCAAACACTGCTCCGTGGATAACCACAGTCGGTACTAGCAGCGTCGACCGAGCATTTTTGGCACCTGTTAAGATAGGCAATGGAATGAAAATTATGGTAAGATACCATAAGATCATACATTACAACCACTATTGTTTTCATTTCAAGATATATATATTATTGTTTCTGAATTATGGTTTAAATTAACAGGGACAAAGTGTTACACCATACAAGATGAAGAAGATGTACGCATTAGTCTATGCAGGGGATGTAGTTTTCCCTGGTGTGGCTCAAAACCTAACAGGGTAAGTTTCTTTCCCTTTATACATATTTGGTCCTTCAGAATGTTAATTATTATCTCATTTGAATACATGTGGACAATGTTATTTTAGGCAATGCCTTCCCGGTTCACTTGACCCGACCAAGACGAAAGGGAAGATTGTGGTGTGCGCGAGAGTGGCTGGTCTGAGAGTAGGTAAAGGCATGGAAGTGAAAAGAGCTGGAGGTGTCGGTTTGGTCTTAGCCAACGCCATTCCAAATGGAAATGAAATTGCATGCGACGCTCATTTTCTTCCTGCAATTACTTTGAACTATGATGATGGAATTAAGGTTCTTCAATATATTAATTCTACAAAGAACCTGATGGCGAAGATCAGTCCAGGCAGGACAGTTTTGCACTACAAGCCAGCTCCCTCCATGGCTGGATTCACCAGTCGTGGTCCAAATGTGGTTGATCCTATCATTCTAAAGGTACTATGTGAATGTTATCCTAGTTAATGTTTAGGCTTTGGTTGTTTGCCTTCTTCTAACTTGTTTTGTGGTTTCTTGATATTGTATGTGATTATAGCCTGATATAACGGCGCCAGGAATTAATATTTTGGCTGCATGGAGCGAAGCATCGTCTCCTTTGAAGCTGCCGGAGGATCACAGATCGGTAAAATATAATATAAACTCTGGAACTTCCATGTCTTGAACTCATGTCTCTGGTACGGCTGCACTTCTCAAGGCCATACATCCCCATTGGAGCGTTGCTGCTATCAAGTCTGCTCTCATCACTACAGGTAACACAAGTTTCACTTATAGCTACATAGCCGGTTGATTTGGTCTCATTAGTAATGATCTCATTTCACTGTCACAGCCGCAATAACCAACAGTTTAGGCGAGCCAATTACAGATGCGAACGGCAAAGATGCAACTCCCTTCCAATTCGGTGCAGGCCATTTCCGGCCAACTAAGGCAGTTGATCCTGGCCTAATCTATGATGCGACGTACAACAACTACCTTCTCTATATCTGCACTGCTGGTCCAAATTCCCTAATCGAACTCCGCTCTACATTCAAGTGCCCGGCTAACCCGCCTTCAACGCTCACTCTCAATTATCCATCCTTCGCAATTACAAACCTTAATACCACCGTAACCATTACGAGGACAGTCACAAATATTGGGAGACCGAAGAGCACATATTTCTTTTCCACAAAACCGCCGTTAGGTGTCCTTGTAAAGGCGACACCGAGTATTTTGCCATTCAAACGAATAGGACAAAAGCTGAGTTTCACCATTACAGTGTCACCTACAAATGATCCGACAGTGACCAAATCTGAGTATGTGTTTGGTTGATATAGTTGGGACGATGGTTACTATCATGTAAGAAGTCCCATGGCAGTATATTTACCTTAGTTTTTAGACTTCCCCATTTTTAGGCCAAGAAATACTGGTATTATTTTAGTCCTTAGTTTTAAGCTTTGAATAATATTGATTTTATATGGGTTTAGGAACACAATCAATGTAAAGATGCAATCAATGGAAACCGAGGTTTCCATTTATCAAATGCACTTAATGAAATTCATTAGGAAATATTTTGGACTCAAATTTATGATTGGTTTGAATATTCCCTTTTGGGATATTAATTGAAAATCCTCTTTGACTTTTATTTGGAAAAATATCCTCATTTAGCTCACGTAGGTCAAACTCGCGTTTTGTCAAACAAGAGTTTAAAATTCGTATTTGACTAAATGCGAGTCTGTATTTAGTGAAAAGAAAGAATTAATTTACCAATTTTTATTACACATAACTATCGTTTGACGAAATAGGAGTTTCTAACTCGCGTTTAACGGAACGAGAGTTTAACAAATGGGGAGTATTTTTTCAAATCAAAATTAAAGGGGGTGGATTTTTAATTAATATCCCAAAAAAAATATTCAAACAATAAAGCCATTGATTGGGCCACCATATTTTAATGTATTTTCACATGAACAAATTAAGTCTTGGACATGTTGTATTACGAAATTGTGAAGCATCAAATCGAGACATCAAATAATTTTTTTTCAAAAAATTTATAAAATATTTAAATTTAATTTTGACCATTGTTGACTGTCCATTGATATGTGTTGACCAACATTAATCAAGCGTTGATCAATTGACTTTATTAAATTTATTTTTTAATGTTTTGATTTCTTATTTTTATAAATTCATATATTTTTAATATTTTATTTTAAAAGAATATATTTTTATATTTTAAAGTTTAAAGTTTTTTTGAATTTATTATATATTTTTTGAATTTTGTAAATATTTTAAGAATTCATATAAATATTTTTTTTCAAAATTGTTTTAGATTTTTTAAATTAAAATATTCTATTGATGAAATAATGTATATCTTACAAAATAATACTTTTTAATTTTTATTTTATTAAAATATATATTTTATTTTTTAGGACATTTATATATCCTATAATTATTTATTTTATCAAAAGTACACATTTTTAAAATGTCATAATTTTGTTAGGATATTTAAACGTATTTTCTATTTTTTAGCAAATTTCATATATTTCTTATATTTTATAGAACTATTTTGATTTTTTTTCATTTTTTATTTTTTTAATTTTTTGGATGATGATGTCATGCGATATCATCATCATTGTCACGTTATTGAATTCAACAGCGTTAATGATAGGGATCAAAATAAATCGAGGAAATGTTCATCAAAAAAATAATCGAGGAAATAAAAATTCAAGTACTATATTAAAACAAAAAAAAAAGATATAAATTGAGAGAAGTGAAAAGTTCTAAACCAAGTACATATTTAAGTCTTGGGTAAAGTACACAAATGGTCACTAAACTATCCTTAAAAATACAAAATGATCACCAAACTTTCAAAAATTACATAATAGTCATTAAACTTTAGTTTTTATTACAAATGGTCATTGGACCGTTAACTGTAGTTAACCGGGACGTGACAGTTACAAAAATTAGTATAATAACATATTTAATCCTCAATATTTACACATTCAGTCAATTTAGACATCAATAATGTGGGTTAAATTAGGAATAAATTGATTAAATGTGTCAATATAGAGTATTAAATGTTATATTATTTAAATTTCTGTAACTCTCATGTCAACCAATTAATGACAGTTAGTGGTTCAGTGACTATTTTGTAACAAAAACTAAAGTTTAATGCTCATTATATAACATTTAAAAATTTGATGATCATTTTGTATTTTTAAAGATAGTTTAGTGACTATTTGTGTACTTTACCCTTAAGTCTTTTTTTTAACATTTGCTTGAGTTAGCCCTTTTTATTATCTACGAACTTCGGCCAGGACAGATGGATTCAAATTTAATGTTGGGCCTGCAGTTTTTAATATATTTCCATATGGCCAAATAATAAAAGGGCTATTTACATAATAAAAAAACATTTGATCCAGTCATTTGAAAATTAATCTGCCGTTAATGACTTTAGTTGAAAAAATAATCTAACCATAAGTTTTTAAAGAATATTTAGATCAAAAGCTGGAGCGGATCTTGACAATCCAGGTTGAGAAGATTTATTCAAAATTTTTAAAAATTTTGAGATTTAAAGAGAAATTTTATAGTTTTTAGGAGGGGACTTAATTAAAATGTTCAAACTTTTGAAATATAATAATATTTTTAAAAAATTTGAAGGAATTAAATTAAAAAATAATTTTCAAAGGACTAAAAGTTAATCCTCCAAATTTTGGGAGGAAAAACAATTAATATATCTTTTAAAAATATTTCAAGAGTTTTTGTCCTTGGCGATTGATAACGTAATTTACATATTTTACTTTGATAATTCTATAGATTTTGAGTTTGATTGTTTTTAATTTAGTTAATTTGAGTGTAGGTGTAACTTGGCTAGTAAGATGACATTTTTTTTAAAAAAAATATCATTTTTGGTAAGCTTGTGCACATAATTCGGATATTCATCGAAACTCCTACTAATCAACACCATCAAAAATAAAATTCAAAGCCTTTAGATTATGAGTTTACCTCAACTTTATGTGTATGAGGATTTCATTCAATGGCATTAGGTATCTAGTTCCACTCATCTTTGGACTTCAACAACATACGCACAAGTGCTTTCTAATACTCATAATTGGTTTTATTAACACGAGACTTCGGTGATTGAATATTTCTTTCTTCATTGGTATAAATTATGCCAGGATCAAGTTCAAATACATTTGGATTAGGCTTTGAGATCGATTGTTAGTGTAGTTATGCATGGCTATGCTCAATTCAGTTGGAAACGAGTGAACCTCTGCAAAAATCAAAACTAAAAACGAACAAAAAATTATTTAGACAATTCAAATCGATCAGCGATTCTACCTATATATAGAGCATTGCTCGAAAAAAATCTACTATAATCAGGGGAGGAAGCAAATGACAACTTGGAGGGGCTCTTCCTCCTACCCAACGCAGAGAAAAAAAAAATATTTTTAGCTTTTATTTATATATATAATTTTTTTTAAAATATAGATTAATTGTGAATTTGTCTCCACTTTTATAGATTAATAGTTTATCCTCTAACTCGTAATTATGACTCCGTCTTTAACTATAATATTCTCAATACAAAAGACATGAATCATCAACCTAACTATACATGCTAGTTGTAGGTACTCTCTCATATAATATTATCCTAGTTATTCTCTCTTAAGTTATCACCACAGTAGAACCTTGCTTAAAAACAAATTCACTAGAATATTCTCTGATAAGCTGATTTTATTTTCTTGTAGGGATTTCACATCGACGCAAAAAGAAAAGAAATTTCATAATAGGTTTTGTAATAAAGCAAGGAAGGATACATGTGAAGAAATATATCTTGATACGGGTAGTCTTTTAGGAAATAAGTTAATCCAAAACGATTAATAAATTAGAACAAAATTAATGTAAACCGAAATAAATTTGTTGAGGCCTGCATGAACATTGTTTCTTTAAGACAAATTTTAATCACTCCTTGATGCTTGAGTTCGTCGGTCGTCAGTCTCTCAGGATATAACAACAGATGATCTTCTACATTAGCACTAATGTAGAGATCACGAACAGAACCCTTGTCTTTCACTATCACCAAAATACTATGCAATTTAAAAGAGGAGAAAATTTTTGAGTTGTGTTTTAAAATTGAAGAGAGGCATGCTATATATAGGGGAGTGATTAGGTTAAACGTGAGAATCAAAATATTCCGAGTTTTAATGGTCATTGATTCTTTTTCTAGTTAATTCGGAAACATACAATTAATGTCATATATAATCAGATATTTTTCGTGAATTGCAAGCATTACCGTTTTAATATTTGAATTTAAGGAAACCAAATAATTTTCCTTTAAATTGAGAATATTCAAAAAGATATGTTATTTTTAAGGAAAATTTTATTTGAATGGGTAAAATATCTACATGTCCACAAATGGCCTGACTAGTCCGGTCATTCACATTGCCGACGTTGTACGGGTGCGCCCCCAACCCAAATGGGATTAATTCAACCCCCCACCCCGGTAAGGCACAATTTCTATTCATGTCATTGGGTAAGTGTATATAAACATTTCTCATGCCATTTATCTCATCCATGAGAGATAAGGGGGTTTTATCTTCCTTACTCAATTTACGACTACCCTACTTTGAGCATCAATTTCTCATTCATTACTCAATCATTTTGAGCATATGAGATACCGTTGTAAAAGTCTCATTGAGTAGAATAAGACCCAATAAAATCTTTATTCGAATCTTAACCTTTACCTTCTCGAATTATCGCTCAAAATTGCCAATTCCTGACAATTTTCTAGCAGTTTTGTCCTAAATGATAGAATTTGTCAATACCTAAAAAAAATTAACGGAATGACATTCCTGGAATAAACTCAAAAAAAAATATTATTGTTGGTAGTGCCGTATTACTCCATGGTGAAATCCTCTCAACGCAAACGTTATATTAAATTTTAGAGAAAAAAATCTCTGATAATCTTTTTTTTGATCTAAAGATTCTATGGGTTTTATGGAAGATGCGAAGAACTTATTCGTCAAAGTAAAGATTTTTTTTGTTGTATTTTATTTTTTATCAAAGTTTGAAATTGTGTCATCAACTCTTTACACTTTTTAAAATGCGTGTCAAACTGGAGTTTATTGGAGTTTGTAACCCAAATTTATTTTTACACAAATTTCCTTTGTGACAAAAATTAACTAACTCTATAATTAGACACTATGAATTAGATTTAGATATTAAGTGAATTCCACATATATCTTGTAATCCTTTTTATTTCAACAATAATATTTTTTTGTTGTGCAATCATTATATTTGTTGTTATTTTATTACACTCAACTTAGTGGTCATTACTTCGACCACTAATTAAAAAAATGCTTCTAAAACTTTTGCACCAACATATCTTTTTATCGATATTTATCTAATAATAAATATTCAATTAACTTGTTATCTACTTTTACTTTTTTTTGTTAAATTTGACTCTTAATATGTATAACCACTTGTATTCAAATAAAACACACTGTTTTTTTTTCATAATGTCAACTATATTCGATAATTTTCTTCAAAAACCCATATACGCTATATCCAAAATGTACAAAACTGCAATGGTGAAGAGAATTTAAAAAAAAACATTTGACTTTTTAGATCTAACATCAAATTAAATTTCAAAGTTTGAAACACCAAGTAAATCAGAATTAAGCAACTTCAAGCATAATCCTATTCCCGTGACTCAAACTTTTACAAACAACAACTTTAACAAAACAATACATAAAAGATGTATTATGTAAAAATTTATCACACATTTTATGTTTGGGGTAAAATACACAAGTAATCACTAAAATACAAAAATGATCGTTTTGGTTACTGACCTTACAAAAATTATAATATGACCATTCAATTTATCAAACTATTACAAAATAGTCATTAAATTAATCTAATTGTTACACTATTTATAGCATTCATTAACTATTTTGTAACAGATCGATAAGTTCAATGATTATTTTGTAATTTTTGAAAGATTAATGACCAGAACAGTAATTCTTGCATAGTTTAATGACTACTTGTATACTTTACCTTTATACTCAAATATAAAATGTATTCAACATAATGGTACAAGTTTCTAATATAAAATCAAGTGATTAAATGTTGGAATTTCATTAACCACGATCAAGGATTCAAGATTTTGATTAAAAAAGAACAGAAATATATGTATTGGTTTAATCTTACTATATAATTAAACGGAATATAGATTTTTATTTTTAACGAGGCCTAATTTTTTTTAAAAAATTAAACGGAACGTGAATTTTTATTTTATTTTATCCCATCAATGATTTTATTAAAGTTTCCAATCATCATTGCAGTCAATATCAAAACCTTTACATAATCGCATAAAATCCAGGAAGCGTACAAAATAGAAGAGAGAATCAACGGGGGGAAATGCGTGGAGGCAGGGTAAGGGCCAAGGGGTCATTTTCTTTAAAAGGAAAATATGTACGTCAAGCACCCAATTTAATGCCCAACCAGTATTGCAAATGTTGCTTTTTAATTGGACAACCTTTCTATATATTGTGTTGGATTGTTCTACACCAGTTTTATTCTTTTATTATTTTTTTGAACTCTAAATCCAAAATGAATTAGTCTCGAATTAAGGGAATATTAAAAAATTTCCATGTCCTTTATATTATATATTATAATTTTCTTTCTTCAGGAATATTTTTGGTTCTTTCTATTATATGAATGTGTTGTATTTGGTATACTTTTTTTTCTTATTTTTATTTAATAAAATCTAATTTCTTGATAAAAAAGAATAATTGTTTGGCGTTATATTATATTGACTTGAATGAATACAAGCATATATAAATTTTCGGTCTAAATTTTATTATATGTGAAATAAGTTTAGATTTATTCTTGACTAGTTTTGGATATATATTGATAATCAATTTGTTCATTTATGCACTATAGTTATCTACTATGATCATAATGATATAAATGTATTGATGTTGATTATGATCGTAATTATTAAAATATATTAATTGTTATTGTAATTCCAACTTTAAAAAATTCTTTAACTAATTGAGATTTTTAGATTTTTTTACTTTGGTTATTATGTATAATTTGTATGAACAAATACTATCTTGTAATTAGGGGTGTATACGGTTCGGTTTCGGTTTAATTCGGTAAGCTATTTTAGTAACCATCGGTTTTCGGTTCGATTAACCTCGGTTTTCGATTTTTTCATATTAACGTTAGTTTTTGAAATTTTGTATTTTATTTTGACAAAATAGCTTTATTTGATGACTTTTAAACATTAAAAAGTTAGAGTTTTAAAGTATTTTTCATAAATATTTATTAAAAACTTAATTTTTTAAGTAAATAATAATAATTAAAAATGCATCTATAGTATTGAAAGTATAAAATACTTATTTTTACATTATAAAAATAACTATAAATTAAATAAAAAATTAAATTCGGTTAACCACGGTTCGTAAACTTATGAACCATAAACCGTCCAAACGCCTTGGTTCGGATCGATTTCCGGTTTTGCGGTTAACCATGTTCAGCCATACTTGTAATCACCGTTAGACTATTCAAAAAAAAATTGATTTGGTAGCACTCAACGCTGGGCATTTAATGACCTTGTGTCTCTCCTTGTGTTTAGTATTTTTCTTATTCCTTTATAGTAGTTTGTCAATGTGCCAATAACTTACAGCGAAAAGAATGCTTAATTCATAGAGCTTTCTGGTCAACAATTTCAAGAACATGTAATTAAAAATACTCTCAGTTGACATCTTCCCATCTTTCTTAACTTATGGGTTTAATATCCATTAAGAGTAAATTTTAAAATTTTTTCTCCCCTCCTTTGATAAGAATAGTCTAAATATATATATATATACAGGGATTAAAATTAAAATATTAAATTTTATTAAAGTATATGAGAAATTGTCACCAATTATTTTAATAAATTTTTTATATTTAAATATACTTTAAGGGTTATATTTTAATACACAATCTGTGTAAAAAAAATTACACAACTCTTCTATAAAATTTAAATCTTAAATCCTAAATCCTAGCACCTTAAAACCTAAACCTTAAACTCTAAACCCTAAACTCTAAATTCTAACCATCAACCTTAAATTCTACACCATACACACTAAACCACTAAACCCTAATCTAAAACCCTAAACCCTAAAATTAAAAGGCTTGTGTAAACTTTATATCAAAGTATTTTCCATACTTTAATATATGTCATTAACTTTATTCCACACGTTAAATTTAAAAGGAAATCATTTGTATTTTTAATTTAGTTTAAGCGTTACATTCATGTTCTTTTCTTTCTAAAAATTAAAAGAACTACAAATTAAATTAGAAAGATCATCTTATATTAAGTTTATGTAAAACGTAATTTAAATTAATTATCTAACAAATCAAATATTGATAATTAAATAAAAAATTAGAAGAACTAATAAAAAACTATAATAAAAACAAGAAAATTAAACTGACACGACCATGTTATTTAAAAGTTTAAAAAAATCAAACTTTACTTTAAAAAATATATAATAAATAATTAATTAATTTTTTTTCTAATTGCTCTTCTAATTTTCAAAGCTTTATTCTGATTAATAAACAATCGATTATTAATCAGACAAAATAAATAAATAAAAGCTGAAGAAGTAATTACACATGGAAAAAACCGTAGGCCACAAGAAAAGGAGAGAACAGATTAGAGAAGCAGGCATCCGAATTCAACTTGGACAACCACAAAGACAGACACAAAGCTAAACCTAAATAAATAAATCACACAACACTCAGTCAAATATTAATATATTTATGCTAAAGAGCATATTTTTTATATTGATTGTAGAAAATGACAGTAAAGTCCTTTCCAAATATTTAAATTAATTCAAATTCTAAAATTATCATTCATTGAGAGATTTAACTTCAATATCATTTAAAGATGATATTGTTAGGTAGAATAATAATGAATTTTGAACATAGACTATATAATAAATATGTACTTTATCAAATCAACAACTTGTTGGTCTACTGAGATGATATACTAGATCTTTTAAGTAAAATTAGAAATTTAAATCTTAATATTGTAAACAAAACAATTAAATTGTGAGGGTCGTCCTCATGACGAGCATCTGCAGTATTCGAATTGGATTAGTCAAACAATAAATTGAAAACTAATGGTTAAAAAATATATATTCTAAAGTTAAATAAGAGTAACATTCAGTCGGTCAGAATTTTGGTTTTTACTTAGTTTTAGGGTTGAGAATCATTCTATTTTTATTCAAATTTTGTTTTTTATTTTTGTTTTACATTTACCATTAAAAGTTGACTATTAAGAGCAAAACGATCACAACATTAAACGTGAAACTACAAGAAATGTTTAAATAACTTGCACTAAAGTACAAAAACTTGGAAAAAAGAAATATATTATGTGAAGGAAAAATTAATTACGTCATCTATTTTCCAAAAAAATATTTCGTTTAATGTTATAATTTCAAACACGAACTCATATATTTAAGTATAAAATAATCGAATAAATTCGAAATGTTTAAAAAATAGCAAGTATAAATATTTATATACCGACTTTTTCTTATAAATAATATAATGGTTTCCTTATAAATACCCTTTCTTTTCCTTTCCTTTCCTTTTTCATGTTCCGCTACTGTTGCATTCCTCCATCATTTTCCCCTGTTTCATCTACAAATTACTTCAATCTAAATCTAAATCTAAATCAGATTTGCTTTTCCATGGCTGAAGAAGAATTCCAAGAATCCGAGGTTTTGTTTTCCGACCAAAACAGCAATCATTACGGCACACATGATGAGGCTGCTGCTGCTGCTGCTACTGTTAAGGATGATGTCTGCTTCATTAACCCAGGAATAGGATCATCACGTAGCTACAAGTCCGACAAAACCACCACCAACAACAAGAAGACGGTCGCCATCTCGCTTCCTTTAAACATTCAACGTCATCACGGCGGTGCTGCTTTCCATTGCGGCGGCGAATTCGAGGAGTACGAGGACGGGGAAATGGAGCCTCCCCACGTGGTTTTAGCGAGGAGAATTGCTGGGAAAATGGCGTTTTCGGTTTGTACGGGGAATGGGAGGACGCTTAAAGGAAGGGATTTGAGTCGAGTTCGAAATTCAGTTCTTAGAATGACAGGATTTTTGGAAGCCTAACACACTTATTATTCATTTCAGAAATGATTTCCCTTCTGTTATAATTTGGGTCCTTTCATGTTTTTTCTACCTTGGGATTCTTAAATTTATTCATTGTTACAGAACAAGAAAGAAAGAAAAAAGATGGAATCAATGAAAAATTAATAAAAATTCTCTTTGTTTTAATTCTCTTTAGTTTTCCTTGAATATCTTAGCTTTGGGGTTTTGCTTTAAGTGAAAAGAGAGGCGGCGGCGGTACCGCCTTGCCGGAGAAGACAACACCGGTGTCAGAGATTAATTTTGTCCTGAGATTAGAGATTTGGGCAACCCAAAAAAAGAAGAGTTAGTTTTTTGTGGTTCATGGGTTTAATGTGAAAAAGATTGTTGTTTTCGTTAAAGACAACTCTTTTTTGTTTCTTTTAAGCTTCTCGTTATAAAGGCAGCCACCTGTTTTCGACAAATCTACTGCCTTTTTATACGACATTTGTGTTTGTTATAGTAGGATGAAGTTTGAGATCCGAGAGGGTATAAAATATTTATGGTTTTTTAATTTTTAGTTTTCTTCAATATACTGATTTTTGCGTTTTTACAAACTACTTTTATTTTTCATTTCATTTCTAGAAAAATTTTACTTCCTAATTGGATTGGTGCATGATTTTTTTATCAGCAATTATGATTTTACTCATAGATAAAAATTATATAAAGAAGATAATTTTTTTTTGACACATATAACTGGATTGGAGCATGATTACCCATTAACATTAACTTAAAGGTTATTATTTCATACATCAGTAGTCGAAAAAATATCATCTAATTTTATTTTTAAAATTAAAATCTAAACTCTTACCTTAAAATTCTACCCCTAACTCCAAAACATAAATTTTAAATTCTAAACCCTAGACTAAACTTTTAAAGCTTAAATTGGATTCACTGATAGAAAATGAATTTTTCACTATAAGTGCATGAAATATTTTCGCTTTAATTATTAGTAATCTCCAAATTATTGTTAAGTTTATAGCTAAACTAACTTTTAATATGTTTGAAAAACATGTTGATTGAATTTAAGTTAGTTAGCATGTTGTTGGTGTAATGTATAAAAGGTGTAGGTTCGAAAGTGCTTTAGTGCTTAATATCCTCATCCGATTTATGGATGAAGAATTTTTTCTTTTGGAGAAAATATGGATGAGGTGTATGGATAGTATAGATATTGTATAAATTGTATGTTCAAAAATATGTTTACAAAATCTAATACTAATTCATATGATTTTTTCACTAGTAGCTTTACTCTGTCGCCTGTATCATTTATTTATTTTTAATCAAAAACTTCCCTATCAATTTATCAAATAATATGAGAAGATTATGATGTTCATTTTAGGATATCCAAATTTGAGCAGCTATGTCTGTAAGGTGTATGTACGTGTTATCAAAAGATTAAAAAAATATGAACTAATACTACCTTAAGACTATCCAAAAAATTTATCAAATAATAATCCTATCTAATTGTCATGTTTTAACTATAGTCTGGCACAATAATATGGACATGTGATTTCCAAAACATAAGCCTAGTTTAGACGTTTTGTTTAAGTTAATGGTACGCGTTGAACATTGTTTTCCCCCTTGAAATGTGTAACAAACATGAGAATTAGGCTCATTGATCAGAGAGCCAAACAAATTGTTTATTGGAATCTCCGAAAGAAAAACCGGGATTTGGGGATCGATCAAAGCTTTATTGGTCGATTGCAGCAAATTTGGGTAGGGAAAAGAGAAGGGGGGCCGTTATATACATAGATGAAACCTTTATTGCATTCATGAGGAAAACCATAAAGCTTACAAATGGCTACATTTGTTTTCTGCAAACTTTGAACATTTCTGTTCAAGTTTCCCAACTTCCTAGACCTTTTTTTGAATTTTTGAGTTACATATTTAACTACTTTTCTGCCCCACTTTCATGAATATTCACGAAAAATAGCTTATTCATTGTGCCAATGACGTTGGGTGCTTCAAATTGTTATATTTCAGTCTTGAGCATCATTATATGTAAAATAAATCCAATTTTGCTTTAGTTTATTCCAGCTTAAGTTTTGAACAATTATTTGATGCACTGTCAGTAAATTTTTACAATTAGACTTTTAAAGCTACCACATGTCTTTTTAGGTACACTAAATCTTAACCTCTATATTTTAAACTATAAATCTTAAACTTTAAACAATAAAATCTATTCACAAGCCTTTAAATATAACTACAAACGCTAAAAACATAATCACAAACCTTAATCTTTAAACCTTAGAAACTACACGCTTGTGGAAACAAATTTTCCACCGCCAATACATAAAATATTTTTTTATTATACACGGATTAGGTCTATATTTGTTTTAGTTTAAGTAGAGATATGTTCTGATTTAAGTTTGTATCTTTATTATATACTGTTTTAGTATCACATGTTAATTGATTACTAACTAAGGTGGGAAAAGATTAAAGGGTAAAGTACATCATTGGTCAGAGTCTATTGATCGTGCTTTCATTTTGGACATTAAATTATAAAAACTATAATTATAATAGTAAACTTATCAAAAACAATTAGTCACTCAACTGTTAAAATTTTCATGTTATAATTATGTGATAGTTCCTTTCTCATTTTGTTTTCTCTAAAAACTCTAATCTCTCTCCAACCATCATTGATCATTATTCGTAACATAATTGATATCATATGGCATAAAAACATTCCCTTTTCTCCCATATTTTTTCTTCTCAAGTTGATTTTCTCAAAACCCACTCAAAATTTACAAAGATCAAGCCAAATTATTGACATTCTCTTCGTCTGATCTCCGTTGGTGACTATCCAATGAGACTAACGTTGCGATATGAGGTTCTTCTCCTTAGATGAATACTTATCACTATTAAAATTTTCAGATGGATACCACAAACCCCTCAAATCATACAAAACCCTAAATTCCCTCAAAATCATTTTGTATTGAAGTTTTGTGATTTCAAAGAAGCTTTGGGGAAATCTAAACATGACAGAGGGAAACGACGTAAGTTTGTCGGTGTTTAGAATGTCTAAAGAAGACACCGGAGGACATTGATTTCAACGACAAATTGAAATGAGAACAATGATGAAACTTGTTGAAAGAGTTTGAGGGGGCCAAATTAAATTTTCAAAAATTAAATTTTTTTATAAAATTTTAAAAGTTTAATTTATATTTTTCATAAAATATTAAGGTTTGAGTAATATTTTTAAAAATTTTGAGAGGCTTAATAAGATCTTTTAAACATTATGGGAAAGGATTTAATTAAAATATTAAAAAATAAAATTAATATTTTTTAATTTTGAGAATCTAAATATTAATTTTTTAAAACTTTAAAAAGATTATAACCTGTCTAATTACTATTATCTTCCACTGTTGAACGAAAAAGACCCTAATGGATTCCTTAAAGGAGAGGATTTATATAAAAAATGTCACATCAAATAAAATTAATATATAGAAAGGATTGATATAAAAAATGTCACATCAAATAAAAAAATATATATGGTTTCCAGATTAGTAAAAAATAAGACCACATCAACCATCTATTTTATATAAGCTTAAATAAAAAATAAGTGCTCAAATTATATATATATATTAATTTTAAATGTTTAAAATATTTTTTGTAAAAATAGGTGTTTAAAAGTTTAATCGTTATAATTTTAAGTGTTCAACCGTTAATAGTTATTTAAAAAAATTATTGTCCAATCATAAGGCACATGATAGGAATATTAATATTTTTAAATTTTTTGAAAAAAAAAACTTTAAAACTTTAATTTTTTAAAAAAATCTTGAAATTCTTAAAAATCTTTAAATCAGTCTCTAAAGCCCTAAAAACCCTTCAAATCTCCAAATCTTCACCATTGTCGTTGTCGATCGTCGTCGCCAGACCCACCCGATCATTTCTCTTATGTGCCATCGTTGGAAATCAATGAACAGTGTGTCAACCGAACGACTATTTAACATTCGCCGTTTAATATTCGACTGATACATCGTTCATAGGCTTCCGGCGATGACACAATGGGAGAAATGGTCGACTAAGTTCGACGTCCGAAAGGGTGAGATCGGCGGAGACAACGTTGAAAATTTGGGGATTTATGGACTATTTTAATAAAATTTAGAATTTCAAGATTTTTTTGAAAAAAATTAAACTATTAAACACAAAAAATTAATTAAAAAATTATAAATTAATATATGACAAGTGTCAAATTTTTATTGATTAACAAATTTTTTTAACTGCAGTTAACTACTATACACCTAAAATTATAGCGGTTGAAACTTTAAACACATATTTTTATAAAATATACATAAAACACTTAAAGTTCAAAAGAGACAGCTTGTTAACTTATTTTTTATTTAAGCCTTTTATATACAACAGGAAAGTGACTGTAATCCAGAAAGTTTAGTAGTATAATTGTAATTTTCTCCATTTTAGTGATCGAAATGAAATCACGATCAAAGTTTTTGTCGCTGATGATGTGGTTTAACCAAGATTAAAAATTATTTTTAAATGAATATTATTATAATTTTTACGTACTTTTGTATAATATTTAACTAAAACAGCTACAAACCACTATTTAAACTAAAACACAAAAATAATAAATTCATATATAAATTATTTACCACTCTACATATAATTATACTTTTCAGATAAAATATTTCCGTTAATCCTATAAGTAATTAAGTATAACAAAATCTAATTAATAGTAAGTCTACTATCTTGTAACATCTTCGTAAGGGATTTCATTACTATTCAAGAAAAAAAACTATCAAGAAATGAGATATTCATTTCATGTAATTCAATGATTAATTCCTTACAATTTCATAAAGAAAATATCCGAATAAGGGATACTTATAATGATTGGTTAAAATATATTTAATTAAGAGTTTTCTTTACCAAGGGTAATATTTAACTACTTTTTTCTCTACTTTTTTTGCTCCACATCAGTTTTTGGTGGTTTTCAAGAAATTTTTAAAGATTTTTTTGTTGTCGACCACGATTTTAGCCATTTGTTGTACTTTTATTTGTAAATAAATAAAAATTTATCATTGTTGATGAATATTCTTTTCATATTCATAAGTTTATTTTGTTATTTTTTATTTATTTTGATAGATTCATATTATATCCGCTTTTTGTAATTTTTTTGCCTGCTTTTATGACAGTTCATTCGTTTGCTTTTATGACAATTTTAATCTATCTTTGTGACGGTGTTGTCTGTTTTTTAGCAGTTTAAAGTTCGTACGACGAATATCAATCGAGCGTTTATAGAAGCGAAGATCGATGGCCTGTGATGCTTTTGATTCCTTTTATGATTTTGTCGATATGCTAAGAACAAGCGGCGAAAGAATTTTTTTTCTTTTTAGAGCACTCTGGTCAAAGTAGTTGTTTGCTGAATTTCATTCAGAAGATTGGTCAAGTTTTTCTGAAAGTGATAGATTTTGTATTTTAATGTATTTCACACCCTTAAAATTTTATTGTATTTATTTTTACGTATTGAATTTTTAATGTTTGCGGTGTGATTTCTTTGTAATATTTTCACTTTGAATATAATTCAGTATATTTTAAAAAAAATTAAGAGTTTTCTTCAATTAATATATTTAACATATTTCCTCTACTAAATGAAAAAACATGTATTTCTTACAATATTTTGAGTTAAAAGTCTATTAATGGTTTGATGTCCTTGATTGCTTCTTTTTCTTGAAATTTATGTTTTGTATAGGAAAAATGACTTTATAAATCATTCAAAATGACATTAGAAGAAATATCTCCAAAGAAAACTTTAGTTGTTTTTTTCTTTCTTATTCTCTTTTGTGTTGTGTTGTTCTTTTCTTAATATCTTAAACCAGTCTTCGATCACTAGCTTTTTTTCTTCTTTTCCTTATCTTTCCTTTCCTTTCACTTGGTTGACTTCATGTTATTTTATTAAGTTGTTTTGTTTCATTTTGTTTAATCTAATTTTCCTTTTCGTATAAAAATGTTGAATGTTTATTTTTTTGTGGCACATTGTTTTAGGGTTGAATTTGGTGTCTAGATTACGTTTTTAAGGGGCGAATGTTTTAAGGGATTAGCGGGAGTTACGACTCTTAAAATTTTTGAGAAATTTAAATTTTACACTTAAAATTATGAAAATTTTAATTTGGCCCCTCAAGATTTTTAAAAATTTATATTAAGTTTCAAAATTTTGAATATTTTTAATTAAATTTTTCCTCAAAATTTTAAATTTTTTTTGCCAAATCTCTCAAAAATATTAAAAATTTTAGTTAAACCCTCAAAAAAATTTAAAAATTTTCATTTAAGCCTCAATTTTTTTTAAAAAAATTAAGTTAACCCCTCAAACTTTTATTCCAAGTCTCGTCACTGACGGTGTTTATTATGTTATCTTGTTGATCTATCAGACCATCGAATTAAATATCAATAGACATCTACTATCATTGAAGATAAGTCATGGTTGAGTTTTGGTAATATCAGTTTGTCAAAAAATCACCATTATTATATGCATTTGTATATTTGTGTTCATGGTGTTTAACCTTTACCGTCTATAATGTTGTTTGCTTGTATTTATCATTTGTTTGACTTTTTTAATTGAGTTCTAATTATTTTCTTATTTCATCCTATTTTTTAAGTGATTAGTTTGTGACCTATGATCAACTGAGTCGGAATGAGCAGAGTTTCCCTCTCGGCTATCGGCAGCTTACATGGAAGAAAGCCATGTTTTTCATTGTCCTGGTTTTCCTAACAAACGAATTCTTTCCCTTCTATTAAAGCATATATCTAATTAAAGAAAAAAAAAGTCATGTAACTCAGTTTTTTTTGTAAAGCCTAATTTTAACTCTACATAAAGAGGAGGGAAAAAAAGAGATTTTAAAAAAAAATGAGGTACTTTTAGTGAGTCTATAACTCATGACTTAAGGGAAATGAAGGAACAATAATGAGCAGTTTTGGCCAACCAATTAAATGACCAAATGTGCTTACTCAGCTCAGTTTTATTTAATTGCTGAGGTAATTTGTACAGTTTGTGCATACATTACGGCATATTGGGTAGGTACCACAGCTTTTTTATGATAATCATTTCATTTAAATTTTGATGTTATGAATAAGTAGAATGTTGTGTAGAAATTTATAATGTATAAAGTGGTCCACTCAAAATTATGCTCTCAATACTAATTGGGGGATTGGTATAAAGTGGCCGCATTGATTTAAATTAGGTAGCTATTTTAGGAAAATAGATATGATTATATGACACTGCATTTTAAATGTAACTAAATGTAATTATTCAAATTAAAGGGGGTTTTAACAATAAGAACATTTTTCATTGTTTGATCAGAGCAAAAAATTCATCAAAATGGACTATTCTGCACTGATTTAGAAATTTGTATCTAAAATTAAAAATATTAAATACATCAGATGCTTTTTTAATATTTTAATTAATTATGAGAATTTAGGGTGCAGAAAAAGCAATCCTAAATTAACTTGGTTTTGACTTTTGAAGAATAATTACACACATTAATAAAAGCACCTGCAAATTCTACAATAAACATGTTCCCCAACCCTCGTATTGTTATGTTTATTTATTTACAATTGAAAATCATTACAAGTTGAACTAACTAATTATTATAAATTACAAATCAGACACAATTATTAAATTAATAATGATCTAATATAATTAATAAGATCACATTATTTGATTAATTAACTTTGTAGGAATTGTGTAAGAATTGACAACGAAGCCACGTGTGATGCTCGGGGATTTTGTGAATGATTCAGTGTCAGACAATGGTGAATTGTCAGATACGAGATGACCAAACGTATCGTGAGATCTTTCTCATCAATATCGTGAATCGCATCAAATAAGATCAAAATGGTTGAAAGCGTTTTCATTTCGATTGATATATAGTTATTTTAATTAATAAAGTTATTTTCATAATATGTAAGAGAACATAGGTTTCTAATCACACAATATTTTAAAAAATAAAAAATAAATTTTGCTATACACAACTCTAATTTCTATTATTAATGCTTATTTTATTTTTTAATAGAATATAATTAATGACATTTTTTAAAAATTAAACATTATTTAATGTAATTAAATCTTAAAATCTTAAACTTTAAGCTTTAAAAATATATAGCCTAAAACTCAAACCTTAAAGCAAAAACTACAAACCCTAAAAACATATGCAATAAATCACAAACCCTAAAATAATGAACTTTAAACCCTAAACCATATAAACCATAAAATACTACAACACTAAAACCCTAAAATAGTAAACCCTAAACTATAACCCCTAAAATTATAACCCTTAAACACCTTTACATGATTATTAATTACATTAAACACCTTAAATCAATGATATTTTATTATTTAAGAATGTAATTAATTACATTCTAATAGATTCTATTAAAAAATAAAATAAACATTAATGATAGGAATCTAATAGTTCTTAGGGCTGTGTATAGCAAAACCCATAAAAATACATTATTTTTATTTAAAAGTTTAAAAGATCAAGTATATCAACAAGTGTTGGTTACGGTAAAAAGGTATATTGCATTTTCAAGATAATAACACGAGTTCAAATTCTAAAGATACCATTGATAGAAGAAATAATTATAAACCCTTAACATGAACAGTAAAATAGACATAAAATATAAAAAAAGTATAACGGTTATTTAAATAATATATAGTGTCCACATTTAATTTTAATATTCGACTGAATGATTATTTTGACTCTTATTTTTTAGGCACTTTAACGTTTCAATTTGATTCCAATTAACCCCTATTTAACTAAAACTATTAATTAACTAACAATTAACGATCGAATGTTGTTGGCATGATATATATGCATATATTTTATTTGAAGATGTAGTATTGTTCCACATCCGTATATACATTTAAAAATCTAAAACAAACCATGGACACCATTTTTATGAATTCCTAATCGATTTTCAAGAAAATCCAAAAACAAATCCATGCAAAACAACACCTATTTCATTAAACAAAAATGACACTTTTATGAATTCCAATTCACTTCCCTTCAAGAGACCGTACAAAGAAAGTGAACAAAAAATCTCTGAACTTTTGTGGTATCTTTATCTGTTCCCAACACTAAATAAATAAACTTTAAACTTTAAATTCTAAAATTAAATATTAAATTACAATCTTAAACTATAACTCTAAATTCTAAATTTAATTTTACAATATCAAAATATAATTAGGAGCACTAAAAACGGACAAAAAATTTCATGTTCGAAAGAGGATAGATCCAAAAGTATATGGAAAGTTAGCAATTCCATTTCCACCTTCCTTTTGCATGCAAACAACTGTTATCAAACAAATGAAGGCATCAAAAACAAGATACCCAATGATTCATAGACGTCAACTAAATTAAGATAAAGATTAATAGAAAGCAAAGAGTTACGTACAGCAAAGAATTTCTTGTTATTTGGGCTACTTAATGTTATTGGAGTGCAGTTTAGGAAGTAATAATTTCAACATTACTTTAACGTGAAGCTTCTGATTACGACATGTTATACTATAATGTCCAGTTGTTCAGCAAGTAAAGTAAATGGTTTTAGAGAACCTTATCCATTTGGTTTGGTAAAGTATAGTTGAAGACATTTAATTAATTAGTAGTGAATGAATGGATCTTGGACCACTTTGCAGATATGTGTAAAATCAAGTGATCAAAATTGATTAAGCCAGGGCCTTGATTCTTGAGAAATAATGCGGTTGTCTCTATCCATGAATGATTGTATGTCCACAAAAGTCTGGAGTTTTCGGTAATCGAATATCAAATTTCGATAGTTGATGAATTGTAGTATTTTTAAAGGGTAAATTACGTAAATCACCACTGAAATTTATTTTCAAACCTATTTTGGTAACTAAAGTTTTAAAACATTTAATTTACTCACTGGAATTTAGATATTGAATTTTTTTTGCCACTTCTTCATTAATTTTTTGATGACATTCATTTACTTGTGAACGAAAAAACTTCTCTAAAATCCAAATGGTAGAGAACTTTTTCGACATGAGAGAAGCAACATACTGAGAAACAAGCTCCATACAACAACGGAGGAGGGAGGTCGATGAGAGAGACCAAAAGATTTTTGATCGATTTGTGAACTTATGAGCACTTTCTGATAAAATGGAGGTCGAATTCAGACTCAAATGGCCGAGACAAAGTGACTGGTGAAATTTGAGACCGAACAACCATCATCTACGACTATTTGGGGTTTAAAAGTGACAAAAAAACGTTCAATGTATATACTTTTGCGAGTAAATAGAACGTTTATACATTGAACGTTTTAAAACTTTAATGATTAAAATATGTTTCAAAATAAAATTCAATGATGATTTATGTAATTTATCTATTTTTAAATTTCAATAATAAAACCAAATTTATAAAGGCTTATAGAACAAGTTAAGTCATCGTGAATTAAATAATAATTAAGTATTCATACGAAATGATATTTCAATTAACAACATAAAATGATATCTAAATTAAGTTTTTATTTGAAATCTTCTTTAAATTCTCTTACATGATGAAACATTATATCATTTAAACAACACTTATAGTTCGGATTTTGAAGGAACATCTGCAATACTCAATCCAAGTTAATTGATCAATAATCGAATATTAATTGTTATATAAAAAATTAATAACATAATTTTAAGAATTTTTATAATTATTTATAATTAAAGAATTTTATACATTATTTAGTTTTTTTTTTAATTTTTATGACTAAAAACAAATTCCAACCAATTAGGTGTTACAAGGCTAACATATTAACGACTAATATGAAGCTATCATGTTACCCCATAAACAACCTTTAAATATAATCAATTATTTTTAACCAGGGTTTAATTGATCACAAGTTTCAAATAAAGACTATATTGAGATATCATCTTACATAAAACCTATTAATTATCGTCTAATTTATGAGGACCAAATTATTATATAACCCAATTATAAATGGTGAAAGTTTGTGGGTTGTATCGTTCTACTAATATTTTGAATTTCCAAAATAGGAAGGAAAAAAAAAGTCTATTTTGGGAGGCAAATGATCAAAGTTTAAATGGATAAGTTCCCTTGAATGTCAATTACCTTGGTCCAACAGTACTTGATTACATTGTGACAACTGAGTAACCCTTCTAGCTAGTTTAGCATTACTTTTGAAAAATGATTTTTAAAAGTGCTGTCGGAAAGAGATTTTAAAAAGAAATTTTAAAAAGTTGGTTGTAAGATTTTAGTGTTTGACATTGCTGTCAAAAAGTACTTTTAAGAAGATAAATGACCATTTTAGACATGATATTGTAAGTTATATATATGTGTATGTGTATATATATATATATATAAATGATATTTAAATTTTTTAATGTTATAATATATGAAATATAACAGCTTAAATTATTATAAAAATATAAAAATATTTTTATTAATAAATACGTTTGGATTGAAAATCACTTTTTTCTTCAAAAGTACTTTTAAAAAGTGCTTTTGAAAAATATTAATAAATTATGATAAAATATAAAAATATTAATAAATGAATCATATAATTATGTATTTGTAAAAAAATATAAGTTTATAAATTATAAATAAAACAATAGCGAATGAAGGTTCAAATTGTAATTTAACTCCCAAAAATACTTTTCCAACCACAAAAACTAAAAATTTCAGCTTCTACGTTTGGGTTGAAAAGCACTTTTCAAATTTCTCTAAAAATTATCTGTTTAGCATTGCTTTTGGTCTCAAGCCTACTTTTGAAACTAAAAACACTTTTCATCGATTGAGGAAAAAGAACCACACACAGAAATTGAAGGGCCTTTTTATTTTATTATTTCACACTTTTTCCTCAATCAAGTATATCACATTTCAAATTTTAACAAACAATCAATTGATCTAGTCAGATAAATATTAGATCTCTTAAATAAAGTTACTAGTTTAAATTCTGACATTATAAATGGAGCAATTGAGTTAGGAGGATCATTCACATAACTCACATCTACAGTACATGATCCAGATTAGTCAGCAAATAGATTACATACGGCGGTTAAATAAAAAAGTATAGCATTATAATTCATTTATCAGAATATACCATTTTTTACTTAATTTAAAATTTGACTGCTTTTTATAAAATTAAAGTTCGAGTCTCACCGAAAATTCATAAACTTGTTAGAATCCACAATAAATTCAAAAATTAGAATTTAAAAATTATACCTCACAATATATGAATTTAAAATAATCCAAACTTAAAATATTTCGAATCTATTAAAATAACATCCTACCATCAACTTTTTTTTTAATATTGTAATGTTTTATTTAAAATCTAATCCTAAAACAAAATGAAAAAAAAGGATTGTCTATTGTATTTCATTTTTTTCTTTCCATTATTTAGAATTTAAATTATAATACATATTGCAAAAATTACAATACTTGCATTTTTTAAAATTTTTGTGGGCCAAAGTCTTTACGCGGCAAGTTCCGAAATATGTGAAAGGGTAAATAATTTGGTTTATGCTTTGATAAACAAAAAATAGGATTATTAAAAATAAAGAAGTCCGAATTTGGTAGTATTCGGGTGGCTCTTATAATACTGAAAATCTATGAAATAAAACATTATTTTTTGTATTTTCAATGTGCTTTATTATTAGTTAAGAATTAATTTGTATTTATATCTTACTCGTATTTAACTTAACTCATTTTGAATATTTTTTTAAAAAACTTTATACGATCGTTTTTAGTGTGCATATCCAGCACCACCTCTCGTAAATTTCTACACTTTATACGTACAAAAGTATGCTTTGGACAAAATCAAATCAATTAAATGAATTTACATTTTGGATTTGTGATTAGTTTTAGGGCTTATTTGGGTTTTGATTAGATATTGGATTTCATTTTGTTTGGACTTGGGTTGAAATATTTGAACTTGGATCACTTGATCCATTTTGTCATTTCATTTATGTTTGGGCTACTTGGTTCATTGTGTATATTTTGGATCATTTATCCGCTTATCAATTATCATTTTATGGCTTAAAAGTATAAAAAGCCCTTGAATTTTTGAAGGAAATAAATAAATTAATTCACTTGAATTAATTAATTCTTTTGACCATTAAATTTTAACAGTTATGTCTTTAGATATTACTATCACATGATACACTAAAGTTATATCATGTGGCATTCACATAATTCTTAAAAATATATTTTATATTTTTTATAAGTTTTTTTTAGAATTTTTAGGACTTTTAAAGGATTTTTTAAATAAAATATTTTTTAAAAATGTCAAGTGGTAACACTGTGACACGATGTGATCCATAACTGGTTCAAAAGAACATATTAAATTCAACATTCAGTGTTAGTCGAAGAGCTTAATTGATTCAATTTATTGGTTCAAGGGCTAAATTGAGTGGAAAAAAGTTTATTAAACTACCGACTAATTGGTTTTATGAAGATTTAATTGACTTTTTATTGATATTTTACTGGAAACTAGGGGTGGTGTTTATCGAGTGAGTCGATCGCGAGTTGAGTAGTGCTCGACTCGTGCTCATTAAAAAATTTCGTTGCTCGACTCGACTCGCTGCTCGTTAAGCTCGATAACATTTTGTTCAACTCGTGCTCGTTAAAAAATCTTATTGCTCATTAAACTCGCCAAAAGTTTACCTTTTTTTTAAATAAGGTAAAATCTAATGATACTATTAGAGTTTAATATAAACATAGAAATTCAGCAAACAAATGTGTGGTCTGAGGAGATAAATAAACACACCTGTCATGACCGAATTAGAGATGAAATCGATATTCGAGTGTGAGACTCTTTTTAGTTTCTCAACAATCTTCGATGAACAACAAAGGAGAGAATGCCTTAGGAATTCCAGGACTTTAACTTTCAATCTTATTTTTTTATATGAGAAGTGGAAACTGAAAACTTTTTCCCTTCTCTACTTTGTACATAAAGTAACAATAAAAGAAAAATGAAAGACTTTAATAAAAAAAAGATCCATTAGTATAATTTAATTTCTTATTAATACAAATTAACTTTTTTAATTCTCGAGAAAAACAAAAGATTTTGGAAATTTGAAACTAAAATTTTATAAGTAAATTACCTAGCAATTCATAAAAGAATTTATAAAAAAATAACGAGCTGATCACGAACTTATCGAGTCGAGTTAGGCTTTGCTCGACTTGACTCACTAAGATCTCGAATCGAGCTCGATTTTGAGTCGAGTTAACTCGAACCGAGTCGAACTCAAATTATTTGTGAGCTGCTTAACTCAATAAGCACCCTTACTAGAAACTAAATTGGCTTAGGCAACATGAAAAAAATTAAAATGAACACATGGCATTCATCTTCAAATGTTTACCAAAATAATTATTATATGTATTGTGCTAGAAGTAGAGGATAAACACTATATAATAAGGGTTATTAGTCCATCGCAGAAAAAAAATTTTAATAACTAAATCATAATCCTTAAACTCTAAAATCTAATCATAAACTCTAATTTCTAAATACTGCAACCTAAATTCCTAACCCTTAAACTAAAACCTTAAATTAGACTTATTGAGGAAACATTTTTTCACCGTCCATGCATGAAATATTTTTCATTATAAATATTATATATAAGCGGAAATGCAGAAGAAAATAAACACTGTGTAGCTGTTGTATATCATTTTTTAATAGCAGAATGGAGAAAATATGAGACTTTTATGCTTAGTTAGTTGATTATTATAGTCAAAGAATAGGAGTACATATCCTAATGTCACCAATGCACCAAATCCTAAAATGCTTATACATTTTAGACCTAATTCATGTTCCACCACAAATCTATGACTGAGAAACAAAGATTCTTACCAACAAGCCACAGAAGTGCTTACCTTCTTTCATCATAGGATTCAAACAATTTTCATGGAAGGAAGAGAGCTGGTGCATAATGTTTTGCTGGTCCAAGAGCTTGTTCAAGGGTACAATAGGAAGGGGTTGTCACCAAGGTATGCATTGAAGGTTGATCTTAGAAACACTGCTTAAATTGGGGGACTTATTTTTCAAGTAATGAGAGCCCTTGAAATTCACTACAAGAAAATGCATTTTTAGTGACATTAAAAATGTTACTAAAAGTATTAAATTTAGTCACTGAAATTTATCGTGTCTATTTTTCTAAGTCATCACCAATCGTCACTAATAACCCCGTCACTATTATATTAGTGACAACTTTTATGCATTTCGTCACAATTAGTTATATTTTTTATGACTAATTTTTTACACAAAAGATTAATATCAATGACCAGAATTTAGACACTAATATTATTCTTATTAGTGATAAATATTTTCATCACAAATACATATTGAAATAGTGTCTAAAATATGTTGACACTTTCAATAATAAAAATTAATTATATTTTTAGTTTTAAACATCTTATTTATGTCCTTGAAATTTAATGGGTCTTTTGTATTGTAGTCAACAAACACTTTCAACCTTTCATTATGTGATTGAAGTTTTAATTATAGATGATGTGGCACCTTCATATGTCAATTTTTAATAAATAAATACAATGGCATGGCTTCATGGAGGATCGAATCTGGAACCTTTAGGGGAAGAGTGCAATGTATATCTACTATGTTAGACAAGAAATTTAACATTATTTTGAAAGAAAAATAATATTTGAGTTAAATTATAATTGAAATTAATTTTATTTATTTTAAAAATATGTATTAATTATAACACTAATTATTATAATAATAATTTAATTAACTTTTCTATGGTTTGTTATACGAAATGTGTTTGTTGAAGAAAATATATAAAAATAATTGAGTTGGTTTAAAATATAAACATATTTATATTAAGATTTACACCTACAATATTAGATATTAAGTATTATATTTTCATTATTCATTAATTACATAAATTAATTCAAATTATTGATAGAATTATCTTTTGTGTGATAATTATTTGGTATGCTGACAATGCAAATTTTAATTCTACAAGCAAAGTTAAAACAAATATAAGTGCAAATTTTTTCACAAGGTAAAATTTTGCTATCACATATTATGCCAAGATTACATATTAGTCATTTTACTTTGATTTAGTCACTTTAAGTTTCTGTAGTTTTTAAATTTTTGAAATTTTGATCTTGACATGAATGGTAGTCTTTAAATATGTTAAGTAAAATTTAGTTTTTAGCCCATTTGTTATACATAAGTTGCATATTTGATTTTTATTCTTTTATTTGATCATTTCTAGTCAATGTAATTTAGTCATATTGTTATTGTCTCGTTTGAATTAGGATTGAAATTTTAAATTTTGAAAATATAGGGACTAAAACTGGTCAAAATAGAATGACTAAAACAACAATTTACACATTGTATAGAGACTAATAGAATTATTTTTACCTTTTGACAAACTAGTTTATGGTAACTTTAATTTTTTATAATTGCTATTATTACTATTATTATAAAAATAAATTTATTATTGTGACAATATTTAATTTGTCATTAATTTTATTTTTCCATTGGTGATAAAATTTATCACAACAAAAAGTAAAATTTTAAGTGACAAATAATTTCATTGTCATAACAAATATCAAATAATAGTGACCACTTTATATCGTCACTATCATGTGTCAAAATTTTAGTGACAATGAAATTTGTGTCACAGTTATAGGCTTATAGTGAGAATTTAATTGTGAAAAATGTAATTGTCACAATTACTACTATAATAGTGACCAAATAAAAAAACATCACAATAACTTATACTAATAATCTTGCACAAAAAAAGTATCACAAAAGTTTAATATTTGTGACAAAATTACTTCTAGTCACTGTCAATTTGTCACTAAAAACCTATATTGTTGTAGTGTCTATAAGTGTTTGTAAATTGGATTGGGCCTTGTATTTGTATAACACATTCAAAGTTTTTTCTGTAGCTTTGAATTGTGGGCAGGAAAGGGGTTAGGTAGGGGACCCCTTGTCCCCCATACATGTTCATTATCTGTATGAATGTTTTGTCTTGCTTCTTGAACAATGTTGGTACGTACCAAGTGCTGGGCTATCATCTTAGGTGTCAAAAATTGCAACTCATGTAGGTCCCCAACTAATCGCGAGTAACAAATCGGTTCAATTTTGTTAAAAAATAAACGACTGATGATGGGGCATTTAATAAAATCTGTATAATAACATATTTAACCCTCAACCTTTACATTTTATTTTAATTTAGTCCTAAATTTAAAATTTTATGTCTCAACATTTAAGTATTACAATATTTTAGTCCCTTAAATCATAAACTTCATCTTCTTCCCTTCTAAAAAACCCTCAATTGATGTTTACACTAGCCATCTACAACCCCATTTGTATGAGCAGTGAAAACATTTGGAGAATCGAAATTTCTATTGTTGTTAACGATACCTAATCTCTTTAAAAGGCTCAAACAAAAACTAATCTCATACTGTTTTCAGCTAAAGATTTTCTTTTTCTTTTATTTCACTCCCTTTTGCAAAGCTTAATAAATTTATGACGATTTATATAACTGAATAAAAGAAAGGTTATTTACAGATTAGTAAATTCATGACGGTAGCTAATTTAGGACCAAGTTAAAATAAAATGTAAAGGTATCATCAGCCGTTTATTTTTTTAACAAAATTGGACCAATTTATTAGTCAAAATTAATCGAGGGACCTATTTATAACTTCTCATAGTTATGGGACTCAACAAAAAATTGAGTCATAGTCGGGGGACCATTTATGTAATTTATCCAAAAAAATTCATGTATATTATACTTGTCCTTTAGAAAGAGGATAATACACCGGAGTTGTAAAGTAACGCATTTTACATACTATCAGACATAGATTTGATAAAAGGACAATGACCCAAATTTTTAGATTGGTTTTTGAAGATTTTTTTTTGTAAAAAGTGATACCCAAATTATTGATTTTCTCCAAATCTTTGAAGAATCTATCAATACTAATGTAACATATAGTATATTCTTATTGAACGTCGAGGGTAAAGATGAGGAAAAAGTTGTAGTTTAGAGATCATTTCTGACCAGTAAAACCTGTAAAGGTCTACCGGGAATAGGGGTATGATTTAGGGGCCAATTTACTAAGCGGAAAGGTCGACAAGGCAAAGGGATCCAAGTGTTTGAAGTGTTCAGGTTGTTGACTGCGGAAGTTATATCGAGAACAGCTTTTGGAAGGGAAGAAGATTTTCGAATTGTCGACAAAATTATCAATACTCGGTTAGCAGAAATTACTTCAAAGCTAGGATTTCTGTTATCTGGTAATCGAATTTTACAATTTCAATCTTTTTCATCGACTATATCTGCAGTAATAATAACTTGTTTTCTTGCGCAGCAAGATATGGAAAAGTGCAGACGAAATACAATAGGAGCAACATGCTAGAGGAATACAGGACTGCGTGATGGTAATGGTTAAGAGAAGGGAAGAGAAAGTAGTGTCAGGAGAATCCGATAATTTCGGCAATTATTTTCTGGGATTACTTGTAAATGCTCACCACGATTCACATGGGAAAAACTGGCTTTCGGTTCAAGATGTGGTGGGTGAAAAGCCAAACAAACTTGAAATCATAAGGAACCTGAATCTGAGGTCAACTTAATCCCGAAATAATCTAAAATTGAGGACACACCAAACTAAACCAGCCGCTTTGACCTGTATTCAAGCAAGGATCAAATGAAAAGCCGCAATCACATACTATCCTTTACCCTTTGTATAATGCTCCAAACTGACCAAAATAGCATTGAAAGTATTCTCAGACAAGAATAAATAAAACATGAACACATGATAAATTAATAAAACAGAATGCTTTCTCAGCTTCCCGTATTTTTTTTTCTTTCCCTTGCGTATACAACCAACACAGAGGTAAATATCATAACAGCATACAGCCATTGCACAAGTACATACTATAACAACAACAAGGGAAGAGCTCATTTTCCTAATCAATCAAGATTCATTCCGTGTAGAAAGCACTACGATAATAAAAACTTAAACGCACCAGATTAATGTGGGGAAGTGCGTCTTTATACAGCTACAAGGGAAATAAGCACAGGCAAATCTGGAGATAACCCTTTTCCATAGCAAAGCTATTGAGGCACTTCTAGGTCTGGTCTTTGGTCAAATACTTCCCTAGTTGATTCATCCGGAAATGCATGGGGATAGGTAGCCATAATTTTTGCCTTCATGCTCCTGTAGAAAAAGATAAATAAGTGGGGGTGAGAGAAGGCCTAACTATGCACGGAACTCATCCTTAAGCTACATTTGTACAACAGTACTAAAAACATTTCCCAAAGTCACTTTATCATTAATTTTAAATTGTTAACGTTAATACGTCCAGCAGAGGTTTCATGAAGTTGCATGCCAAGGAAATTTAGAGAGAATAAACATTCTTTTGGTCTTAAAGATTCAGATGAGTATTAAAGGTTTTTCTAGTCACCAAATCCTTTTGGATACAAAGACAAATCACTTGTATTGCTGTTATCATCTTCAAGCCGTTTTTCCTTACAAAAACAGTTTATCTTGTGTTCAAACATATAAATTTGAACTTGGATAATCAGAAACACCACAGAACAAATTATAGCTCAATGAAAATCCAACAAAATATAAATATTAATTGCAATTACACAATAGCTGGGAGGTGGGGAGGCATAAAAGAAACAAAGAACAGCGAACCAAGGTATATAAGATCAATGTAGATTAAATAACTTTACTAAACATGATGAAATTTGAAAGATGATACTTGGCACTACTAGGGGTATATTTTGAGGCATTAAGAAATGGCATTATCAACAAAGGACAAAAAGTGATTTGAACGAGATGCTTACTATTTAGGCCTGACCTGTATTCTACAGACTGCAGCAGATTTCTTAAATATATCAATCTCTGTATTGAAATATACTAAAATAATGGGAGCAGTTGTACTTGAAATTTAAAACAATAACAGCTCAAACATATTTTACAAGTCTGTATTTTGGTGTGGTCTCTAAGAGAAGAGGCACTTATGTGTAGTTACATGTAAATGTGTATCAAACAACCGAAATATATAGCCTTGCTGAAAATTTCTTATGGATCAAAAAGAGTGATATGGTGTACTAAGGACGTGCATGTATTTTCATCTTCACATTTTCTCCAAGCAACTTCCATTCATGTCAATGGTAGTTAGACAACTTAAATCACAATACTTAATGGAAATGATCTAAAAACACAAACACACACACAGAATATCTTAATTTTTTAAAAGGCAGCTTCAAATTCTTTCCAATTCTTATATTTTGTCTTTTTTTATGCATCCTCATTTAGTATTGTACAAATCTAAAGTAAAGCAAAACAAAAATACAGTACAAATCTAACAATGAAACAAAGTATCAACTAGAATTCAGAATATTAAAAAGTTTTTTACACACCATCTTATTCCACCCATAAGCATATTTATAAATTGTTGCTTTAAACATGAATTTACTTTATTATAAAATTTCCAACTCTACACCAAAAACAAACCTTTAGAGGGCACAACACAAACATATGAACTAACAACAGAAAAAAGTCTTGGAAAGCTAGTTGTAAAAACTAGAGTATATTGGCACAGTAAAACAGCAAGACAATAAGGAAGAAATAGTCTACTATGACCAGTCACCAAACACAATCCCCATAGTCTTGAAAATTATAAAAGGAAACTGCAGGTTAGACCTGAATAAACATTTAAGAACCTTAACATCTATTATAATTTAAATGTCAACATAGAAACTAGAAAAAAAAGAAAAAAACTTTTATTTAATGAAATTCTCATATGCAGACAATTAAAAGTTAAAACAATAACTTCTACCTGAGCTTTTTAAAGATATAATCAAGGTCCGACTTCATAGATTTTAGCATGCGTGTATTTCTCGAAAAGTCACTGGAAACCTCAGCAAAGCAATGTTCTGAGTACTCATTAAAATGAGATAAGACTGCATTGCTATCTTGTAGCCTTCCCAAGCTGCAAGTTGAGTCACACACAAAAAAAAAAACTACAATAATACAGGAATAAAGATTGTTACTCAAATCTAAGTTACTTTTTGCAATCAAGAGCAAGGGAAAAACAGAACAGTATATATAAGATAGTTTGAACTGCATTTGATTGTATTAAATCTATAATCATTTTGGTAAGTACACTGTTGGAAGAGTCCTGTTTTCTGTCAGGACAAATATTTCTCCACAAAACAACAATGTAAAGCGGCTTCAGCCTGATACATGACTCTCTTTAAGTCACTTTCTGGATATATGCCAGGAGCAATACCCTTTTCAATCTAGTCCTATAGATTAGGGCATGGATATAAAGCGTGGACATAGGCATCTCTTCAAACACAAGATAAACAATATATTTTTCAAATACAAGATTAAAAAAAAACAGATTTTCCGATTGTAATTATAACAAATAAGTGAACATTTCAAGAGAACATAAAAAAACGAATTATCATGTACAGTGCGAATTCAAATCCAACATATTAATAAAAATAAAAGTATAAAGTAAATAGAGAAAAAATGCAGAAAGAAAAGAGAAAAGGGAAAGGTACATGAGGAGCTGCAAATGCTTGAGAGAGTCCAAATCATTTGCATCGATTAGGGTTTTGAACTGACGAGACACCTCTTCCGAAGCTGCTCTTATCGATTCTATTTCTTTCTCCGTTTCCGCCATTTCTCTTTCCTCTATTATTTTATAGTCTGTGCTTGGAACAGAAAAGTATAAGGATTTAGAGAGAAAAGAGTAAAGAAAATGGAATTTTTGGGGGGATCTATCCATCTATTTAAAATGTCATTCTGTTTAATAATAATACGAGTGTTTTTGTTTTTTCGTATTTACATAATTTTCAATTTAAACCACTAAAGCTTAGGTAAAACTATCTTAAACAATTTGTCTCTGGGTGTCATTATGTAAAAGATTTTGATGATCAGAATACCAGTTATATCATTCAGACAAAAAAGAGAAAAAAAATTATAGGAATCAGTTTACGAACCTTCTTGAGATGGGTGTATTTCAGCTTCTATGAAAATACTTGATTCTTTTTTTATTTTGATTTTGGAAATAGGGGGAAAATAGAGCTTGGAGAAGTTTCATTCGAGAGAGAACACGAAGAAGAAGAAGAAGATTGGCCACCGCCGGCAATGAAAAAAATGCTCAAGCCCGAAATCCAATACTCAAGTAAACGACGTCGGTTTATGGCAGGTAATAAGAATTTATGTGGGATAAAATCTTTTATCGGTTTAAATTTTAAAAGATAAATAAAGTAATTTTTAATCATTGAATTTGATATTTTATTAATATTAATTTTTAAATTCAGCAATTTATTTATTTTGGCCATTTTGATAGCATCATCTAAAAATGCACCATTATCAAAATGACTAAAAGTTACAGATTTAAAAATGTATATGGAAAAGAAATTACGAATAAGTTCAAATATTTTTTATCAAATTCGTTAGACATTTTTATAGGTACGTGTAGGATTAAAATTTAAACAAGGGATTAAAGCAACTTTAATCTTTAAATTTGGTAACTTTTCCTAAATATATGAAGTTTTTCTTGAATCATATGAACTGAAAATTTAGATTTGTCATTGTTTAATCCTATTTCTTTAACATTGTTAATATATAATGATTCGACACTCTAAAATGATATCATATTATTATCATATGAAAAATATATAAAAAAAATTATACAATCTTTTGAAAGTACAAATTATATTTGTCTAGGTACTTGTAACTTAATTTTTTTTTTAATAATTTTTACCTAGGGGATGAGAAGGAGAATTTTATTCTTACTGAATTTTAAACCCACAACATATGGAAAAAATCTGTCAACTGAAAGATTTAACCACTTATTCTAGAGATTGCTGATTTATAATTTCAATCTTTTAAATCCAAAATAATTGCACATAAATATATTCGAACATATAATATCATAAAATGTTGCAATAGTAACGCGGTTAGATTTCTGATTTTAGGTGGTGGGTTTAGTTTAATTGTTACTCTATTTTTTATCTTTTAAAGAAGTTAAGTAATGACAGGAGAGAAACGAGTAAGCAGAGAGTCATTGCTTCAAGCTTAAATGAACCAACGGAACATAAGGAGAAAAACAAAAAGGGGAGTCATTGTAGGATTTAGGAGGTGGAATTAAGGTTAGGGTTTAGAATTGAATTTTTATTATTTTTTAGTGTAGGTTATAAAAAGAGGCATAGTTAGAGGGCAGATGATTTTTATTTCACGCAATAGACGGAAATCGTTTGCCTCTAATTATGTTCCTTTTAGTGCCCCACTTAAAAAATAAGTTTAGGGTTTAGGATTTATAGTTAGCGTTTAGGGAATTAAGGGTAGGTTTATTTTTATGGTGTAGGATTTAGGTTTAGGATGTAAAATTTAATGTTAGTGTTAATTTTTAGTATTTTTAGCATGGAGAATAAAAAGAGGCATATTTAAGGGGTGGATGATTTTTATTCCCATGCAATCCTCTCTTTTGTTCTCTACCATATGATGAACTCACAACGACGACGAAGAAAGTGAGATTTGTTGGAGAAGATGATAGAGACTAAATTAAAACAATATTTAAAGGTTAAGGCTCAAACTAAAATAAAGTGTACGTGTCAATTTTATTAACGGTCATGTCACCCACATCAATTTTTTTCACAGATTAATTTTTTAATTTTTTAAGTCAAGCGACTATTTTATAATTTTTTTTAACGGGTAATTGCGTTGTGTTCCTGCTGTGGCACTTCATGTATTATTACTACATTATGTAGTGTTTTGTCGTTGGCACTCTGCTGAATGTTGCTGTCTATGTTTTCTTCTTGAATTTATGTCCTTGTTGGTCTTGGGTTGAACTGGTGCAGCTGCTGTTGTGAGTATGATATTGTTGCTCCTTGAATTTTTTTTATTATCAAATACAGAGATATTTACATTCTCAAAGCAAATGTCGAGATTTGAATTCATACAAAATAGGACAAATAAGTATCATTGAATTGGTTCTTTCATGTCAAAGTTCACTCTTGACACCAGCAACTTCAAGGTAAGGATATGTGTAAAATCTCATGGTGTTTATTACATTCTGCAGTTGATGAGGTTGTTCGTAGAAGAATCAGTTTGGACAGCATATAATCAGTCGCAGGAGGATCACTCGGCAAGAAAAGAGCTATTTACCACTCACAGTTATGTTGTTATGTCTCTGTATATAATCTATATAGGTTAAAATCTACTTACATTACGTAAAACTACTAATTTATGACTATTGGTAAAATATTATTTAACCCCAACCATCGACACAACCAATTAATGTAGCGATGTCCCCTATTTACGTTTCGCTAAAAAAAACGAGGTTTTAAGGTATTTCGGGTATTAAAATGTTTATTCCGTGGGGTTTTAGAAAAACCGTATTTTATTTATAAATGGAGTCGCCACCGGCCACTTAGGTAGGCCGAACACCATAAAAACTAGAGTTTTAAAAACTGTTGGGTTCGGGAGTCGGTTACAGATGGGGACCGCCCAAAATTGGTACTTTAATAATTACCGCTTTGTTAATATTAGACTTTCCGGATTAAAGTGACGATTAAATTAAAATTTGGTCATAAGTGCGATTAAATTTTAAAAGCCTCGTTATCCGAGAGTAAACACCCAACCACCATCACTACGCCTGATATTGGCCCTGTTTACGCTCGATTAAAAGGGCAACGCATTGACAATTTATATTCCATTATGCAACCTTAAAAAGCAAAATATAAAATATGCAATTTACATTGTCATGATATTTAAAAACATAAAATATGAATATTACCAAAATAAATAAATAAATAAATTTAAACACATGGACGTAACATATCACAATAATGAAAACAAAGTATGCACATAAACATGAAAAAAAGAAAAAAAACATGTTTTCAAAGTTAATTAACTAAATATAACATACTTGAACTTATAAAACAAATGCAAAACATGCATGACATAATTAACCATGACTTTAAACTAATAAATCAAAGTAACATACTACCATAAAAACTTAACACTTGACATTATGACATAAGTTACATGCATGGTATAACAACATGATATTAAATGTAACAAATATATAGCCTAAAATGCAAAAAAAAAAAGTTATGCCATACACATGAACATGACAAAAGTAAACACAAGTATAGCATGAACCTCAAAATAAAACATCACAACGTGATAATGTACAAGAAAGAAACACACATAAAATAACCAAGTTGGACCTGAGGGATTTATAAAAACATCAAGGATTAAGAACATACTAATCAATGGTATAGATATGATGTAGAAATTAAACTAAAAAGTAACACCTAAAAACACGTATATAAAACAAACAACAAAACAACTAAATAACGCAAAAAAACACACAATACAACTCCAAAAAAGAACAAATAAACATGAAATCAAAAGCAAATATGAACACAAAAAAACCATGCTGGCAACATATAATAAAAACATACGACCTAAACATTCAAATATGATAAAGGACTGCAATGAAACAAAAATAAAGCGGAAGACAGAAATCAAATAAAAAGAAAACAGTTCATGGACGAGATTACAAGCCAAACGAAACTTAAAAGGACTAGTGTTGTAAAATACTCAAGGGGCAAGCTCGAAATGTAAAAAACGAAAACGCGGAGTGACTGGATGAATGATTATGCCATTAAAACGCTGATTTTGGTTAATTTCAGGACGAAATTGAAAGCTTTTGAAAGATAAAAGAGACTAGATTTGTGATTAAACCAAGAGGAATACTCAGTTTGAAAATTTTAGAAATGCGAGATGATTTATGAATTAACTACACCATTTTTAAAATTAAAACGACCTATAAAAGGACTATATCAGATTCAACTAAACCTTTTTAGCCATTTTATTTCGAATCTTAAGAAAATAAAACCCTCTTATTCATTTTTTCTCTCAGCCGAACCTCTTTAAACCTAAGAACACAGAACCAAATCCCAGATTCTGGTGGCCGATCGCTGCCGATCGTCGCTCGCCGGCGGTGGTAGATCCCAAAACAACTTCCAAAAGACTCTCACCCCTCTCTAAAACCCGAATATGGCCTTAGACTTTAGGGAAAACACTCCGATTTGCCAAGATTTGAAAAACCCGAAGCACTCAAAGAAAAAAACTCTCTCCTTTTTACAACCCGACATCTCCCCTCTCAACCGATTCACCCTAGAAGTGAGCTTATCATCGGTGAGAAGGAGGATCGACGATCAGGTTAAACTCACCTTGTTAGTTTATTGTCCTTTTTTATATGAAAATCATGCATGCATAATAAAAAAAGAAAGCTGGATCGTTACCACTGGAAACTTTGAGTCTTTTTGTATTTCTGGAACCTGGAGACTGACCCCTCTCCTTACAATTATTTTGGTTTACATATATATCCCCACTCCTCTGTTTTGGTTGAAACAAGATAAAAATACATATTTTGATCATATTTGGTAATGATGAAATCTATTTTTTTATTTTTCCTGTCTGGTGCATGTCCGTTTGGTGAGAGCCGGTGAGGTTGGTGGTACGGCGGAGGCATGGTGGAAATCTCCTTTCGGTCAGATTCATTCTTGGCCGTTGGATCAAACCTGATCCAAAGGCTGAGATTTGCATGAAGATCAACGGTCCAGACGGCTTCTGGGGAAACACGAGATGATGACATGTGGCTCGAGGGCAAGCGGATGGTGCGAGTGAAAGGATGGGCAGCCTGCATGTGTATCACAAATGGTAGCTGCGAGGCCTTCGGGCTTCAATCGTGGCCATTGGATCTAGATCTAATCCAACGACTCTCCTTTGGCTACTACAAAAAGAAGATAATAATACTAGGGTTTTTGTACCAGATATTTGTTTTAGGGTTTTTAGTTGTTGGGCCATTTGTTTTGAGACGGTAATTGTTTGGGGGCCTATTTGTAATTGGACTGGACTATTAATTTTATTTTGGGTTTTCAATATACAATGAGTTTAATTTTAATTCAATCCAACATAATATACTAATAATAATAAATACATACACATACACACACACACACATACATATAATATACTGACACATATACAATCATAATATATGTAATACATCCTTAATTAACATAGTATATAAACATATATAACTAACATAACATACCAACGTATTAGCCTATTCACACATAATTAGTAATTAGTATAATCACACGCATTACCATATATAAAGTATAAACACACATAGTACAGATATATCACATAATATTCATTCCATACACACATCACGCATATATTACACATATTAATAACACCCATACACGTAAACATGCAACAATAATTAGTTATTATATTAGTATGTCGTGCTATTAACAAACACAGATAAAAATGAGTTATTACAATTAAAATATACTAATTTAGAGTATTCAGGCTCAGCCGTAAGCAATTACTCCGACCGTCTATAATCAAAGCTATGGTGCAAACCGGAGTGTGCATGCAAATACAATGCAAAGGGAGCGAAAGAATTCTTAGATCAACAATTAATGGCATTGAAAATCAGAACTGAACGAACAATAGCAAAAGCGTAGTTCTATCATCTAAATAATTTCATAATAGATAGAAAATAATTTACAATAAATTTTACCCTATATGCTAAACGGACCAATGGCTTCACTCCCTATTCCAAACTCCAAGTTATGTCAATCCATGATTGCCGACATTACGTTACAAAGGTAAGTCTTCTGCAACTTATGCCAGACTAGTAACATAATCCCTCTAGCAGGCATCGGTTGCATTGTCTCCGGACCTAACATCGTAAACCAAAAAAACAATTAAAAGCAAGCTTATGCAACTTTGTTAAACATGGAGACATTTTAACGGTACAAGGCAAAATAACACCAGAAAATGGAATATATGCCTACTCGGACCCGACCAAAAGGATAACATCAAAGTCGGGTAAATTCTAGAATTAAGAAATCTCTCCATTGCACTCCCAAACATACAGAACATATCTAGATTACACGAAGGCAGCATACAGTAAATGCAGTTTGCAGAGCCGACAACGATCACTCTCTTTTATATCAATGACAAACATTCAAACATAACACCAAACAAACTTAATCCTTGTACAAGATTTTTGTAGTTAATATCACAAGGTTCAGTGCAATTTCTTTTCCGAATCAGAAAAACCGTGACACTCTTTACTTTTTTAATAATTTTAAAGTTTTACAAAGCTGAAGTGAAAAGGTAAAAATTTAAATCCATAATATACCAGGCAGTAATTCTTCATGCATTCATAATCATTCAAGATTTTCTTTTTAAGAAATCATACCAATAGCAAACTTCTATTGAGTAGCCTGCTTAAAACTAATTCCCTCTCATGCCCCTCTATAGACTCGCTTAAAATCCACACCATCAACCAAATGGCTCAACTACATGGTGCACCAGTTAATAGTCAGTTAGCCGAGGTAGCTTATGAAACCGGGGGGCACACCAAAGTCAAGGAGATTCGAGTATGAACTCAGCATGATTGAAGAACTTCCGGCGGTGGAGGAAAAAGTTTCGGAGGGGCAAGGGAGAATGGAAACTATGATACAAAAAACTGTTTTATGAACTCTCACGTACATTCAACAAAAATCTCCCTTTTCTTTCCCGGAGATTCGTTAGGGACACATCCAACATACATGGTTTCCCACATCTTTCTGCAATACTGCCCCCAAGAGAAAATGCTTATTTACATCCAAATTTCCATGTTACCTCTGTTTCTAAACCAAATCAAATATGAATAGCATTAACATGTTTCCCTGATGCTGAATTTTTCTTCACACAGACAAGGCAAACCAGCTCAACTTTAGAATTCGTCAACAAATATAGCACAAGCAATCAAACATTTTAAACCAACTCAACTAACACACTATTCAGCATAATAAAAAATATAGCAGAACACCAAGCTAAAAACCCACACCTTCAGCCTAAGAACGAAACATGACATAGACAAAAATGACAAGACTTCAGTAAACCTAAGCATTCTTCAACTTAAAACAAAACAATAAAAATCCCTCACATGCTCAAACCCCACATGCTAACACAACAGAACAACACTACAAATAATGAAAAATAAACTATTTTTCACCCACGAAGCTAATAAAAAGAAGGGGAAGAGGGAAAAAAAGAAACCTCCTTGGCAAAAACAATCTCCCAGGGAAATGTAGTGGCATGAGCAAAACGCCCGGGCCACAATAGGCTGCTTGAGACCTTGTAGCCGAGCACATCTTAAACCCTAAGTTTAGTTTTGGAGAAAAGGCAAAGCCAATAGTTTTAAACTTGAAAAAACAAAAAGAGGGTTCAAGGAAATAAAATACTCATATGAACACATAAAACAGAAGTACAGAGAGTCAGAAAGAGAGCTTAAAAATATTCACGAGTCCCTATGAAAGAGAATTGGAGAAGTTTTGAAGGGATGGGAATGTACATTTAGTATGTTAATTACTTCAGTAATATTAATTTGCGTGATCTAGCGATGACAATGGGATGCGGCAAGTTTTTGGTTGACCCAAATTCGATTCGAAAATTTAAAATTTTAACTCGATTTAAATTTTATATATTTTTATTCATGTTTCGACTCGACCTGATATTAATAAAAGTATAACCAACCTCGACTCTAAAATTTTAATAAAAAATCTGATTAAACCTGTTTTGACTCAAAAAAAATTTAATAAAAGTATTAAATATAATATATAAAAATATAATAAATATAAATATATATTTATAAATAAATAGGGGTGGGACGGGGAATTTCCACCCTAAACTCGACTCAAACTTCTTGATTGATGTAATCCATGCTTGTTGAGTGGTGTGTAATTAATGGCTGGATTGATTGTAATCCATGCTTGTCGTGGGGTATATAATTAATGGTATGTGGTTTTGGTTGTGGGTTGATTTTGTGGTATTTTGGTCTCTATGTACAGAATGAGAATAGAGGTAATGGCTAGATATAGGTTGAGGAGGGTGGGTTTGCATCTTTTTATGTTATGTTGTAATTTTGACATTATGTTTTGAATTTAATATAAATGCCTTGGGCACTCTTTTGCTATATCAGTAAGGCTGCATCGAGTTTAGGCTCGGTGTAGACTTGACAGAAAAGTAAGAAGTTTTTAACGAGGCCCCATTTACTTTTAAAAAAAATATGAACATAGATACCATCGTATATTCAAATAGAATGATAGAAAGGAAAAAAATCTATTCACCCCAAAAAAGGTTCAATTTAAATTGAATAAAAAGAAGTCAAAACATTCCAATTTGTACTTGATATAAATGGCTCAATTGCAGATACAGAACCCCAAAACATTTTAAAGTAAAAATTCTATCACATTTTGGTTTTGTTTTGCTTTCTCTGTTTGAACGTTGAATCTATGTTGCAAAGCAAACAAAGACAAAGCAATATTAAAAACAAAAAGGAAGGTGGGGATATAGTTCTTGTCTGAGAACCGACGTAACTGGAACATGGAAACATACATGAACTGGCCTTTGGGGTGAATGTCTAGTTCAGTGTTTTTCAACCATTTTGTCAATCAATGATGTTCAAAGTGGGAAAAAGATAAAGCAAGAAAAAGGTAAAGCTCAAAACAAGTAAAGGACTCTATTTGCTTTAATCATTCAAAATAAAACCATCTTCTATCCCAATAATACAGAGCACACACTTGCAGGATAAAAATATAAAACTGGACGATATGCTTGAAGTGATAGCAGAAGCATATAAATACCAATGCACACCGTAACCTTTTTAGTATCAAAATCAAGTAAAGGAATGAACATTGCGAAAAGGACCCAAAATAAATTGAACTATGCAAAGAAAACGGAAGCCATGCCTTTTTTGCCCCCTTTTCCAGAGGGATAAAAGCTTAATTCATGATTGTAACTCAATAGGCTTCACCAGCCAGATTACTCGATGGAAGTCTCTGGCGCTTCTCAACGTAAGCTGATGGAAACCACCCTGCTTTACCCTTGCATTCTCCTTCTGACCATCCAGTTGGACTTACCTGTTTAGTATTTCAAGAATCTGAACAAATGAGAAATCCAACCCCCACAAAAAAAACTAATGCTCAGACGTATATGGTTTTATTAATAGTAGTATTATTTCTGTAAGCATTAAATCAAATGCGAGATTGCAAATGACAAGGCCTAGAATATCCAGTAAGATCTATATAGCAGATTAGTTCCGAGCTATGAACCATAAGTGGAGAGGCATCGGGCATTATTCTTCCGTTTTTGTAAGATTGAAAACATCAGCTTAGACTTGTCTCTACAGCTACAACCTATGTTACACCAGTCTATTGAGCTAAATTCGATCTATATGAATAGCCCAAGGAAAATAGAATACCTTCCGCACAACAACGAAGTCACCTACAGACAAGCTCAGTTCCTTCTCAGATGAAGCAAAAAAAGGATGCATTGCCTGTGACAAGAAACTCAAATATTAGTGGTTCGCATTCCTAAAGGGGTTCAATATGTCAGTGGAACCCCTCAAGTAAGAGAATTTCTCAAGTTAAGGCAATTACTTGGTTTATTCTAACTTTATAAAAAATGTAAAAAATAAAAAAGATAACAACTTAAGTTGCTGACTTCGACCATTTCATGCTTTTATGAAATACAAGAGCTTTTTTTTTTATCAAACTACTTTCTAGAACATTCTTCAAATTCCAAGATTGGGTAAAGCTTACTTCAGCCAAGTAATACATAGTTTTATCTGTGCCATTCTCAGGTACAATCACAGGAGGAGCGGATTCTTTGCGCTGTTTCTCTGAGACCATCTATCAAGTTCAACAAAAAAAAAAATAAGGTTACATAATTCAAAAATAAAAGCTTCTTTACCAGGAACAAGAAAGCCAGGAAATAACCTCAGCTTCAATCTCATTAAGAATAGCAGCGACTCTTAAATGATAAGTCTTTTCCCCTTCAACCTACATATACATAGATAAAAATCTTGAATATCATATACGAAATTAAGACATGCTTCAATATGAGACAGTATATACAGAAGTAATGTGCATGTATACCATAGCTACAAGCCTTTGTAAAGTCAGTCTTTGCTGCTGTGCTTCAACAGCAGTCAATGCAGCAGCAGCTTCTTTACCCAGAACTGCCATATTTGCTTTAAGTTCCTGCATCTTTGCTTCAGTAGCGTGCAACTTTGCAACATTTTCTGGAATCGGAGCTTCTCTTATCCGTGCTTGTCTTCTGGAAATCTCTACTGCCTGTTTACCAATCATATCTAGTATCAATCATGCGTTTCTGAAAGCAAACCTAAGAATTGAGAATTGAAACTGATGTTTAATTTATAGAAAATTACTGCATGGGGAGCTCAGCTGTATAATTACTTACCAGGGCCTCTGCTTCCTGCCTCATTCGACTATAGCGCTGAGCAAGATGACGAGCATCTTCCAAAGGAGCACCAGTGATCATTGCTCTCAAGGGATCCAAGACCTTTTGTATTTTGAAATAGATAAGTCATCTTTCTAATGGCACTTGTTATTCTCAATAAAACATAACTAAGACATGCAATACGACAAATTCCGTCTAATTATGAAATAGGACATACAGATTCTTTGAATACATAGAAGTACGTAGTCACATGATATTTAAAAAGGAGTCCAACGAGAGCATCGTACTCATTTTGGATTGAATACCAACCTGTTGGGACAACAGCTTAATCAAATCATCTTGCTCCTTCTCTACATGTTTACGGCCATCATCATAAATAGCTGCAGCTTTGGCAAGAATATTTTCGTTGATGTTTTCACTGTTTTCGGTTCCATATTGGCAGCATTCTTCAGAGAACTTGGTTCCTGTTTATCATAAATATTAAGAACCATAGGTATAAAGTTTTATCTTCAAAATATATGTTATTAATCTCAATTGCACATATTTCATGATAGGACAATGAAATTAAAAAGGTACGAATTAATGCTTCACCTGTTTCGATATACTTATACCCAATGGCTGTAAATGCCTCTGCAGCTTTAATAACATCTTTTTGGAAATCCTGAAAGGAAGACGGGTGAATTCATTAAGCAAAGACTCCATTGACATATGAGAATTCAGTCGTTTTCAACAAGATACGGATTATAAAGGAATATGACATGATTTTCAAATTAGGTTTCACAAACATATAAAGGAAATGCTCCTTAGTCCTTACTCTTGCTAAACGAGTGGACTTGTACAATTTGTCCAGTCGTAGATGTCTTTGCATCTCAATCTCGTCAATAACAACAACATCTGAGCTTTCATAACCGGTTCCACTAAATTGCTTTATTACAGCCTGCGAAAAACATTCTTTCTAACTCAGTAGGAGAAGATATCAATCGTTTAAAGCAACACACAATAACATAAACATACAAGAACTACAAGTAGCTTATCAGGACTTAATTCAATCAAAATGTCAATCAACACCCATCCATGGTTTCATAGCACTAGCCATCTCACAGATTACTCAACTTTCAGGTAAATGATGAAGCTTTGTAATAACAAAAAACTCTACATTTACTCTTCTCCATATGCTAGAAAATCCGGGGTAATGCCAAAAAAAGTAAATAAATGAACTCAATGGACTTCGAATTTGTAATGAAACTAGCTAATATACACCTAAAAAGAATTATACCACTTTGATGATTATGAATTACGATCAAAAGTCTAGAATTAACTCCACAATTCAATAGTTAATTCTTGAAACATATACATTAGACCCCAAAAGTTCTAGAAGCCAAAGTAATCAAAGACATTTAAGTATGTGATAAAAGAGTAAATAAAACTCTTTGCTTTCACTGACCCAGATTTCCTCCATTATACTAAAAACCAAATGAAAAGAGTTCAATTCTCATAAAACCCAGAAAATAAATTAAAAGAGGGTGAAGGGTAGTGATTAAATTTCCTGTTGTTGCTTGGCAACTTGTTCTCTGAGCTTGCTGGCTTGCCTTCTAAAAGCATCCATTGCTGCCTCCTCTAGTTTCTTTCAATGCAACGAAATAGATTTTTCAAGAAAAGAAGAAATAAAAGCTTCTAGTTTCTACAAATTTGGATTTATTTTAGTGAAGGATTGGCTTATCAGATCTGGCAGCTAGCTAAGTTTGAGAGACAAAACCATTCGAGTTTTCGGTTTACCTCTGAACTCTATTTCGCTGTCCAAAATCATGTTCTTTTGGACTTTGGACCGTTGGATCGGTTGATGCAATTATTTTGGGCTTCATTTTGGATGGCTCTGAGGCAGCTCATATTTAAGGGCTCAATTGATCAAAAACAAATTATTTGAGGGTTCAGGGATTATTTTTTATTTTAAAGCCGAATATCAAACTTGCATATTTTAATAATTTTTGTAATTATCATTGTTTACTACTGGCATCAAAACTGCACATTAATTTTATTTAAATTATAATATGATACATTTGTTTAATTGGATAATCTTTATGAAAAGATACACCGTTATGTAGAGGCTAAAAAATTAAACTCCTCTATTCAAGATGATAGGGTCGAGTAAAAAATGGTTAAAAAGAGATCGTGATTTGTATGATTGTATCTTTCATTATTTTAATAATTTTTATGTTTTTTTTCTTATCTTTCCGTATGTTTTTGCTTAATAAGCTCTTTTATAGTTTTTTGTATAGGGGTGGACATTCGATCGAGTCTACTCGAATCAAACAATTTTGAGTTAATCGAGTTGAAGAGTATTGTTTTATAACTCAAATTTTATTTGAATTTTTTTAGTCGAGTTTATAAATTCAAGTTGAGTCGAGTTGTTAGAGTTTCTATTCAAATTTAATTGTAAACATTTATTATGTTATGATACTAATTAATTCCAATTTATTTCTATAATCATATACAATACACATATATATTTTTCATATGTGATATATATCAGACATAATTGAGATACTCGATTCGAACTTGAAAATTAATTCACTAATTACTAAAATATCAAGTTATTGGAATTTCCATTTATAACTCAAACTTTATTTGAATTTTTTTCGAGTTGAGTATTTTCACATCGAATGGAGTCAAATAATTCGGGTTTTTTAGTCAAGTCGAGTTTTGTCCACTCCTATTTCTTGGGTAAGAGATTGAGTTAGGAACAAGAACAAAGAACGAACATGGACAAAAAGTGGAGTGAAAGTTATTACCGTTAACGATCAGAGCGTTTGATGAATTATTACCGTTAACGAACAGAGCGTTTGATGAACTAATCGTGAATAATTTGTTTATTAAGATAAATAAACGAGTATGAGCAAAAGAATTATATTCATTTATTAAACAAACATAATTAAACAAATGTGTGTTCGATTCATTTTTGTTCATGACCAAACTCATTTACATGATTTATAAACAAATTTTAAATTGTCCACAAACATATTCAATTATTTGTTTATGAACATACACGTAAAAATATTCATGAACATGTTTGTTTAATATTTGTAAACATGCTAAATGAATATATTCGTGAACGCTAAATGAATATATACACTAAATGACATATATATTTTTAATAAATGACATACTAAATGAACAGGTTCAAAAACAATAAATCAACAAACATATATAATTTTTAATAAAAAAAATACGAACAAAATTTGAAACACTTGATAAACAAAAACAAACTTTAAAAAAAAGGACGTGAACAAAATTTGTTATGAACCAAACATGAACAAAAGTTTGTTGCCAATCGAACACAAAGAGAGATTCGTTGCGAACCGAACACGGAGACATATGTATTCGTTTAAACTCGATCCATTGCAACCATAGTTTCAGCTTCCAAGGACATTGGCTGCGACGAGGGAATCAACTGTTTCGATGGAAGAACAAAATTTAATTACCTAAAGCTACTCCCCATTTTGGAAGTCATGATAGTATGTATGCCACACTCGAAGCATTGTTGGTGCATTTTTATATGAATGCCACAATCGCCCTGATATTTCCTTTAGTGTGCATCGTGTAGCTCAGTTTATGCATCGACCTTGTGAGGATCACTTTGTTGCTGTCAAACAAATATTTCGCTATCTTGTTGGCATGCTTGATTATGAATTATTATTTACTGCGTCTGACATGGGGGTTGGCCATATAGTTGCTTTTGCTGATACAGATTGGGGCAGCAGCCCTGACGATCGTCGATCGACAACTGGATACTGTGTGTATGTTGACAACTGTTTAGTGGCTTGGAGTTCCAAGAAACAGAAGTCGGTGTCTCGTTCAACCACCGAAGCAGAATATCGGAGCATTGCAGATGCTGTCTGAAGTCACATGGGTGAATACGTTTCTAAGTGACATGGGTGTGAGTCAATCCACTCCTTCAGTTGTTTGGAGTGACAACACAAGTGCAATCGCAATGTCCGCCAATCCGGTGTTTCATTCCCGTTCTAAACACGTTGAACTTGGTGTACACATTGTTCGAGAAAAAGTTGCTGACCGGAAAATTCAAGTTAATTACGTGCCTGCTGAACACCAGGCAGCCGATGGTCTTACCAAACCACTGTGAAAAGCTTACTTTCATGAATTCCGTCAAAAAATGAGTGTACATTCTCTTGAAGCTCTGTGATATTGTTGCTGCGCATAGACGGGGAGGAAGCAGGAGAAATATTGGAGTTCTATTAGTTTAGGTCGGATGATCTTTGGATGGTTGTTAAGGGTGGTTTAAAATTGGTTCAGCCTTGCAACAGAATCAGTTAGGCCCATCTTATAACAGATTGATTAATTAATAACCAACTTGTTGGTCAATGGGCTATATAAAAGATAGGACAACAGAATCTGTTTTTGGCCTACATTCTCATTCATTTTATCATATCTTAGGGTTCCATCTTTTCTTATCTTCTTTTTCTGCATTTAGGGTTTTCTCTTGTTTTCCGCCGCTCTCTGATTTCCCAATAATATCCAAATTTGCAGTTGATTGTATGTTAACATGGACATGATCGATAGTTGAAAGCACTTTACAACCGCTTGTCTACTTTTATTCCTTGTCATATTGCAAGCATTATTATTATTAATATTCTAGGACAGAAATCTTGTATGTTTCAGTATTGACATGCAACCCATCATAGTAATGGTTTTCTTTTTTTCCTCTTTATTTCTTAGGCACATGTGCATCATCTCCGCCGCTTGCCATCGTCTTTCTTATTTTCTCACTCATTTCACATGCACATTTACATGTATGTATGAGATTCCTTTCCTTTTTGATTTGTTTTCAGCTGGACACAGATAAATTGGCTGCGAATTCTTTCGTTTTCAATTGAAGATTGCTGCCACTTACAGCTTAAGTAAGCTTTTATAATACAGTACAGTGCATATAAAGTAGTTCATATTATAATCAAATTAGTTCACTTGATTCATTCTCCTATTAGTTTTATACTTTGGTTTATCTCCTTCAATGTTATCTCATGGCTGGTGTCTCTATCTCCTAATTTATTGGTAGCCAAATAGCTTCTTGAGATCCATTTTTATTTTGTTTTTGCTGTCAGGTTACCATGTTACAAGGACTCTCTCGAGAGTCTAGCTAAGGCGTTAGGTCCTTAAGCAAGGCCAGGAGTTTGAATCCTAGAGTGGTGAATGGAGAAAAACGGGATGGGAGAGTCGCCTCAACCTCTGCAAAACCCAATCCGAATTAGCTGGCCAATGAATTAGATAACAATAGTTAAAAAAAAGTTAAAAGTGAACTATTTATCCCTAGTGATATTTTAAGGGGAAAAAGGATGTGGTAGTGAGAGACGTTATCATCAAAATGGGGGCTAATTAAGTTAGTTTGAGGGTTAAATATATACTCCATATATATATATATATATAAAATATTTGACCGGCCTCAAGAAAGTGCCCACCACCACTACTACTAGTACCTAAGCCTTGAGGGAAGTTTGTTAAGGTTTCTTTTAGTTATCCTTAGAACTCAATGGAAAGTTGGCTTGGCTTTATAAATTTATCCAATGGAAGTGGAGAGAGCAAGGCTGTCCACTCCTCTTGCATGCCTCATTCAAAAGATTAAATAGACAGCCCACAAGTTAAATTAATTCACTTCCAATATATTTTTTCTTAACAAAAAAAGCTGAAGAGAAAATCTTTATATTTAATCTTATTCATGCTCATATAGTTTTTTTAAGATTATTTTTCAGGAAACAGTTTTGTTAATTATAACATATAATAAAGGGTTGTTATTCTATCCACTGTTAAGTGGAGTTTTTTTTTTGAAGGGGACCAAATAATTTTCTATAATAAATAAATGGTTTAAATGTTAGCGTTTATAAAAGTTTCATGAATTCCAAATTATGATTTTATTTTATGGGAAGAAAAGTTAGAAGAAATTAGGGGGATGATGTTTGATTAGGAGACAATGACTAGGAGATATAGTTTGGTGATTAGTTCTTAAACACCAGATAAAGAATTGGGTTTTGTTTATTTATTCACATATCCTTTTATGCATTAATTATAAACTTTATAATATGGATATTTTTTAAAAAAGAATTGTTCTTGGAGAATTTTATTGAAAAAGATTGATCAAGTTAATAGTAGTTAAGTTAAAACAGTATAAAAAACACTAGTAGTAGAAGTTTGCATCATCCAATTCGTCATGGTGCATAGGTTTTTCCACCCCGTAAACGTGTTGTTTCCAATTCTTTTCCCCTTTTGTGTTTTGGCTTAACCGTTAAACATGTGCTTAAATTATATTATTTTTTTCAGTTAGGTGCCCAAATTATTTTTGGGCTAAATAAGTGTCTAACGTTTCATTCCGTTACTCATTTAAGATTTTCAGTTAATTCTCACGTTAAAGGACAAGTGTCATCTCTTGAAAATTCTAAAATTATATTAAAAATACATAAAATCGTTTAAATTGAATCAATCAATACCATAACATTATAAATGTTTACGATTAAATTTGAATAGAAACCCGAACAATTTAACTTGATTCAAATTTCATAGACTCAACCCAAAAAAATTCACATAAAATTTGAGTTATAAAATAAGGCTCGTCAACTCGATTAACTCAAAATTTTTTGACTCAACTCGATCGAATATTCAACTCTATTCTTGAGCCTTTGATACCAAGTGGGTTTCACGTGGACACCATGCGTATTTGAAATATATAATTATCAAGTAAAAATACATAAAATATATTTGACTTGTTCTATTCAATATATATATATATATATATTTGACTTGAAAAAAAAATTGACATCATTCAAGGGATGAAGTAAAATTATGTTTGACCATCATTTTCTTAAATTTGTTTAATATAATAATTTTGTTAACCTAGTTTATTCTTTCTATGTTTCTTATTAGTATATGTTTGGGTGCACTGGAAATATGAGAGTGTCTACTCTTCACCAAGGCAACATTGGAATATGGATTTCAATGATGCTACTACTATTGCTCAAGCGGCTGCAAAATCCGCAAAGCTAGCGAGTATGGCTGCCCGAGCTGCTCCTGAGCTTCCATGCTGTGGAAATATTGTAATAGGGATGCACTTACAAGGGTTGGAGGAGGCGGTCGTCTCCTTAAAATTTTAAATTTTTTATATGATTTAAATTTTTTTAAAAAAAAATTTATGTATTTTCTATTAAAAATTTAATTTCACCCCCTTAAAATTTTATAAGTTCACCCCTTAGAATTCTATAGGTTCTTCCCTTAACATAAAGTTCAGTTTACGTCCCTGATTGAGTGATTGTAACATCCCTTGTTCAGCTGAACATTTGGTCTGGCAAAAGATGTCCCATTTGGATGACTTTTTATTTTCAAATCTAATTACAATCAAATTATACATGCAAAGCAACCAACAATAGCATAGAGATTTATTGTAAATGGGACGAAACAAATCATGAGTTACTCAAGTACAAAGTATTTAGTCAAAGTTCGGTTAAGAACTCAAGTCGAGTTGAGCTATTTGAAAATATAATATACTATTTTAAAAAATAAAATTAAAGTGAACTAAAATGTATATTGTTGGATAATAATAATAATAATAATAATAATAATAATAATTGTTGATTGATTGATTTATTTATTATTATTATGAATAGGGTTGTATTAATAATATATCTCTAAAAACGTATGCATTAATAATATATCTCTAAAACATATGTATCAATAATATAATTTTTTTACCAAAAATCAGTTGATGTAGTGCGATGAGACACTAGATCTTTCAAGTAAGATCAAATCTTGATATTGTGAATGAAGTAAAATAGGTTGAGAGAGTCGGCCCATAATAAGCCTTTCTAATTTTTGATTCAAATTAGTCAACTAATAAATTAGATATATGTAATTATAAAAAAATATGTTGGTCGGTATTATAGATTTTAGCAAATGATTAATTGTAGTCTCGTAAGGGGGAAAACTGTACATATTTAAAAGCACGCAGTCAAATGAAGTAAGGGACAATGGCTGCTTCACCATGCCTTTTAATTGTGTATGTGACTGTGTGGTCACCAAGAAAAGAATTTTTAATTTTTCACATTGAACTTAAAGCTCCTCCATTTGCTTTCTTAATCATCAATTATGCGTATGACTTAGCCTATAATTTTAATATGTACTTAACAATTATATAACATAAAAGTTAATTAAATATAATATAAAATATATAAAAAATATCAGAATTCATATTATAAATTATTAACATTTCAAATAAAGTAAACACAATGTGATTCTTTTTTTTTTTTGGATAGACAAACACAATGTGATTCTGATAAAATAAAATAAAATATAAATGCATACATGAATTGTGAAGTCTAAACAGGTGAGTAATGGTCGGCTATCGGCCACTCGTACCCACGCTTTAAAACCCACTAGAATTATTGCTTATGACGCCTAAATCCCACCTTCAATTACAAAAATAAAACTCCTCTGATTATGTGGATCATCATCTATTTAGGGGGGAAATGGAATTAGTTACATTTTTAATGTTTTAATAAGAATTTTTAAAAAATCGGCATATTTAAGTATGATGGTGAACGAAGTCTTAGCTAGGGTGAGCAAAACTCAACTCGATTCGAAAAAAACTGAATAACTCAACTCGACTCGAGGCGAAAATACTCGACTCGACTCGAAATTTCATAAACTCGACTCGAAAAAAATTTCAAATAAAGTTTGAGTTGTAAAATAGAAACTCGAATAGCTCAAAATTGTTAGTAATTAATGGATTTATTTTTAAGTTCGAGACGAGTCCTCAATTTTTTATTATATATACCGATATATAAAAATATGAAGAAATATTGCAACATATGAAAAAATATGAATAAATATAGATATGCATTTCTTATATGATTAGAGAAAGTGATTTAACTTGAAATCAAACCGTACTATAATATGATAAATAATTACAATTAAATTTTTATAGGAACTCGAAAACTCGACTCGACTCGAATTTCTTAAACTCGACTTGAATCGAAAAAATTTCAAATAAAGTTTGAGTTGTAAAATATGACACGTCAACTCGAATAACTCGAAATTTTTTGACTTGAATCGACTCGATCGAACGCTCACCCTTGGTCTTAGCTGAAATGGTAAGGTTAAAATCATAAACTATCGAACACCTAAATTTATGTTTCGTCTTTTGTAAATCGTATATAGATTTTGTTTAGATTTATTAGGCCTTAAATCTCATTATATGAAGGTCTTGCCCAAAATTATTTGTCTTATTTTGTTTGTATTGATTTACTTTTTTGTAATTCGAATGTATTGTTTTTTATTTATCAATTAGTTTAAGGGTAAATTACGTAAATCATTAATGAACTTTACTCTTAAACCTATTATGGTCACTGACGCTTTAAAATATTCAATTTACTCATTGAAGTTTAGATATTAAACGTTTTTTGTCACTAAAGATTAGACATTGAACATTTTTTGTCACTCTTAAACCTCAAACGATAATAGATGGTGGTCATTCAGTCCCAAATTTTACCAGTTACTTCGTCTCGGCCCTTGAGTTTGACTTTGACCTCCATTTTACCGGAAAGTTAACGGAGGAGTCACACAAAAGTTTAATGTCTAAACTTCAATGAGTAAATTGAACGTTTTGAAACTTCAGTGACCATATATAATAGGTTTAAGAGTAAAGTTCAGAGATGATTTGCGTAATTTACCTTTAGTTTAATTTTATATATATTCTTTAAAAGTTAATAATACTGTCATTGAATTTTTTTATAGTCTTAAGATGATTACAAGGTAATATTTGTTCATGCATATTCTTAACCATTTAACAATGCACACACCTTGCAAATAAAACAATTTGAACTCGAATAATTTAAAATGAACATCATCCGTTTTTCCATTAGGATCACTTGTTGGGTTCAAAATATCATGCAACTTTTTGAATGAAAAGGAATGTGTGGTTAAGGTAAATTCAAGATGATTAATATTTGAACGAGGAAATTATGTTGATTGATAATTAATATTGATTTGTTGAGACATTTGATGAAATAAAGATTTGACAATTGATATTAATGTATGGCCTATAAATAAAGTGATTCTAAATTCTAATAAATTATATCATGCATGGGATGTACTTCGTGCATATTTAATTAATTATACGCAAAAGAAAACCTTAATTTATCGTTGATGGAGTAATGAAAACGACTTTTATGCTATTAATAAAAAACGACTTTTATGCTAGTAGATTGAGTTTGGTTTTTATTAATATGGTCGTGAAAAATCGAATATGTTTAAGTGCGAGTAAAAATTATTTGAATTATTTGGATATCGTATAAAAAATGAATCATAATATTATACAAATTGACATGATTATTTGTGTTTTTATGATAAATTTTGATAAAAATACATATCGCGTTAATAATTAAATTGGACTTTTAAATCAAAAAATAATAAAATTTAATTACAAGAAAAATATTTTTTATTTTAAAGTATAAAAACTAAATCTCAAAATTTATTAAAATATTGAAAACTTACAAAAAAATCATACTTTCCAACTAATATCGAATAAAAGATCATAAGTAGAGCACTCTAATTGAGACCAAATTAATCATCAATGTAGTTTAGTCAATGATTTTGTTTAGGCATTTATTGAGAAAAAACGTGGATATAATTAAAATGATTTTGTATTGGATTCCTTTTGTTTACTTTTTGCTCCTCTAATTTTGTACTTTACCTTCCAAATAAATGATGTGTTAGGGTTAGGTGTAATAGTAAATTACATTATTTTCGTAAGAAATGATTTCGAGATTGAATTCTGAATATGATATTGTTAGAAGGAAAAGTCACAAATTTCGAACATAAATTATAAAATAAACTTGTACTTTATCCAAAAAATAATGTGTTTAATAAATTACTAGAAATTTGAATTTTATTATAAATAAACAATTTTAACATTTAATATTTTAAATATATTTCATAATTTCTTAAATTTTATTTAATAAAAAGACTGACAATAAATGTTGAACAAGACAAGTGTCTCAGTGGAAAAGCGGATGATGTTCATCATAAGAAACGCGAGTTTAAATTGCTCTGTCTACGAAATATATGCGCATTATCAAGAATATTTATGAATAGATATTATCTTATAATCACTTTAAACCATAAAAACATTTAATATTTTTAAATATATTTTATCATTTCTTAAATTTTATTTAATAAAAAATTTAACAAGAAAATGTTGAATAAGACAAAGGACTTTTTCTTATGAGTTGTGTAACCAATTACCAAAGTGAAGTTCAACCGCATGCGTGAAAAAAACCATTAAAGAAAGGGTAAACTACATGAATGATCACTGAATTATGAGGTAAGTTTTATTTTGACCACTGACATTTTAATTTTGTCAAACAGACCATCTAATTATTTAAATGATATTAATCAAGTCTCTAATCGTCAAAAGTTAATAGAGAAGCTAACTTGATAATTAAAACAATTGATATAATTACACATTTGGTCCCCAATTTGCTTCTAATTTTAATTAATTCATTTAGTTTAAATTCCTCAATTTGGTTCAAATTTTAAATAATTCAATTAGTTTAAATTCCTACAATCCTATGGTGACATGTGTCAGAACCTAGTTGGTGGAAAATAAATACTACTAATTGATGGAATACACAAATAACACGAATCAAATGTGTAATTATACCAATTCTTTTAACCATCACGTCAGCTTCTCCGTTATTTTTTAACTAGTTAGTGGCTTGATTGATATTATTTAAATAATTAAGCGGTTTGATTGAGAAACTAAAAGATCAGTGGTCAAAATAAAACTTATCCTATAACTCGGTGGTCATTTATGTAGTTTACCTTAAAGAAAAAGAGAAGTTCCCTAAAGCTAGCCGGACTTTGTGTTTTGGTTGGTATGCCACTTGCCTACATTTCTATTTATGTTTCTCAATAATTCCAAAGCCTAAACAAAACTGTCATCCCCGTTCAAAACTTTATTAAACTTATGGCCTGTATTCATTCCCCGGCAAAACATGAATTCTTTTATAAAGAAAACTTGAACACATTATACGAAAATAAAAGTGATGCTATAACTAGGAAATTTGTATTATTGGTTTATAGGAAAGGGAAGATGAAGAAAAATTTTATTCATATTTTTAATTAATAATAGTAGTTAATTTTATTGAATAAATAAAATATACTGTAAAATTATAAGATAATTTTATAAAATTAGAGTAAATTAATTATATTAATTGATTATTTTAAAAAATATTAAAAATAAAACAATACAAAGAAATGAAGAATACCCAACTAAATAATTCACCAAAAATAGTAGGTAGATTCTTGATAGAACTGAAAAATAAAAGGGCAGCCAATAAAAATTTCAAATTACACATAAACTTATACATATACACACTTATCTTTCACCAAAAATGGGTTGATTTTATAAATTATGATGAATATATATATCTTCTTTATTTACACTTTTCATCTCTTATGCATCAAATTAAAATCTTAGACAATCTTAAGTTAATTATATACTAAAAAATAATATCTTTTTTTTAACTCAACGAATGATTATAGTAGAAAAAATAATGATGTTTATCCTAGTAGACCTAAGTTTGAGTAACTTTGTCTGGACGTGTCTATCTTATTTAAAGAATTAGAAAAAAAACATACATTTACTACTTTATAATTGACTTAAGACTACTCAAAATAATATTTTATTTCTAACTATTTCCTAACACCAACGTGTAAAACAACATTATCCAAGATTCATTCATTCTAGAATAAAAGGAAAAACCATGCATGAGAACCCGTGGAGTGGTTATAGCTGTAAAAACTAATGTATTTTATCAAGGTGATCCGAATTCGAACATTATGTGTACACGATGTGTTTTATTAAAAAATTAAAAAAAATTAAACACATATTACCTTATAATTACACCAACATATTCAAAAAATAAAATAAAAGAAAAACCATGCATGAAACCGCCGAAAGAGGCAAACTTCTGTTAACATTAACTTAAATACTATATCATCCACAGTGTAAAAGTAACAGAAGAAGAAGGAAACAGAAACCAGCTGAGCTCAAATTTTCTAGCTACAACGCTAAAAAGCTTCAAACTGGTTCCTTGAAATCGTGTGCGGTGTGCATATATATAAAAACTAACCCAAAAAAAGATTAAAAAAAGTTCCAGGAGAATCCGGGGATCTGTGCTGTGAATCATCCCTCTGGTAAAAATCTCCTTTTTAAACTTAATTTATGCCTAATTAAGCTTGATTCACCAGGGCCTTAGCGTCAATGAAAGTTCCATGGAAGCCGTAAGGAACTCTGGAAGGTAATTTTACTGAAGCTTCGAGCTGTGAATTCATGGCGTTCACAATTCGGAGCTCCGATTTCAATGTCTTTTCATCGTGAACAAAGGAAAGAATGTATCCATCATCTTCGGCTGATTCAGTATTGTCGCCTCGAGGCAAGAAAAAGGGTTCCCCGCCGTACTTTTTGTCACCGTATATGTGTTTTTTTACCTCACCGGTAAAAAGATCGACCTTGGCGAATCCCGAAACTTTCGGCCATGGTTCGGCAATGGCCAGATAAGCGTACCTTGTCTTCCTCCCGAGCCGGTTCTTGTTCACCATCCCGGCTTCCAAGTTCACTTGCTCCGATTCCGAGATTATCGGGCGGCGCGTGGACTTGCCCGTCTTTAAGTTCAGCCTGATTTCGGAGAGTACACTCTTTAAACTCTCGTCGCATTCGTTGAAAATGGAGTCGGGCGGTGTCATGCAAGAACCGATCACCACGATTTCATCTGATTCCAGCTCTTCCCAAGCGTTCCACAAATGAAAACAGAAGGTATCCTCCGATTCAACCCATACGATATCGTTAGCATCACCCGCATTTTTCGAAAGAATCCCGAACCGAGACTTCTTGTCCTTGTCAAAAATCACCGGAGAGCCACCGGTTATCATTTCTTGTAGCTTAAAAACAACCTGCTGATCGGGGATCACCACGAAATTCTCGGTGATGGCAAAATCATGCATCATGGTCGGCACCGGTAAAGGAATCTCGACGTCGGGTGATTTCGTACCGTCGGGCGAAAACTTGAAATACTTCAAGTAGGGCTTTTGGACAACGTCGTAACTCAAAGCAAAGAGTTCCTTGGATGAAGGGTCGATTTTGGGATGTGCAATCATTGTTGATTTAAGTTGTTCATCAAAATTGTATCTTCCGACAGTTTCTAAATCACCAGAGGAAGTGATCCGCACGTGGTAAGGAAGATCATCTTCGGACATAGCGAGAAGCCGGTTGTTGAAATAGGCTAAGCCAGCATTAGCTACACCAGTGCCTTGCTTGTGATCCACGAGGCCAAAAAGGCCTCTCGCGTAAAAGAGTAAAAGCCTCGCAACACCCGAGTGACCGTGTAGTTCACCGATTGCTTTAGGGAAAACAGGACGACCCAATTCTTTTTCTTGCCGAAGCCTTTGCGTTTCGGTAAACCGACAAGCGTAGTTAGCTTTCCCATCTTCGACGGTGACGGCATGTATCATGCCGTCACCGTCAAACAAATGGTGCCCAGCAACCGGTTCGAATAAAGGGTTGGCTCCGTTGCGGAGGTAAACACCGTTGATGCAGGAAGGGATGGTGCCGGTGACAGGGAGAGATTGCTTGACGGGTTGTTCGGGGACAGGAACGAAGTTCCCGGAGATTTGCACGCGTGGGTCAGACGTTTTAGGGAGTGGGTGCTGAAGCTCGAGTGAGAGCAAGGCGTTTTCAGCCATGTCAAGCGCCGTGGATGCAGCTCTTTGAAGGAAGTTCCACTGCGGCTGTTGTTGGGGTTGGCGGTGAGTTGTTTGGTAGGGCTGTTTCTGTTTCGGGAAATGGAGAACCGAAGGAGAGTGCAAAGCTGAGTGAATGGTATTGTTCCTTCTTGTTAGACTACTTTTGTTCGGTAGGGTTCTAACCCAATTGCCTGTTGAAGAAGACATTAGAGCTCTTACGAGGGAAGAAGACTTGTGTTTTGCCTATGGTTTTGTCTGATTTTACTTTGTTTGTGGGGATTAGAGAAGAAAGCGCATAGGGAAAAAGTGAGCGTTGGAGATAATATTAGCGAAATGGGGTATAAATAGAGTTTTTAGTTGGGGTTGACCAGCATATGTTCGTAAAATAGTAAGGGAGCTCAGTCCACGTCAGACATATAAGTTGAAGTGGCAGGAATGTGGAATGGGCACTTGGTGGATGGTGATTTGCCAAGATAGTAGTGGAGGATGGTCAGAAATGGAAAAGCTCCGCATCCCCCAAGAAATTTGGTTGACAAATGAGGCATAATGGGACGGTAGGGGAGGGTTCCAAAATTAGGGACCAATGAGACACACTTATTCCAACACAAAGGCATTGCGGTGAGTCAAAAATCAAATATAGTTCAAAAGGTGTAACTCCGCGTTCTGCCCTCTTCTTGGAGCTGCATCGGCTGAGCACTCCACCGACGTCGCTTTTTCTCTCCACCGGTTCTTGACCACGCAATTTCCTCTCTTCACAAAATATTACTATAAGTATTCATGTTTTCTTATCAACGACTTTCCAGCATAACATTAACAATGATTGATACTTAAGCAACACACGTTAATCTCGATAGTAATTCCTTTTCTGATAACCAGATTAAATTATAAAATTTTAAATGTGAGATAAAATTCTATCATTATCTAAATTTAAAATTATGATTCTATTAATATAATTAATTAAATATTTTTAAATTTTAATATTTAAAGTATTAATAATGAAATTTTATCATCTAGGAGCTAAGACTTGTCAACTCTTCGTTCCAAATCCTAACCTCTAAGCCCTAAAAATACACCTGATACCTTAGACTCTAATCTTAAACGTGAATTTTTTAGTGTTTTAGCATAAATAGGAGCACAAAAAAAGGTAGAATATTTCTATTCCCCAACTATAGTTAGATAAATCCCTATTTGTTGATAATAAGGAAGCGAGTTGTTCAAGACCTCATGTTGTTGTCAAGAGATGTTTAAAGCATGGTAGCAGCATGTTTCGAATTGTCATGGAGTAGCTTTTTCTACGTGTACGGACAACCTTGTTTTGCTGGAAAGGAGTATTGTTCTTTGATTTCGATGTATTGTGGCTTGTTGGTTTTCTTAGTTTAGCTTTGTGCCTAGTTGTGTTGTACTATTTTTCTCCCTTTATCATTAGGGAAGCTTTTAGTGAGGCACACAACATAGGCCTAAGGTTGCATGTCTTTAACCTTAATTAGTAAAATCACATGGTTTGGTTCTAGTTTGCCCGGGTGCTGATTCATATTTGTGAGAGATGAAAACAAGGTGATGAGGGATTATTACAGCATGAGCAGTAGTCTGGTTAGACATTCGCTTGTGTTAATTATAGTTGTTTTTTAGCATTATTTAGTTGGGTGTACTCTTTTTTTTCATTTAGAATTAAAAAGTTTTTTAATGAGACCTCATCTTAAATTTTAGATTGTAATTTTTAACCTTTTAATAAATTATCATTTGCCGAGAAAAAAAATAATAAAATCATATTGCGGAGCAAAAAACCCCTTTCAATCACATTACCAGAATCAAGCTAAAAAGATAATGACAGTAAATGCTCGTTGTGGGAATTGTGATGTAATTATAATTAATTTTATAGGAAATATAATTTTAGTAACAATTATCGCTCCTTAGAGATCCATTTGTAGGAGTTGTGATGTATTTTATGCACAATAACACTCAAACCCAAAGATAATGACATTATAATGCTAGTTGTGGGACTTAAGACGTGGCATTAGAAATGGCTAATGGTACTTGATATATCCGTTTTTACTAGACGCTCTAATATCATAGTTATTTTCATATATTAAAGAATGATATAGACATATAAGGAGATAAGGCATTAGGTCCATTAAACAAGGTTAGAGGTTCGAATTCTTACGTTGTGAATGAAACAAACTAAATTAAGAAGATCGTTTCTTAATAGACTTGTACAATACTTGATATGAATTAATTAATTAATTAATCAAATAATTATATAAAAGATACAAACATAGAAAAATAAGCCACAATAGCGAAAGTAGGGTTAGATAGGTTGAGTTTAAACTATCTTTGTAAATACTTATTCTAAATGTTTCTATTTTTAAAATAAACAAATATAAATTAAAGAAAGCAAAAGTTAGATGACTTAATTTATATACACACTTTGCACATCTGTTAAGATTGTCATGTTTTGATAGCAAATCTCTTACATGAAGAATTTATCCCTTCTTAAACTAATTAAAAGATATATGTTCTCTCTCATCTCTTTGATGTTTTAATCCTTTCATGACCAAGATAAGGAGCTTTTTATTTCCTCTATCGTCAAATTATATATACGAATTCAATGTTTAACTTAATTGATTCATACAATTAACATAGATTAATTTAAATTTGAATTTTGACATCCAAAACACTTTCTGTTATCATAAACTACAATATCAAGTTAGATCAATACATAATATGATTAATTCATATGTCATAACCCATATATATATAAATATAATAAGCATAGTTAGTTTCATGGTTTATCTAATGTCATGGATGACTCTAAAACCAACCTTATAAGTTGATTAATTGCCACTTTATCATCTAATTTTAATAATATATTAAGCAAGACAGCCAGACAGACATTGAGGCTCTTTTAGCTGCTGCTGCTGCTGCTGCTGCTACTATTATTATTATTCATAACTATGTTTTTATAATAATATATATCTTGATCTCCATAATCCAATACTAGCGTATTGTCCTCTTTACTGTATTTTTCCTGAAATATCCGACCCTTTCTTCCATTAATTATGTTCAGTTTCAGATGATATGGAAATTAATAATTTCATATGATTTTGGATAATTATTTAAATAATAATAATAATAATTATTATTATTTCCTTTTAAAAACTGAATTATGAAGGAGAAAACTATACTAGTAGCCATTTGGTTATAATAGATAGCGGCGCAATTCGGTGTATGAAACATGGGATCTAACAGCAAACAAAAAAACATGATTTCTTTAATTTATTTAAATAAAGCGATCGAGAATCCGAATAAGACAGCAATTAAGATTGATTTTATAATAATTGAGAAACGTAGGTCTAGTTCAATTTGGTCTATATATTCTTACATTTCATGATACGAGTTCTGAGGTTCAAACAAAGTTAACAGGGTGTTTCACAATTCTTAAGGTTTTAAGACAAAGTTTCATCTTACGAGTTTAATCTAGTTTTATGTTGTATTTATTCAGTTTTGTATTGATTTTGTTAATTTTTTACTATTTAGTTTAATACGTTATATAGTACTCTACAAATAATAAAAGTTCTTTAAATAAGAAATGTTAGTACTTACGAATACTCACCGCCACATGTCAAGACCAGACGGCCCATGGAGAATGAACGATACCGCGAACAACATAACACAAAGGGCGTCCGTCGATCAACGTGATTAATCATTACAGACTGTAACGCACGTGATCGCCCGCGAACTATACGATGCCCTTCGCAAACCTATGGCGGACAACCAAAGCGACAAACAACATCGCATCCGACGATCACGTGACTACGCACCTGATCGTCATGGACGAAAGAGCGAACTCAAGACGTCAAGTCATAGCCAGTCCAATCAAAACGTCACGACAACCCGATCATGACACCTGTCCGAGTAGTATAAAGGAGACATGCTGTAGGAGAAAGAGGGAATTCACAACCAGAGACATAAAACAGTAGCAATATACAAACTCCCGACTCAGAACGACCATCCAGACCATCGTCGGACCACCGTCTCTGACTCCTGTTCACTTTAGCAATCAACAATTGGTGCGGCGAGCGTGGACCAAGCATGCGACCTTTAGATTTTTTAGTGAGCCCGAGGATTCTGAAGAATGGGTGGTGATAACCAAGGCAACCCGGATGAGATGATGGATGATGGAGGAAGAAGCATTGACTCATTGCTATTACGTCGACACTAGCCATTGCTTTGTGCTTTGAGCTATGTGAATCATTGGCCATCGGTACCTGTTGCGCGTATTGAGTGCTCCGCAATTGTGCAAGTGTACACGTCGCAAGTTATAGTATAAAAGATATCGTCTCCACAGGGATTGGTGCCACTTCAAGAATCTAATCTCTTACACTGTAAAAAGTAAAAGAACACAAGTAGAAGATTGTAGGAGTTTAACTAACAACTAAACTAGAAAGCAATAAAGTAAAAGAAGATGTAATCAAATAAGAGAGAATAGGCCAGGTTATCGTGAGCTGAGGAGTCATAACCAATTGGATCGTCTTGGTAAAATGGTGCAAGGGCAACTCAGTTGCCGTGGTAACTTGCGCAGCGGGGTTGCCATGGCAACTAATCGACGGTTGTCTGGGCGGCTAGGCAGCAACTTCAAGGTTCGGCGGAGCGTTCTTCAATGGCTTCTTCTTATCCCTAAGTCGAAACTCTAGCTAATTGTGCATGCCTTGATAATGCATCCATGCGTGAATCAAGGGTGAACAACAACCAATCTTGCACTCCTCTTAGCCGTTGAAATCCTTAACTTATTCCTAAGCCAGATTAATCTTCACCATCGATAGATTGAATAAAGACCGTACTCATTCGTTTCTTGAATCTAACTCTCCCGATATTAGATAAATAGATAGAGTTACGAGATCCTCTCCCAATTCACTCGCAAACAAGAATAAAAACAAAAAATGAGTAAACCTTGAATTGAAAGTGCAAACTCTTATTACCTAAACAAAATCCAATTATTTCTCACAACCACAAAACACAATAACCTTAGCCAAATAGATTTAGTTCATGGTTAGGTTCCAAAGAAACACAAAACAAAGAATTCCTAACATAAACCTAATTGAACAAGAAAGAAAAAAGATGAAGAATGGTTGAAAGCCCTTTGTCGAAATCTCTCCCCTTTTGCTCTTTCTTCAATCAATCTCTCCCTTTTTTGCTCTCTCTTAGAGTTGACGGCTTGGTCTCCTTTAAATAAGAGATGGCTAGGTTAAAGTCTCTCTTGAGGAAGAAGTTAAGTTGAAATTAAATACTTTAAAAGAATATAATTCTTTATTATATTTAAATTCCTTCTAGATCTTCTCCTATCTTCTTGGGATTTAATTTCTCTTTGACCTCTTCATGGAAATCAAACTCCTTTAGGATTTAAATTTGCTTCACGTCATCTTGGATATATCTAGTCATCAATTTTGATTGCCATATCATCTTATCTCTTATCGAAAATTGCCCTGGCAACTAGCTCGACATCTCCTTCATACATTGCCCTGGCAACTGCGTCGGCATCTCCTTCATGCACTGCCCTGGCAACTGGTTCCAGCCTTGTTTAGGCAAGTGATTCTGCACACACACAAAAACAACTATCGGCAGTACCTTTTTTCCACAAAATTAAGCAAAATATGAAATCAAGCTTGTCCACCAAGGAAACAATACAAACATGCATGAATGGCTAATAATGCAACTAATATGAGCCTAAGTCTAGCAATAATATGAACAAAAATGGTGAATAAAATAGTACTTTTAGACACTTAACACACCCCCAAACTCGAACTATTGCTTGTTCTCAAGCAATGCAAACTAATAATTACCTGCCAAGACTTCAATTTTCACAAACTTAGCTTTGAACTTGATTTCAATTCTTAGAACCGTGGCACAAAGTATGATTGGCTTTTCATTTTTCGGAAAACTTAGGAGTTACTCGGAATCAAATACAATGCTTGTGAGTGTGTGCGGAGTTGTGTGCAAGTTGATTTTTCGGATTCTATGCAAACAAGAGGTTTGCAAATTACCTCATTGGGTTATTTTAACATGTTTTAACTAGAGCCGGTTTCGGGCACCTCTAGTGTTTAGTTTTTAGTTTTCTTAAGTTAATTAATTTATTCGACTAGAGCCAGTTTCGGGCACCTCTAGCGATCAATTTTTAGCACATACTAGAGCCAATTTCGGGCACCTCTAGCGATCAATTTTTTAGCACATACTAGAGCCAATTTCGGGCACCTCTAGCATTCATCCAATTTTTATTCTAATCCCTCAATTTTTTAACTATCAACCTAAGTTCGCTAGAATTCTTTAAATCAATCAAGCCACAACAATGTTTTATCAAGTTTAGCATCATAGTAAGATTCTAAGTGTTTCCACGTTTATCCTAGAATAAAAAGTTCTATCAATTAAGTACATTGGAAAAGTCATCATCAGATATTCATCAAATCTAGGCAATTCCTTTTCCAACTAAAGGCATGACAAGTAATTTATGTATCCTAAATGCAATACTTAAGATGAATGGAATTAAACATGGTAACTAACTAATAACAATCCCCCCCAAACTTGAGTGAGGCATTGTCCTCAATGCATGCAACAAAGAAAAATAAAAAAACAAAAATAACAATAACAATAAAGAAAAGTAAAATGCAAACGAGGATTTATTCCGAGAGTTCGTCGTCGTGGATGATTAGTTTCCTTTTGGCCTGTGTCTTGATTCTTTTGCTTGAACGTGGTGGTTGCTTTCTAGTTGCCGATGGTGGAATCGATCCTTGTACGGGGGTGTCCTCATCGTCCTCATCATCAATGTCATTGGCCTTTCGCTTGGGCTTGGTGGATTCGATTGGTGCGGTCATTATTGGTGTAATAGATGACGCGTCTGAATCTAAAAAATCAGATAATGATTCAGTACGAGTTGATTCGGGCATAGCCCTTTACCTTTAGCTTTTGCAGTGGTTGCCGGGGCATCTTTAGCTTTGGTTGCTGCGGCATCTTCAGCGTTACTTGCCGGGGCAACTGCTTGGGCAGGCGCAGTGTAGGTTGCCGCGGCATCATCTGTTGTGATTGACGTGGCAACTGCTTCATTGGTTCCCGTAGCAAGGATTTCGGCAGGAAAGATGGGGAACGGTACGCGGCTGTTCGAGTACTTTTCCAAGATGACTTGGGTGATGGCATTATTGTGATCATTAATGTATTGCATGAACATTAGTTGTCAGTCTTCAATTTGCCTAAGGCGATTCGCCAACGGTTGTAATAGTGCTTCAAGTTGTCTCGGGGTTGTTGTCTGAGTTGCCCGGGCATCAGTTGCTTGGAGTTGCCGAGGCGGCAGGAGTTGCCACGATAATTGAAGGCGTTGGGGATTTTATCGGTCCCTCTCCCATTAGCTTTCGGATTTGTGCTCGATTCCAACTGAACTTTGGTAGGGCCTTTTCATCAGTGGACTCACTTGGGACATGCATCTCCTTGCAAAGATTGGAAATTAAGCAAGGGAAGAAAAGAGAACCCTTGTCTTTTATGCTACATACAAAAATCTCATCACAAATAATTTTTCCAATGTTAATGGTGTGATTATGCAAGATAGAATGTATGAGCAAAAGACGAGGTGTATCAATGGTGATATTGTGTGTTGTGGGCATTAAAGAAGTTTTAACAAACTTATTCCATAATTTTGCCTCGGGTTTAAGCCGAAGGTGATTTACCGTGCCTTTGTATTTACCGTCATTCCAATAAGTTCCCGATAGAGTGAGTTCTTGAAGCACCTTGTCGAGTTGCTTTGGCGTGAGTTGATCAACAAAGGCTTGATGCTCGTCCTTCTCAACGTAAAGCCCATAAAAGGTGTTGATGTTTTCGGGGTTTATGAGTATAGCCTTGTCACGAACAAAAACATAAGGATTATCCGGGTTAGGTGAGTGAGCATAGAATTTTCTTACCCATGAGATGTTACCCGGTTCCGATTGATGGCAAAAGATTTGCCACTTTTGATGTGCAATCCATTCAAAGATGAATGGTTCAAGGCCGAAATCTTGATGAGAGTTGGAGTTTTCGAAGCCTTGTTCTTCACTCAAATTTGGAGTGAAATTTTTCTTGAACCACCGGTGTAGCAAACTTTTTGTATCTTGGTTCTTTGGAGGAACTTGGATGAACCAAAAATTCAATTTTGGATGCCATGGATGATCTTGGTTGTGAGTTTGGTAGAAACAAAGAAAATAAAGCAAAAGAAACTAAAGAGTTGCAAGATGAAAAGTAGGAATAGGTTTCTTGGAAGTTAAGGGTGATGGGTTAAATAGAAAAGATATGTAGTAAATATGGTGGGTGAGATTAATTGGAAAGAAAGAAAATAAGGGTTTTGATTGGGGGAAGAGGACGGCTAGGGGATTTAGGGAAGGAGAAAGGTTTGGCCGGCTATGTATGTTTATTTAGGGTAAATTGGAGGCTTAATATAAGCCTTAGATTTAGCCCATTAATTTCCTTGTTGAAGAAGTTTCATTCTTAAATCAAATTCCTTTTTATCTTGAACTCTTTTCCAACAATTCAAAAACAAATAAAATAAGGATTAAAGTTAAAGATAAACTAATAAAAGAAAATAAATAAAGACGTGCAAAGAAATTCTTAAACCTAAAATTTACAAATAATTAGATAAATATGAAAGAAAGATGTAGTCTTAATCTTAAATAAAATAAATAAATTTATCCTAAAAAGAAAAATAACCGAAATTAATAAACAAAAATAAAAAAAATTAAATAGTTCGAAAAAAGAAAAATAAAAGGAAAATATCGAAAGGAAAGCGTGCTCATGCATCTCCTAAGGTGACCACTTCTTTGTTATGTTCCACATGGGCACCATTGTAGTGCTTCAATCTTTATCTGTTGACTTTGAATTCATGTTCCTCAGTGATGGACTTGATTATCACGGCACCATGGGAGAACGGTTTGACAACTTCGAATGGTCCTGACCATCTTGATTTCAGTTTTCCCGGGAAAAGTTTCAGCCGATAATTGAATAAGAGAACTAGTTGCCTTGGCATGAATTGCCGCGGCAATAGTTTCTTGTCATGCCATTGCTTTGTTTTTTCCTTGTAGATTCGTGCATTGCTATAGGCGAGTGCACGAAATTCTTCTATCCCGTTGAGGTCCAACAAACGCTTTAGCCTGGCACTTCACGGTCTTGATTAGATGGCATGTTTTGCCATAGACAAGTCAGAAGGGAGACATACCTAAGGGTGTTTTGATACAGTGTTATATGCCCAAAGTGCATCATCTTGTCTTATTGACGAATCCTTCCTAGAGGGATTTACAACTTTCTCGAGTATACCCTTCAATTTTTGATTGGAAATCTCTACTTGCCCATTGGTTTGTAGGTGATATGCCATGGCAATTTTGTGTGACACGCCAAAGCGTTGCAACATCTTGGCAATAAGTCTGTTGTCAAAGTGTTTGCCTTCATCACTGATAATTGCTCTCGGCATCCCAAACCGTGTAAATATATTTTTTTGCAAGAATCGTTGCACGGTCTTGGAACCGTTGGTGGGAACTGCAGCTGCCTCAACCCATTTAGACACGTAGTCGACGACAAGTAGAATATAGAGGTTACCAAATAAAGATGGGAAAGGTCCCACAAAATCGATCCCTCATACATCGAACAATTTCACATCGATGATGTTTTGGAGCGACATCTCATGTCGTCTAGAGATATTGCCCGTCCTCTGGCAACAATCATATTGCTTGTAAAACTTTTGGGCATCTTTGTACAGTGTTGGCCAATACAAACTGGATTGTAAAACTTTGGCCGCGGTGCGTGTTCCTCAAAAATGTCCTCTATAGGGTGAAGAATGGCATTGCCGGAGTACATTCTGTTGCTCCTCTTCAGGGATACATCGGCATATAACCTGATCTGCATATTGTTTAAACAAAAAAGGATCGTCCTAAAAGTAATGCTTAGCATCATGGCGGAACCGCTTCTTCCCTTGGTGAGTAAGGCCATAAGGTAAAATACCACAAACAAGGAAATTAACTCAATCCACGTACCAGGGTATTGCCGAGGCATGTGTTGCCGTGGCAACTGCTTCTATGGTTGCACAGGCGTGGGCGTCTAGAGTTGCTGCGGCATGCGCATCAAGGGTTGCCGAGGCATGCGCATCAGTGGTTACTGAGGTATGCACATCCATGGTTTCCGAAGCAACTAATACTTGATCATCCGGGAATGCATCGCATATCTCTAAATCTACGTCCTCCTCTCTATTGCGTTCTAAGCATGATAAGTGATCGGCCACTTGATTTTCTGTTCCTTTCCTATCCTTAATTTCAATGTCAAATTCTTGTAAAAACAATATGCAACGAATCAAACGAGGTTTTGCATCCTTTTTAGCAAATAAATACTTAATTGCCGAATGGTCCGTATGAACAATTACATTTGTACCAATCAAATAGGATCGGAACTTGTCAAATGCAAAAACTACGGCTAGTAACTCTTTCTCCGTTGTGTAATTCATTTGAGCGCTATTAAGAGTTTTACTAGCGTAGTATATCACATGAAATTTCTTACCTGTGCGTTGGCCTAGGACTGCTCCTACCGCAAAATCACTTGCATCACACATGAGCTCAAAAGGTAGCGTCCAATCTGGTGGAACGACAATGGGTGCCAAGGCAAGCTTTTCCTTTAGGGTTTCAAATACTTGGGCGCAAGAATCATCAAAATTGAAGATTTTATCCTGTTCAAGCAAATTGCACAAGGGTTTGGTAATCTTAGAAAAATTATGAATAAACCTCCTGTAAAAACCTGCATGTCCAAGAAAACTTCGGATTCCTTTAACCGAACTTGGTGGGGGTAATCTCTCGATCACGTCCACCTTGGCTTTGTCTACTTCGATTCCCTTGGATGAAATCTTGTGGCCGAGCACAATTCCTTCATCTACCATAAAATGGCACTTCTCCAAATTAAGGGCTAAATCGGATTCTTCACATCTTGCCAACACCTTCTCTAAATTGCTGAGGCAACTGTCGAAGTCATTACCAAAAACGGAAAAATCATTCATGAAAATCTCAAGGAAGTCTTCGACTATGTCTAAAAAAAGTGCCATCATGTATCTTTGGAAGGTTTCCGGAGCATTACACAATCCGAATGGCATCATTCGGAAAGCATAAGTACCGTATGGGCATGTGAAGGCTGTCTTTTCTTGATATTCTGGTGCTATGGCAATTTGATTGTAACCTGAATAACCATCAAGAAAACAATAAATGGGTTTACCTACAAGACGGTGAAGCATTTGATCAATAAAGGGTAATGGAAAGTGATATTTCCTAGTGGCTTTGTTTAGCTTTCGATAATCCATACAAACCCTCCAACCGGTCACAGTCCTGGTTGGAATCAGTTCATTGTTTTCATTACTTACCACCGTTATACCTCCTTTTTTCGGTACACATTGTACCGGACTTACCCATGTACTATCATAGATAGGGTATATGATGCCGGCGTCAAGCCACTTGATGATTTCTTTCATTACAACCCCTTTCATGGCATGATTCAGTCTCCTCTGGGCCTCAATCGAAGGTTTGTGATCATCTTTCAACAAAATCTTGTGCATGCACACTACCGGGCTAATTCCCTTCAAGTCGGCAATTGACTATCCTATCGCCTTCTTGTGTATCATCAACATGTCGATCAGCTTCTTTTCTTACTCAGGCTGTAACTTAGAGGAAATAATTATAGGCAATGTATTATCGGTTCCCAAGTAAGCATATTTTAGTTGCCCTGGCAACTGTTTCAACTCAAGAATCGGTGGTTGTTCAATGGAGGGCTTTTCGAGTTTACCTTCCTTACCTGAGTAATCTAGTGGTTCAAAGTATGTACCTGGTCGATTGACTAACCAATTTGCCTCTTCTTGTTGTTCTTCATCGATCGGTTCTTCATACTCCCCAGGTTTCACTAAATCGGTAATGTAGTTACCGAGGCAACTAAATTCCTCGTCGAAGTCAAACTCTGCCGTGGCATGAAGATGTTGGCATTCTTCCGGATCATCGGCATGCCTTAGTGTTTGGAACACATTCAGTTTAACTTTCTAGTCATTCACCCTCATTGTGAGTTCTCCCTTTTCATCATCGATCAAAGTTCTCCCTGTTGCTAGGAAGGGTCTCCCGAGAATGATAGGTGCATGTTCATCTGCTTCACAATCCAAAACAATAAAGTCAGCGGGAAAAATAAATTTATCAACTTTTACCAGTATGTCTTCGATTTTTCCCTCTGGATGCACATAGGATCTGTCAGGTAGCTGTAGCATAATTGTTGTAGGTCTTGCCTTCCCGATTCCTAGTTTCTGGAAAACCGATTTAGGCATCAAGTTTATGCATGCTCCAAGGTCACATAATACTTTCCCGACATAGTGGTTTTCGATGGAATAAGGTATTGTGAAACTTCCAGGATCCTTCAACTTGGGTGGCATGCGATTGTGCAACATGGCCATGCGTCTCTCTGTTGCGGCAACTGTTTCAAACTCTCCTAGACTTGTTCTCTTGGACACAATGTCTTTCAGAAACTTGACATATTTTGGCATTTGTTCAATCGCCTCAACCAATGGCAAGTTGATGTGGACTTGCTTTAGGATATCAATAAACTTCTTAAATTGATATTCTTGCTTTTGTCGCTTCAACCTTTGTGGGAATAGTGGTGGAAGTCAGATATCTTCGATCCTTTCATTGGTCTGGAACCTGATTGATAGTATTGCCGAGGCATCGTCAACTGGGGTTGTTGTGGCTTGTCTATCGTTGGTTTCCGCAGCATATTTATCGTTGGTTGCCGAGGCATGCTTATCGCTGGTTACCGCGGCAATTCCTGGTTCAGCATCTGAGGCTTTGCTGCTGAGTTCGTCTTGTTCTTTTTGTGAAGTTTTGTTTGATGAGCGAGCTTGAGCCTCTTTATGTTGTTGGCCACTTCTAGTGGTGATCGCCTTACATTGCTTATGGCCAGTTCCTCTTGTGACTTCAATATCGCTAGGTAAACCTCCTTGCGGTCTAGTATTCAGGTTTTAAGCAAATTGTCTGACTTGATTTTCCAATGATTTGATTGCCGCCTCTTGGTTTTGCAATCTCATATCGGTCTTATTAATAAAAACACCAGTTCTTTTTATGAAGTTAATATTCTCAGCCATATAAGATTCAGTTTTCAACATAAAAACATTGAGAGAATTTTCCAAAGAACTAGATGTTGTCAGTTGTTGTTGCGGTAACTGTTACCGTGGCATATTCTGTTGGAATCCCGATGCTTGTACATTTTGATTGTTCTGGTTTAGAGCATTGTTGGGATTACTCTATGAAAAATTTGGGTGCTTCTTCCAAGTTGGATTGTATGTATTGGACATCACATTGTTGTTCCGGTTGTAATTCCCCACATAAAAGCTGGATTCCAGATTTTGCATACATTCAGAAGAATCATGGTTACCACCACATAACTCACAAAAGGAATCCATTACCTTGACCTCATGTGTGTTGTTTGGTTTCTGCATGTTCTGGACCATCTTGGTTAGAGTGGCCAATTGTGCCGAAATTGAGTCTGATGATCCAAGTTCATATATTGTGGCTTGGCGTCTAACTCCTCCTCTTCTAGCAGATGAGAACTGATAATTATTCTTGGCAAGCTTGTTTAGAATTTGCATTGCTTCATTCGGCGACTTATCTAGGAGTATGCCGTTTACCGAGGCATCTAGCATCATCCTTGTTGGTGTATTCACAGCGTTGTAAAACATTGTTACTTGTGTCCACACTGGGAATCAGTGTATGGGGCATTTGTGTAGAAGTTCTCTATATCGTTCCCAAGCCTCGTACATGGATTCATCATCTGCCTGTCGAAAAGAAGTAATTTCGTTATGAAGCTTATTAGTCAAATTTGTAGGATTAAATCGAGAAAGGAAATCATGACAAAGATCGGTCCAAGATCCTACTGATCCGGCAGGAATACTATTCAACCATGCTTTCGCCCTATCCCCCAGTGAATAGGGGAATAATCATAGTCGTAAAACATCAGGGGTGACTCCTTGTATTTTGAAAGAACTGCAAATCTCGAGGAAATATTTAAGTTGTTGTCGTGCATCTTCAGTTGCTGAGCCGCAAAATTGACCAATTGTGTTGATCATATTGAACATCACCGGTTTCAACTCAAAGTGGTCGCCTTCAATTTCAGGTGTGACAACTCCTGGATTAAGTCCTTCAAGATCTTTGTTGCGCGTAATAAGTGCTACGCAATTGTGCAAGTATACACGTTGCAAGTTATAGTATAAAAGATATCGTCTCCACAGGGATTGGTGCCACTTCAAGAATCTAGTCTCTTGCACTGTGAAAAGTAAAAGCACAAATAAAGGATTATAGGAGTTTAACTAATAACTAAACTAGAAAGCAATAAAGTAAAGGAAAAGATGAGATCAGATGAGAGAGAGAGAGGCCAGGTTATCGTGAGTTGAGGTGTGATAGCCGATTGGATTGTCTTGGTAAAAGAGTGCACGGGCAACTCAGTTGCCGTGGCAACTTGCACAACGGGGTTGCCTTGGCAACTAATCGATGGTTGCCTGGGCAACTAGTTGGGCAACTACTTGGGCGTCTGGGCAGCAACCTTCAAGGTTCGACAGAGCGTTCTTCAATGGTTTCTTCTTATCCCTAAGTCGAAACTCTAGCTACTTGTGCATGCCTTGATAATACATCCCTGCGTGAATCAAGGGTGAACAACAACCAATCTTGCGCTCCTCTTAGCCGTTGAAATCCTTAACTTATTCCTAAGCCGGATTAATCTTCACCATCAATAGATTGAATAAAGATCATATTCATTCGTTTCTTGAATCTAACTCTCCCGATATTAGATAAATAGATGAAATCACGAGATCCTCTCCCAATTCACTCGCAAACAAGAATAAGAACCAAGAATGAATAAACCTTGAATAGAAAAGTGCAAACTCTTATTACCTAAACAAAAACCAATAGTTTCTCACAACCACAAAACACAATAACCATAGCCAAATAGATTTAGTTCATGGCTAGGTTCCAAAGAAACACAAGATAAATAATCCCTAGCATGAACCCAATCGAACAAGAAAGAAAATGATGAAGAAAGAGGCTTGTCGAAATCCTCCTTGCCCTAGATGCTTGTCGAAAATTCTCTGATCTTGCCTTCCTTGGTGTTGTCGAAATTCCCCTCTCTTTGCTCTCTCTTGAGTTGTCAAAATCTCCCTCTTATTTATAGGGCTAGGTCAAAGTCCTTTTTTGAGGAGGAAGTTAAGTTGGAATTAAATTATCTTTAAATAATATAATTCTTTATTATAATTATATTCCTACTAGAACTTCTCCTATCTTCTTGGAATTTAATTCTTCTTTAATCTCTTCATGGAAATCAAATTCCTTTGGGATTGGGCTTTGCTCCACGTCATCTTGGGCTTGTCCAGTCATCAATTTCGACTACCATATCACCTTTGCTCTTGTCGACAATTGCCCTGGCAACTGGCTCGGCGTCTCCTTCATGCATTGCCCTGGCAACTAGTTCAGCATCTCCTTCATGTATTGCCCTGGGAACTAGCTCTAGCCTTGCTTTGGCAAATGATCCTGTACATACACACAAAACACACCAAAGCAGCATCTTTTCCCACAAAAACTACCAAGTTATATAATCAAGCTCAACGTTGGAAGGAAACATGGATTAATGCATGAATGGCTAATTATGCAACTAATATGAGCCTAAGTCTAACAATAATATGAGTAAAAAGGGTAAGAAAATAGTACTTTTGAACACTTATCACACCCCCAAACTCGAACTATTGCTTGTCCTCAAGCAATGCAAACTAACAATTACCTGCCAAGGCTTCAATTTTCACAAACTTAGCTTTGAACTTGATTTCAATTCTCAGAACCGGGGCACAGAGTATGATTGGCTTTTCATTTTTCGAAAAACTTAGGAGTTACTCGGAATCAAACTATAATGCTTGTGAGTGTGTGCGGAGTTGTGTGCAAGTTGATTTTTCGGATTCTATGCAAACAAGAGGTTTTCAAATTACTTCATTGGGTTCTTTTTAACATGTTTTAACTAGAGCCAGTTTTAGGAACCTCTAGTGTTTTGTTTTTAGTTTTATTCGACTAGAGCCGGTTTCGGGCACCTCTAGCAAAAAAAATTTTTTAGCATATACTAGAGCCAGTTTCGGGCACCTCTAGCGATTAATTTTTTTAGCATATGCTAGAGCCAGTTTCAGGCACCTCTAGCATTCATCCAATTTTTATTCTAATCCCCCAATTTGTTTAAATATCAACCTAAGTTCACTAGAATTCCTTAAATCAATCAAACCACAACAATGTTTTATCAAATTTAGCATCATAGTAAAATTCTAAGTTTTTCCATGGTTATCCTAAAATAAAAATTCTATCAATTAAGTGCATTGGCAAAGTCATCATCGGATATTCATCAAATCTAAGCAATTCTTGTTCCAACTAAAGGCATGGCAAGCAATTTATGTATCCTAAGTGTAATACTTAAGATGAATGTAACTAAATATGGTAACTACTAATAACAATCCCCCCCAAACTCGAGTGAGGCATTGTCCTCAATGCATGCATTAAAGAAAAAAAATAAAAATAAAAATAACGAAAAATAAAATGCATACGAGGACTTACTCTGATAGTTCATCATCGTAGATGATTAGTTTCCTTTTGGTCGGTGGTGGAATCGATCCTCGTACGGGGTTGTCCTCATCTTCCTCTTTATCAATGTCATTGGCTTTTCTCTTGGAGGATTCGATTGGTGCGGTCTTTGTTGGTGCAATGGAGGACTCGTCCGAATATGAAAAATCAGAAAATGATTCCGTAGAAGTTGATTCGGGCATAGGTGCTTTACCTTTGGCTTTTATAGTGGTTGCTGGGATGTCTTTAGCTTTGGTTGCCGTGGCATCTTCAGGGTTGGTTGCCGTGGCATCAGCTTGTGCAGGCACGATGTAGGTTGCCGCGGCATAATCTATTGCGATTGTCGTGGTAACTGCTTCATTGGTTGCCGGGGCAAGGATCTCGGCAGTAAATTTCCTTAGCGTAGTGGTTGTGGGTCTTGTTGTGGAAAAGAAAATAAAGAAAACCTGAAAACTAAAGATAATGAAGAAAAATAAAGTATCTCCTAAAAATAAAAATGAAAATAAAAAGAAAAAGAAAAAGAAAAAGAAAATATTGAAAGGAGAGCACGCTCATGCATCTCCTAAAGTGACCATTTCTTTGTTACGTTCCACATGGGCACCATTGTAGTGCTTCAATTTTTATCCATTAACTTTGAATTCATGGTTGTCAGAGATGGACTTGATTATCACGGCACTATGGGAGAATGATTTGACAACTTCGAATGGTCCCGACCATCTTGATTTCAGCTTTCCCAGGAAAATTTTTAGCCGAGAATTGAATAAGAGAACTACTTGCCCTGGCATGAATTGCCGCGGCAATAGTTTCTTGTCATGCCATCGCTTTGTTTTCTCCTTGTAGATTCATGCATTGTTATAGGCGAGTGCACAAAATTCTTCTATCTCATTGAGGTCCAGCAAACGCTTTTGTCCGGCACTTTCCCAATCCATATTCACGGTCTTGATTGCCCAGTATGCCTTGTGTTCGATTTCCACCGGTAGATGGCATGTTTTGCCGTAGACAAGTCGGAATGGGGACATACCTAAGGGTGTTTCGAATGCAGTGCGATATGCCCAAAGTGCGTCATATAGTTTTAATGACCAGTCCTTCCTAGAGGGATTTACAACTTTCTCGAGTATACCCTTCAATTCCTGATTGGAAATTTCTGCTTGCCCGTTGGTTTATGGGTGATATGCCGTGGTGATCTTGTGTGATATGCCGAAGCGTTGCAACATCTTGGCAATTAGTCTGTTGTCAAAATGCTTGCCTTCGTCACTGATAATTGCTCTCGGCATCCCAAACCGTGTAAATATATTTTTCTGCAAGAATCGTTGCACGGTCTTGGAATCGTTGTTGGGAACTGCAGCTGTCTCAACCCATTTAGACACGTAGTCGACGGTAAGTAGAATGTAGAGGTTGCCGAATGAAGATGGGAAAGGTCCCATAAAATTGATCCCCCATACATCGAACAATTCCACCTCGATGATGTTCTAGAGCGGCATCTCATGTCGTCTAGAGATATTGCCCGTCCTCTGGCAAAGATCACATTGCTTGTAAAAGTCTTGGGCATCTTTGTACAATGTTGGCCAATACAAACTGGATTGCAACACTTTGGGCGCGGTACGAGTTCCTCCAAAATGTCCTCCATAGGGTGAAGAATGGCATTGCCGGAGTACATTATGTTGCTCTTCTTCAGGGACACATCGGCGTATAACCTGATCTTCACATTGTTTAAACAAAAAAGGCTCGTCCCAAAAGTAATGCTTAGCATCATGGCGGAACCGCTTCTTCCCTTGGAGAGTAATGCCATAAGGTAAAATACCACAAACAAGGAAATTAACTAAATCCGCATACCAGGGTATTACCGAGGTATGTGCTACCGTGGTGACTGCTCCCAAAATTGCAGAGGCGTGCGCGTCAAAGGCTGCTGCGGTGTCGAGGGTTGCCGAGGCGTGCGCGTCCATGGTTGCCGAGGTATCGAAGGTTGCCGAGGCATGCGCGTTCATGGTTGCCGAGGCAACTAAAACTTGTTCATCCGGGAATACATCGCATATCTCTAGATCTGTGTCATCCTCCCTGTTGCGTTCTAAACGTGATAAGTGGTCGGCCACTTGATTTTCTGTTCCTTTCCTGTCCTTAATTTCAATATCAAATTCTTGTAAAAGTAATATCCAACGAATCAAACGAGGTTTGGTATCCTTTTTAGCAAATAGATATTTAATTGCCGAATGGTCCGTATGAACAATTACCTTTGTACCAATCAAATAGGATCGGAACTTGTCAAATGCGAAAACTACAGCTAGTAACTCTTTCTTCGTTGTTGTGTAATTCACTTGAGCACTATTAAGAGTTTTACTAGCGTAGTATATCACATGGAAGGTCTTACCTGTGCGTTGGCCTAGGACTGCTCCTACCGCGAAATCACTTGCATCACACATGAGCTCAAAAGGTAGCGTCCAATCTGGTGGAACGACAATGGGTGCCGAGGCAAGCTTTTCCTTTAGGGTTTCGAATGCTTAGGTGCAATAATCATCAAAATCGAAGACTTTATCCTGTTCAAGCAAATTGCACAAAGGTTTAGTGATTTTAGAAAAATTATGAATGAACCTCCTGTAAAAACCTGCATGTCCAAGAAAACTTCGAATTCCTTTAACCGAACTTGGTGGTGGTAATCTCTCGATCACGTCCACCTTGGCTTTGTCTACTTCAATTTCCTTGGATGAAATCTTGTGGCTGAGCACTATTCCTTCATCTACCATAAAATGGTATTTCTCCCAATTGAGGACTAAATCAGTTTCTTCACATCTTGCCAACACCTTCTCTAAATTGCCGAGACAGCTGTCGAAGTCATTACCAAAAATAGAAAAATCATCCATGAAGATCTCAAGGAAGTCTTCGACCATGTCTGAAAAGAGTGTCATAATGCATATTTGGAAGGTTGTCGGGGCGTTACATAATCCGAACGGCATCCTTCGGAAGGCATAAGTACCGTATGGGCATGTGAAGGTTGTCTTTTCTTGATCTTCTGGTGCTATGGAAATTTGATTGTAACCTGAATAACCATCAAGAAAATAATAAAAGGGTTTACCTGCAAGACGGTCAAGCATTTGATCAATAAAAGGGTAATGTGAAGTGATCTTTCTTGGTGGCTTTGTTTAGCTTTCGATAATCCATACAAACCCTCCAACCGGTCACAGTCCTAGTTGGAATGAGTTCATTATTTTCATTACTTACCACTGTTATACCTCCCTTTTTCGGTACACATTGTACCGGACTTACCCACGTACTATCAGAGATAGGGTATATAATGCCAGCGTCAAGCCACTTGATGATTTCTTTCATTACAACCCCTTTCATGGCATGATTCAGTCTCTTCTGGGCCTCAATTGAAGGTTTGTGATCATCTTCCAACAAAATCTTGTGCATGCACACTGCCGGGCTAATTCCCTTCAAGTCGGCAATTGTCCACCCTATTGCCTTTTTGTGTAGCTTCAACATCTTGATCAGCTTCTTTTCCTGCTCAGGCTGTAACTTAGAAGAAATGCTTACAGGCAATGTATTATCGGTTCCTAAGTATGCATATTTTAGTTGCTCTGGAAATTGTTTCAACTCAAGAATCGGTGGTTGTTCAATAGAGGGTTTTTCGAGCTTACCTTCCTTACCTGAGTAATCCAGTGGTTCAAAGTATGTACCTGGTTGATTGACTAGCCAATTTGCCTCTTCTTGTTGTTCCTCATTAACCGGTTCTTCATACTCCTCAGGTTCCTCTTGATCGGCAATGTAGTTGCCGAGGTAACTAAATTCCTCGTCGAAGTTAAACTCTGTCGTGGCATGAAGAAGTTGGCATTCTTCTGGATCATCGGCATGCCTTAGTGTTTGGAACATATTTAGTTTAACTTGCTGGTCATTCACCCTCATTGTGAGTTCTCCCTTTTCAACATCGATCAAGGTTCTCCCTGTTGCTAGGAATGGTCTCCTGAGAATGATGGGTGCATGCTCATCTGCTTCACAATCCAAAACAATAAAGTCAGTGGGAAAAATAAATTTATCAACTTTTATCAGTATTTCTTCGATTTTTCCCTCTGGATGCACATAGGATCTGCCGGCTAGCTGTAGCATAACTGTTGTAGGTCTTGCCTTCCCGATTCCTAGTTTCTGGAAAACCGATTTAGGCATCAAGTTTATGCTAGCCCCAAGGTCGCATAATGCTTTCCCGACATAGTGATTTCCAATGGAACATGGTATTGTGAAACTTCCGGGATCCTTCAACTTGGGTGGCATACGATTGTGCAACATTGCCATGCATCCCTCTGTTGCGGCAACTGTTTCAAACTCTCCTAGCCTTGTTCTCTTAGACACAATGTCTTTAAGAAACTTGGCATAGTTTGGCATTTGTTCAATTGCTTCCACCAATGGCAAGTTGATGTGGACTTGCTTTAGGATATCAAGAAACTTCTTGAATTGGTATTCTTGCTTTTGTCGCTTCAACCTTTGTGGGAATGGTGGTGGAAGTCGGATATCTTCGAGGCTTTCATTGGTTTAAAACCTGTTTGACGGCATTACCGGGACAATTAGAGTTGCCGAGGCGGTATTAACTGGGGTTACCGAGGTGTGCTTATCGCAAGTTGTCGAGGCATCTTTATCGTCGGTTGCCGAGGCATGCTTATTGCCGGTTGCCGCGGCAATTCCTGGTTCAGCATCTGAGGCTTTGCCGTTATGTTCATCTTGATCTTTTTGTGGAGTTTTGTTTGATGAGCGGGTTTGAGCCTCTCTAAGTTGTTGGCCACTTCTAGTGGTGATCGCCTTACATTGCTCATGGCCAGTTCCTCTTGCGACTTCAGTATCGCTAGGTAAACCTCCTTGCGGTCTAGTATTCAGAATTTGAGCAAATTGTCCGACTTGATTTTCCAATGATTTGATTGCCGCCTCTTGGTTTTGCAATCTCATCTCGGTCCTGTTAATAAAAACATCAGTTCTTTTTATGAAATTACTATTCTCAGCCATATAAGATTCAGTTTTCGTCATAAAAGCATTTAGAGAATTTTCCAAAGAACTAGATGTTGTCGGTTGTTGCTGTGGCAACTGTTACCGTGGCATATTCTGCTAGAATCCCGATGCTTGTGCATTCTGGATGTTCTAGCTTAGAGCATTGTTGGGATTACTCCATGAAAAATTTGGGTGCTTCTTCCAAGCTGGATTGTATGTATTGGACATCACATTGTTGTTCCGATTGTAATTCCCCACATAGAAGCTGGATTCTGGATTCTGCATACATTCAGAAGAATTATGGTTATCACCACATAACTCACAAAAAGAATCCATTACCTTGACTTCATGTGTGTTGTTTGGTTTTTGCATGTTCTGGACCATCTTGGTTAAAGTGGCCAATTGTGACGAAATTGAATCCGATGATCCTAGTTCATGTATTGTGGCTTGGCGTCTAACTCCTCCTCTTCTAGTAGATGGGAATTGATAATTATTCTTGGCCAGCCTGTTTAAAATTTGCATTGCTTCCTCCGGCGACTTATCTAGGAGTATGCCGTTTGTCGAGGCATCTAGCATCATCCTTGTTGGTGTATTCACGGCGTTGTAAAACAGTGTTACTTGAGTCCACACCGGGAATCCGTGTAAGGGGCATTTGTGTAGAAGTTCTCTATATCGCTCCCAAGCCTCGTACATGGATTCATCATCTGCCTGCCGAAAAGAAGTAATGTCGTTAAGAAGCTTATTAGTCAAATTTGTAGGATTAAACCGAGCAAGGAAATCACGACAAAGATCGGTCCAATATGCTATTGATCCTGCAGGAATGCTATTCAACCATGCTTTCGCCCTATCCCTCAGTGAATAGGGGAATAATCTTAATCGTAAAATATCGGGGGTGACTCCGTGTATTTTGAACGAGTTACAAATCTCGAGGACAGATTTCAGATGTTGTCGTGCATCTTCAGTTGCTGAGCCGCCAAATTGACCAATTGTGTTGACATATTAAACATTACTGGTTTTAACTCAAAGTGGTCGGCTTCAATTTCAGGTGCGACAACTCCTGGATTAAGTCCATCAAGATCTTCTTCAAGATAGTCTCGAATAGTTCTATTTCGTGCAAGATTCACTCCTCCTCCTGCTAGAACATTTTGATTCATATTGCCGTCTTGATTAGCCATTGCTACTCTTATCCTTCGTCTAAGTCTTTGTAAGGTTCGTTCGATTTCTGGATCAAAGGGATATTCTGGTGTAGTCGGTCTCGCCCTGGTCATATACCAATGCAAAACCAAAGTTTGTTAGCCCTTTGAATCTTAAACAAGAAAAGTAAAAAGAAAGTGCAAGAAAATAAAAACAAAGTCGCTATTGCCAATCCCCGGCAACGGCGCCAAAAACTTGTTGCGCGTAATAAGTGCTACGCAATTGTGCAAGTATACACGTTGCAAGTTATAGTATAAAAGATATCGTCTCCACAAGGATTGGTGCCACTTCAAGAATCTAGTCTCTTGCACTGTGAAAAGTAAAAACACAAATAAAGGATTATAGGAGTTTAACTAATAACTAAACTAGAAAGCAATAAAGTAAAGGAAAATATGAGATCAAATGAGAGAGAGAGAGGCCAGGTTATCGTGAGTTGAGGTGTGATAGCCGATTGGATTATCTTGGTAAAAGAGTGCATGGGCAACTCAGTTGCCGTGGCAACTTGCACAACAGGGTTACCTTGGCAACTAATCGATGGTTGCCTGGGCAACTAGTTAGGCAACTACTTGGGAGTCTGGGCAGCAACCTTCAAGGTTCGGCAGAGCGTTCTTCAATGGTTTCTTCTTATCCCTAAGTCGAAACTCTAGCTACTTGTGCATGCCTTGATAATACATCCCTGCGTGAATCAAGGGTGAACAACAACCAATCTTGCGCTCCTCTTAGCCGTTGAAATCCTTAACTTATTCCTAAGCCGGATTAATCTTCACCATCAATAGATTGAATAAAGATCATATTCATTCGTTTCTTGAATCTAACTCTCCCGATATTAGATAAATAGATGAAATCACGAGATCCTCTCCCAATTCACTCGCAAACAAGAATAAGAACCAAGAATGAATAAACCTTGAATAGAAAAGTGCAAACTCTTATTACCTAAACAAAAACCAATAGTTTCTCACAACCACAAAACACAATAACCATAGCCAAATAGATTTAGTTCATGGCTAGGTTCCAAAGAAACACAAGATAAATAATCCCTAGCATGAACCCAATCGAACAAGAAAGAAAATGATGAAGAAGGAGGCTTGTCGAAATCCTCCTTGCCCTAGATGTTTGTCAAAAATTATCTCATCTTGCATTCCTTGGTGTTGTCGAAATTCCCCTCTCTTTGCTCTCTCTTGAGTTGTCGAAATCTCCATCTTATTTATAGGGCTAGGTCAAAGTCCTTCTTTGGGGAGGAAGTTAAGTTGGAATTAAATTATCTTTAAAGAATATAATTATTTACTATAATTATATTCCTACTAGAACTTCTCCTATCTTCTTGGAATTTAATTCTTCTTTAATCTCTTCATGGAAATCAAATTCCTTTGGGATTGGGTTTTGCTCCACGTCATCTTGGGCTTGTCCAGTCACAATTTCGACTACCATATCACCTTTGCTCTTGTCGACAATTACCCTGGGAATTGGCTCGGCGTCTCCTTCATGCATTGCCCTGGCAACTAGTTCAGCATCTCCTTCATGTATTGCCCTGGCAACTAGCTCTAGCCTTGTTTTGGCAAATGATCATGTACATACACACAAAACACACCAAAGCAGCATCTTTTCCCACAAAAACTACCAAGTTATATAATCAAGCTCAACGTTGGAAGGAAACATGGATTAATGCATGAATGACTAATTATGCAACTAATATGAGCCTAAGTCTAACAATAATATGAGTAAAAAGGGTAAGAAAAATAGTACTTTTGAACACTTATCAATATTCTTCAAGATAGTCTCGAATAGTTCTGTTTCGTGCAAGAATCACTCATCCTCCTACTGAAACATCTTGATTCATATTGCCGTCTTGATTAGCCATTGCTACTTTTAACCTTTGTCTGAGTCTTTGCAAAGTTCGTTCAATTTCTGGATCAAAGGGATATTCTGGTGTAATCGGTCTCGCCCTGGTCGTATACCAATGCAAAACCAAAGTTTGTTAACCCTTTGAATTTTAAACAAGAAAAATAAAAAGTGCAAGAAAATAATAACAAAGTTGCTATTGCCAATCCCAGGGAACGGGTCCAAAAACTTGTTGCGTGTATTGAGTGCTCCGCAATCGCAAGTTATAATATAAAAGATATTGTCTCCACATGGATTGGTGCCACTTCAAGAATTTAATCTCTTGCACTGTAAAAAGTAAAAGAACACAAGTAGAAGATTGTAGGAGTTTAACTAACAACTAAACTAGAAAGCAATAAAGTAAAAGAAGATGTAATCAAATGAGAGATAATAGGCCAGGTTATCGTGAGTTGAGGAGTGATAGCCAATTGGATCGTCTTGGTAAAAGGGTGCAAGGGCAACTCAGTTGCCGTGGCAACTTGCGCAGCTGGGTTGCCTTGGCAACTAATCGACGGTTGCCTAGGCAACTAGCTGAGCAACTGTTTGGGCGGTTGGGCAGTAATTTCAAGGTTCGGTGGAGCGTTATTCAATGGCTTCTTCTTATCCCTAAGTTGAAACTCTAGCTAATTGTGCATGCCTTGATAATACATCCCTGCGTGAATCAAGGGTGAACAACAACCAATCTTGCGCTCTCTTAGCCGTTGAAATCCTTAACTTATTCCTAAGCCGGATTAATCTTCACCATCGATAGATTGAATAAAGATTATACTCATTCGTTTCTTGAATCTAATTTTCCCGATATTAGATAAATAGATAGAGTTACAGGATCTTCTTCCAATTCACTCACAAACAATAATAAAAACCAAGAATGAGTAAACCTTGAATTGAAAGTGCAAACTCTTATTACCTAAACAAAATTCAATTGTTTCTCACAACCACAAAACACAATAACCTTAGCCAAATAGATTTAGTTCATGGCTAGGTTCCAAAGAAACACAAAACAAAGAATCCCTAACATAAACCTAATTGAACAAGAAAGAAAAAAGATGAAGAATGGTTGAAAGTCCTTTGTCGAAATCTCTCCCCTTTTGCTCTCTCTTCAATCGATCTCTCACCCTTTTGCTCTCTCTTGGAGTTGACGGCTTGGTCTCCTTTAAATAGGAGATGGCTAGGTCAAAGTCTCTCTTGAGGAAGAAGTTAAGTAGGAATTAAATACTTTAAAAGAATATAATTCTTTATTATATTTAAATTCCTTCTAGATCTTCTCCTATCTTCTTGGGATTTAATTTCTCTTTGACCTCTTCATGGAAATCAAACTCCTTTGGGATTTAACTTTGCTCCACGTCATCTTAGGCTTATCTAGTCATCAATTTCGACTGTCATATCATCTTATCCCTTATCGACAATTGCCCTGGCAACTGCATCGGCATCTCCTTCATGCATTGCCCTAGCAACTGCATCGGCATCTCCTTCATGCATTGCCCTGGCAACTGGTTCCAGCCTTGTTTAGGCAAGTGATTCTGCACACACACAAAAATAACTATCGGCAGCACCCTTTTTCCACAAAATTAAGCAAAATATGAAATCAAGCTTGTCCACCAAGGAAACAATGCAAACATGCATGAATGGCTAATAATGCAACTAATATGAGCCTAAGTCTAGCAATAATATGAACAAAAAGGGTGAATAAAATAGTACTTTTAGACACTTAACAATACTTATGTCCAATGTGCTCCAAGGAAAAACAAAATAAAAACTAAAAGACTATATCAAATTCAACTAAGGGTCATGAAATAAGCAAATATGAACAAGAAATGGAAATGAACTTTATGCATTGATAGTATTATGAATTCGTTAGTTTCATCGTATGTGTTTATCTCATTGACTTCATAATTTACTTTATTGTACTTATGTTATTATTGCAAGGTCACTACCTCACTAGGCTATATAAGCCTAATGCATTTATTTTCATGCATATCACATGTTTAAAAAGTAGCTAAGGATCGATCGTGGTTGAAAGTTGCAAGTCACATCTCAAAGCTCCCAAGTAAAGTATTTGTTCTCTCTATAACTCCTAGAATGGTGGCACATGGCACGAATAAGTGAATTAAGATAATAACATGGATGTATTGTGAATTTGAACATATAATGGATAGATAATTGAGATATGCAAATATGATAATTTCTTTGACTTGTAGGTCTCAGACAATGATATCAAGACTATTGGCATGTTATTTATGAGTATATTTGCATATATAGAGGTCAACATGAATATGTTAATAAAAATTGGCAAAAATAAACTTTGTTAAGGCTTGAATACGTTGCATGAATGGTATAGTGGGCTTCTAGTTGATCAAACATAGTAAATGAAATTAAAATATTGTAAAAGTTTATATATAGCAAGATATATGCATATGTTAATTACCTGTAAAATTTCATGAACATTAGATATTTTTTAGGTGCCTAAAATGGATAAAAACTAGACTTAATATGTCATTACAAGCCCCGTCGTACCGATACGGGTAATGGCGTATCGGTACGAGTTTGCATAATTGGACTAGGTTAACAAGGCATATCAATACGGCCTTAGGCGTATCGATACGAATTTTTGACAATGAAAATTTTCTTTAGTAAGGTATCGATACAGGTAGGTCAGTATCGATACCCTACCTGGCTCAATTTAAAAATTAGGACACATATATCGGTACGGCTTAACCTGTATCGATACCGATTTTAGATTCAAAAAGAAAATTAAATATTGGCGTATTAATACTGCCTTCTCGAGTACCGGTATCGATATAGGTAAGTTAGTTAAAACTATTGAAATAGGTTTGTAAAACTTGCAAACAAGTCACTGGATTTTAATTGGCTAATTAAATAAATAAATAAATGAATGAATGAATTCAAAACTTGATAAAATTTAACATGCGTGTTAAATATACATTGAATTTCACATAGGTAAACTTAATTACTGTTAAGGACCTTTGATTTAGAAAATATACAAATTGATCCCTAAAACTTGTAAAAGTTACAATAAGGCCCTAAACTGAATATTACCATCTTATATTGATCTATAGCTCTTATTAAATCATTGAACATGCTATTAGGTTATGGGTTAATTTCAAATCACAGTTAAATCATTAGAAATTATTATATAGTTTACTGTATCGAATACCGATAACATTCTCTGACCGATTTTCTACCAGACCGAAAAGGGGTGTTACAAAAAAATATATCTATGATAAATTTTATAATAATGGATTTGATTAGTCAATTAACTGGAAGTTGATATTAAAACAAACGGATATGCTGCAAAAAATGTTCATTTCTGGTCAAATTTCAAATCACTGTTTAGGTTTTTGGTTGAATCAATTTCATGTTATATCGTGCAAGTTGATGCAAATTTGTCGTGCGGGTCCGAAACCTAGTCCATAATAATTAGCTGATTAAAAAGACTTGGCGATTTTTGATAAAAAAAAATCTTGGCGAATGATAGCCGAATGGGGCCGCCTTCCCATCAGTTCACTGGCGGTGACAGGTTGCTTTATATCGAGTGGCATCATCCACCAAGTTTAATCAGCTAGTGCAAATTACCAACACAACATACCAATTCCATAATCGCTTGGAATTGCCTTTCGTAGCAAAAGTTTCCAGTTTGGTGAACTGACAAATTAAAGAGACCAATAGTTTTTATCTTAAATATCAGCACCGCAAGTTCATGCAATGGAACCAACTTGTGTTAAAAACAACACAAACGAAGCGACACATTTCACTCCCTGACACTGACAAATGCAGCAGTGGCCATGGGATGTTGACACTTGGGCGACTCAATAATGCTTATCGTTTTCACTTGTATTCATAGCTTTTCTACATCATTGATGGCATCTCGTCTTGGAGGAAAAAATATCAACCAAAAACAAAGACAATACTTGAACATTTGTTGAGCACTAAACCTAGTTAAGGCAGATTTTATACCAACAACCAGTTTATCTAACAAAATAAGGTATAAAGTTCCTTAAGCAAGGTTAATAATTTAAATTATGACGTTGTGAAAGAAATGTTACTCTAATAATAGATATTTATAAAACTTGATTTAAATTTGTCAGTCAATAGAGTCAGATATCAGTGATTATATAAAAAAAACTTAATACATATATAAAATATATGTACTATCGGAGTGGATTACCCATAATCTATGAAAGCTTAATTAAAATAGCTAATGTTATGCATAAACGAGGCAGGTGTAAGGTTTCACATGGTTAGCACAGAAAAGTTTGTTTTGATTTTAATATATAATAAAAAAAAACATATGATATTGTTGGCCGATTTTATTGCTAGAAACTCGGTTTCCGCTTTGCTGTTTTAATCATTCATCCACAAGTCTGTTATTGTCGTTATTTAACGGTTGTCATATGGAATGCACAATAATAATAAAAAACTTTGGCACTTTGATTAATTTATATACGGTGAGGATTATATATGATTAGTGCCATGATGACCATTTTCTTTCTTGTTTATTGATAAAGTTGATGATTAACATTAATTGAAAGTTTTGAAGGAATAAATTTGGTCATTAGAATATATAAAATCAATGGTTAATTGCTAGATTAAATATTATCCGAGTTTACTCGATTACGCTTGATGATTTTTTTTTTAAAAAAAAGCATTAGAAATATCTAGAGTACTAATTAATGATTAGTGCAGAAAATATCAAGAATGTTGATGTTTCTAAATCATTTTCCCCATACAAGCTATATCCTTGTCATAAATCGTGTGTGAGCACAATATACTATATTTCTACATCTTCATAAAATTTTATATGATATACATTTATTTCATGCTTCATCCACTATTTCATCAATTGTCATCATTTTCTTCTAAGAATTACGATAATTATTTATAGAAAATAACGAGTTGTCTTAAAAGAGCTTCTTCCAATTTGGTTCTTTATCATCTTTACATACTATATGACTTCGAAGATAATAATTATGTTTAGAAATAAAATGTAGAGCTTTTTAAGGAATCTCAAAATGTATAACATAATCAAAAAATTCAATTATAAATCATTAACAGAATATATATAATTAAAATTGTTACCAAAATAAAAATGTAAAAAAATATTTTAATTTTCTTATGTCAAGGTATAATTTATCCGCTTGTTTTTGCGTGCAGTATCCCAAAACAGAATGTCCTACACTCGGACGGAAGCGGCAAGTTATTTTAATTTGAAATGAACAATGTTCTAAAAAATAATTAAATCATGAAAATTACGGAATTAAAGTTTAATTTTATTAATTTTAAAATTAAAAATTCCTAAAATAATTTAACCAAAAAATAAGAGTCAATGTTTAGTTTTATTAATTTTAGAATTGTTAGAGTCCTTAAAATAATTGAACCAGAAAAATTTGAAAGTAATTACAAAGTAGAATATGTTAATATTTTTTTTAATCTTTTGATAAAATACACTATGCAGACAAAGTTACTCGAACCTAGCTTTCGAGCATTATCTTTTTTTACTTTAACCACTCATTAGTTTATTAGCTATACTTTTTGTTTGTGTTTAGATGGATTTTAGAAAAAGATTTCGATTTCAAGAGTTAATATAGGTCTACCCTTGCCTTGGAAGTATCTCTACTAACGGTTACTTTTACTTCTAACGAGATTTTTTTTCACTTACCTCTTTTTTTGAACAGGGGAAGAGGATGCTTTTACCGGGGTATATTAATTGAATCTATCTAATAAAATTATTAAATTTTAGGACAATTAAAAGTAATTACAAACTCAAAAACTCATATTTTAGAATAAAAAGAAAATTAAGAACAATGCATAAACCTCCAAAAATATCCCAACGTTTAACTGAATAGTTATTTTGGTTTTTATTCTTTTTTGGAACAATTTAACCCTCAACATTTCATTTTTGGGCAAAATGACCACTACGTGAATGAAAACTGTCAGTCAACTTATGGTAAATGGTTTAAAATAATATGTCAAACCTATATGGAAGTGCACGCTGACATAACAGTATTATATAGACAAGTGTGTTGACTTGAAAAAACGTTACATAAGTTAAAAATAATTTTATAAAATTATATAAAATACAAAATAAATTTTCTGCTGACTTATCATTATGTCAAGTTATTTTAAACTGTTTACCATCAGTTTTCTAATAATTTTCATCCTCAGATGAGCCATTTTGACCCAAAATAAAACATTGAGAGTTGAATTATTCCAAAAATAATAAGGACTAAAATGACTATTTAATCAAATGTTAGAAGTATTTTTTTTTACTTTATGCCTAAAAACAAACATTTTACATGTACACTTAAACAAATCAATAATTACGACAACACTAAGGAATACGCACAGTATATTAGTTTTAGGGGTTTATTAGGAATGTCAATGAAAAAGAAGAAGCAAAGAATAATTTTTTAATTTAATAATAATTAATTATATTAAAATTTATTTTTAAAATAGTAATCAAATAAACTTCAATTACTATTTGTTGGAAATAAATCACTTGACCCTGACATAAATATTACAGTTAATCTTTTCCCTAATGTTTTTTTAACATTTAATATAGTAACATTTATACTATCGAGACTAGGGATGGCCATTTGATCATACTCAATGGGTTTCGACCCGACCCGATCCTCTAGGTCAGTTTTTTTTTTAAATAAAATTTTGAGTTCGAGTCGGGTTCGGTTCTGATTTTTTGAGGATGATGTCAGGTCGGGTTTGAGTTTAAGGTGAACAATACTCGACCCGACTCAACCCGAGATAATAGTTTAATTTTATTTTAAATATTTAGGTATAATTGCTAAAATGTTCATCTCTTTACATATATATTTCAATTATCTCCCTATTTTGTCTAATAAAAATGAAATAATTATTATAATACTCCTCTCTATTTGTATTTTTGCAATTAGCTCCTTATTTTATCGAATAACAATAAAAATTGATAATTTTTATTTATGTCGGGTTGGAATCGGGTTTTTACTCTAAAATTTAGGTTCAATTTCGGGTCAGGTTAAACATCATAAAATATTAGGTCGGGTCGGGTTTGGATGAAGGTGTTAACTTTTCAGGTCGAGTATGAATCGACCTAACCCGACCCATGGCCATCCTTAATCGAGACTCCTTTCATCCATAAATTAAATATTCTTAAGCGTTTAAACATTCTTGATCTCACTTTCTTCTGTATATTACACCAACAATAATACCGGTCAAACTATACTTAATCGACTTTTTCTCATATTTTTTAATCCAAATTATTGAAATATATATAACTTTTTTATTACTAGGCATTCCAAGGGAAGTTGAAAGATTAAAAAAAAGTACTCATAAACCGCAAAACGCTTTTAATTATAAATATTTTTTCTCGGCAACTATAAATAATATTTGCAAAGAAATGAAAAATAAAGAGCATTGGCCGGTTGAGTTTTAATTATTTTCTTTGTTTTAATGTATAAGTTAGTAATAGATTATTTTTATTAGGTCATTCTAACTACTCACATGGTTTTAAAATTTTAATTTAAATGCTATATGTTGTTTATTTTTGAATAGGTATTAATTTTACATGAATTTTTGCTTATTTTTCTAACTTCAAATTTTGATTTACACTAAATTTTCTTTATATAAGACAAATTAATTTAAAAACATGTACTAATTATTTTTTTCTTGTATTATTACGTATGTATCAAACGTTTATGATAACGTTCTTGTGGTTAAAATTTAACAACTAATTCAATAACTGCAAATTAAAGAATTCTACTTCATCATAGTTACCACTACTAATATGATATTAGTCAAATTAATAATATTATTTATTTTTTAATTTCAAAATGGTCAGGCGGGTAAGATTAAGCGAATCAAGATGTAGGTATTTCAAAATTGGAACACTCACAAGTTAAAGTTAATATTGTATGGCCATTGGGATGCAAATCATGTGGTACTCTCTTTCTTTTATTAATTTATTTTTTGAATAGTTCTTTTCTTAATTTCTTTTTTGAATAGTTCTTTTATTAATTTCTTAATCAATATCATTTAGTATAAATTTAATATTAATATAATATATGTTAGCCGAAAAGAATTAATGTAAGAAATTAAAATTATTTTAATCCATTTCCCCTAATCGGGAGAAATTATTTTATAGATCCGACTCACCACGTCATTTTTGGTCTCCATCTACTAAAAAGCAGCCAACTAATCATCTTTTTCCATGCTACTCATCAATTCATAATGAACTTTAATGTAACTACCCACTCCTTATTTACATGACATAAAAATGTAAAGATTCATATTTGATAAAAAATGACAAAAAAAAAAGTACGTGGCTGATTTTTAGTGAACGAAACCATAAATGACTTGATGAGGCGGAACCATATAATAATTTTCTCCTACTCAGTCTCAGCAGCTAGAAATAAACTACCAACTGCCATACCCACCCCACCCCACCTAATAATTTTGTTCTAAAACATTTTTAATCTTTAGTCAAATAATTCAATTATCACCTTTAAAAAACATGCATATTTTATTTAAAGAATATATTGTTTTTATTTAAGTAAAAAATTATAGTACGATCCATATTCATTTTACATATACTTTTACTACTATCATTTTTTGTTAAAAAAAATACCATACTGTTGTGTTTTTATCATAATTAGTTTTTCAACGCACGCTCTGCACGTGTATGTGTTTTTATTTGTGGGCATACACGTTTAATTATTAAATTCGTAAATATATTTTTAACATAAAATTTTATGGTTTATGTAAATAATTGTCTTTTATATTTAATGATTAAGTGATAATTGTTCTAAAATGATTATTGTAATTTTCTATTAATATGATTTTACCAATTTCAATATAAATTTAATTATTAAATACTATGCGCTATAAGAATTTTATTCATGTTCATACACGTCTAAGGCCATGTTTGGCAATTAACGGATAGCTAATAGCGGGTTGCATTCGCTGATAGTTGATTACATTAGCTGATTTGACTAGCGAATTGTATTAGATGATTGTATAAAAGTGTTTGGTAAAATTAACAGATAGCTAATAGTTGTTTGATTACTTAAACAAACAAAATGACATATAAGGATATGATTATATTTAATAATTGTTTGAATAGTTTAATAGTTATCAATATTTTGTATCTATTAATATTAATTAGATTTATGAAAATTATTTTTTTAATATAATATTACTAAGCATATTTGAAGGATTTATGTATTAGTTTATTATTTATATAATTATTTTAATACAATTTAATTCATTATTAAATTTAAATAAATATATAAATATGTGAGAATAAAAGGAAAAAATTTAGAAGGTGAAGAACTAAAACAGAAAAGGTTAAATTTAGGTTATTTGGAGATTATTGGTAATTATTAAGGGTGAAAGAGTCTTTACAACTTTTATATCAAACCTTTAATTTCAAAAGGCTCATATTTGCAGCTTTTTCAAAATTTGAGGTTTCACCTCAATCCGCTATTTCAATATGCTATTCACCAATCATCCTAATTAACGAATTTGACTGGTAAACCTCTAATTTTAACTCAAACCTCTAATTTTAGCTCAAATTGTTGTTTACCAAACAAGGCCCAATAATATTAAAGTCCTAAATAAGTTTTATAATTTAACTAAAAAGTTATTTTTTCAAGAATTGGCTAAAGAGTTAATTAATTCACTTTAATCATGTATGAATTCCTATATATAATAATTATTATTATAATGATTTATCTCAGTAGTTATTAAATGTTTTTTAAATGTCACTTAGTAATATAATAAAAATAAAGTATACTCATATTTTAGTATATTCAAAAGTTTCTTCAAATTTGTGTTTTATATAGATTATAAATATGAGTTAGGATCCACAAAACTTACTCAAAATCAACGAAAATATATCAAAAAGGTCTGAAATGTTAATACTTTGATCTTCTTCGACGACTCTCCGATAAGGCTAATTTCAAGGTAAGTTGTTCGTCTTCTCACCGTTCAGATTTTTGAGCAAACTACTCAAATCCGAAAAGCCCCAAACCCTAACAAATGGTGATTTTTTTTCTATAATATCCCAATTTTTGGACTAGTGACCAAATTGAAATTTTTAAAAATTTAGGGGGTAAAAGTGTGAACTTGGAAAAGTTTAGGGATCAATGTGTAATTTCCAAAAATTATGTAAGTTAACCCCGTAAATGAATAGTTTACCCCCAAGAATGGCATTTCCATGTTATTCGGATTTTTCGTACAAGGCTTGTATTATTAGTATTTTTGGATCGAATGAAAATTGTTAAGCGTGTTCAGGCCAGAGTAATTTATGATGGGTGACCTTTTGGGAAGGTTTTATATTCATTATTTTGACTAATAAAAAGGACCCAGTTTAAGTAAAAAATATTCGAAATGGATTGTGGAGGTAATATTTTTAAGAAGAAATGTATCCGATAAAATTTCCCGAAAATTTTCGGTATATCAGATCGAACTGAAATTTTGAAGACGGTTCCAAGAAATTATGGAAAAGTAATAAAGCAATATTTTATGAATATTTTATTACATTTAGTTGGATTCTAGCTAGATATAGTTAGAATATGATGAAATGGTTATAAAAATTCAAAGAGAATTTGGAAATCGTATTGACGGAAATTTGAATATTTGGATCGAATAAATATCATAAATAAATTTAAGATATTTTTGGGAGATGAACGGTTGGATTGGAACCAATTTGGTTCAATTTTAATGGGATGGCAATTTTCAAGACTAGTTGTAAAATAAAGTTCAGTTGGAGGGCAAATTGGACATTTGCCATGGATGACATTTTTGAAATATTTTACAACTTTGAGGGTAATTTCAAAAATTAAAAAACACATGGATAAATCAAGGCCATTGATTTTTATAAGATGGAATCATTGCTATTAGATCAAAGGGGCAAGAATGTAAATTCATTAATTAAATGAATTTAATATTCATTTAATTGGACAAGTGGATTAACAAAATTAAAAGATGAAATAAAACATTTCTTTGCCTATAATCAAGGCTGCCGAAAGTTCAAAGAAGGAGAAGAAAGGATTTTGCAAATTTTCAAGCCAAATTTGAAGGAAAACAAGATTAGTTTCAAGTAAACCTCAATTAGGTAATTTGTTCTACACTTCAACCTCTTTATTTTTATAGTATTTTTGCATAAAAAAGTTAAGTATAAGTTATGTCTTGAATGAAGATTGATGATGGAAGTTGAAGTTGAAGTTTATGATGTAATTAGAATGGTAGATGGTAGAAATTATGATTTTGATATGGAATTAAGGTTGATTTTGGATGAAATTCATGTTTGAAGACATAAACCCTAACCCTAAAATTTGGGGGGTTGATTAGGAAGAAAAAATTAGGATGATATTGGTTGAATTATGTTGTTGGAAGCCTAATTGTGATGTTAGATTGAATAATTTCCCAAGTTGTGAATTTAGGGACTATTTTGAAAATCATGGAAAATTTTATTTAAGCATTGGAAACATTGAATTATGATGAATGAAGCTTGAAATTGTGATTAGGGACCAAAATGAAAATTTTGGAAACCTTGGGGACCATTTTGGCAATTTGAATAAAATTAAGGACTGATTTGGAGTTTATGGAAAATTTATAGAATTGAAGATTTAAGCATGTTATGAAAGTTGAAGGATTAAAGTAACAAGAAAGTAGTCAAGAGGGACCAATTTTGAAATAAAGAATTGTTGAAGGACTAAAGTGAATAAAGTTTGGAAGTTGAGGAAGAATGTATGAGGATGTTTGAAATAAGTGAAAGGTTAAATTGTACATTAATTTAATGTACGAAAGCAATTTAGTGACTAAAATGTCACTTTTATAAAGTTTGAGGACTAAAAAGAAAATTGTCCAAAATAAGTAAATAATTATGGAAATTGTTCAAAAATGGGTTTGAACAATTATTTAATGTCAAAATTGGTCACTAAAGACCTAGGGACTAATTCAGCATCTTGAAAAGTATTGAGGAAAATTTTAAGAAATTTTTATATTCGAATAGTCATGGTTAAGAATTAAATTAGCAGTGTTAGATTTAAGTCAAAAACAAGAATGGTGATGTATATGTTGATTGGTTATACAGTTTCAAAAGAAAACGAAGGAGAACCAAGTGACAAAAGGAAGGATAAGAATAGAGAGTAAGCTTAGAGAGGTTGTACTACACTAAAACAGAGGAGTGCATTTACATGTTTAATTTATAAATAGGAAGACTAGCGAATAGTCAACCTTAACTATAAATAATATTTCATGATATTTACACATGTTAATTTATGTTTCCATGAATTTATATAAATACGATAAAGCATATGATACGAATGATTATTTATATGATTGATCATGATAATGGATTGATAAAGAAAATGCCCAAGTATTATGTATGAGAGTTCGTGGTATAGTTGGCATGCCATAGAGTCTTTAACAGCTGCACCCTTACGTTCATGTTATCAAACAGATATTGTGACAAAATGATTGTGTCACATACACCTTGGGGACCTAAGCCCTTGGTGTGCACCCTGGGGATCTAAGCCCACTGTGCCCGAGTGCACTGTCGAGGTGCTTTATGTTTACGGGGAGCAAAGAGCGTCCCCAAGTACGTACTCATCTTTACGTTATGTTTGACACTACGGTGTCATTTAAAGATGACTCGCGTACCTAAGTCTCATATAGTGTACTTTGGGCAATGATAAATGAATCATGTTACGTATATGAAATATGCTATATATGAAAATCATGTCACACAAATGAAGTATGTTACGTATGAGAATCATGTTATGTAAATGATCATGCTGTGAAAATGATTTATGTTACGTATATGAACCATATCATGAAGGTGAATCATGTTAGGTACGTGAGTTACATTATGTATATGAGAAATGTATTATATATGATCTATGCTATGCAAATAAATTACTTGATGATGATAGAGTGTTGAAACCATGATTAAGTTAGAAATTATGACATGTCTTTACTATTTAGTAACTATGGGAACCTTGATAGTATTATTCTATCTTAGGCAGAGAACTTGGTAAGATAACATGAGATAAATATTATTTTACTTTATGTTTGTTAAATGAAACTATGCCTCACTAAGTTCGTACTTAGTGTGTTTATTTCACACGTAGGTTTTCCGAAGTAAAATAGCAAGAAGGAGCAGTATTTTGGAATATATCAAGTTACGATAGTAGCTCACGGTAAGTACATTTTAAGTTGTAATTTTGATGTCTAGTGGGCATGTATTCGAACATATGTGAGTTTAAAGTATGACTGTTTTGTAAACTTAAGTCTTAATGTGTTTAGGTACTATTATGAATGTATGGGCTTAGAGTGTGGTTTACTATAAATGGTTATGGTTTATAACATAGTTAAATAGTGCTAAAATCTATTCGCGTAATTTTAAAATTAAGAAAGGACCTACACAGAGTACCTAGTTTTCACTTTGAATAATATTTTTATTTCAAAAACATATTTATAAATTTTATAAAATAATTCAGGGCTAACACTAGCTGCTATAGGTCGATATAGTTTTCATTTTAAACTGAGAAAGAGTTAAACATTAAGATAAAGTTTGAAAATAATAATAATAATAATAATAATAACAACTCAAGTTTTCTAAATAATTCAGTAACATCTTAAATGTATATTCGGGTTTTGAGTATACGTTAAGGGTTTTACATTTTCTATTTAATTTTATCAATTTTGAGTAAATTTTGTGAAAACCCAATCTGAGGAGAAGAAAGATGAATGAAAGACAAACGTTTTGATGCCGATCTTATTGCAAATGGTGGCCAATGACAGACAATAATTGATAGACAACGGCGGCCAGAATGTTCAGTGGCTAAAATAAAATTGTTTTAAAGTCCAATGGCAAAATCAATACACCCATAAAGTTCAATGCATAAAGCGACGTCGTTTTGGGCATCAATCGCCACACCAAAACGACATCATTTTGTCTATGTTATCACGTCATTTTTATTTTAACGGCTTAGTGGTATAGTTAAAGTAAAATGAAAGTTCAGTGCTATAATCGAACAAATTGAAAGTTTAGTGATATAAACGACACAATGCCTAAAATTCAGTGATACCTAGTGTAGTTTATCTTAAAATTAATTATCTAATTTATGTGTGGCAAAAGGGCTTAAACAAAATTAATTATCTAAATCTAAAAGAGGGCAGGACTTAGGAGGGGTTTATGTTTATGTCTCTTGCTCTTTATGTGCATGCACCGGTAAAAAGAGGGTCAAAACTATTATATAAAATCAATGAAGGAATTATCTGTGAAAAGAAACTCTATGAATTAGGTACAAAAGTATTGTTCTAAAATGGAAGATGAAGAACAACTTTGAGATTAATGGAATCAAGACAATTATACAGTCAAAGATGAGGAATAAAGAAAGGTAAGGTCCTAAAGAGATATCCATGGTAGGATTTTTGGGTTTGGTAGCACATGCTATGCATACAGTATGGTGTGAATGTCAGGCTGTTAATTGGACTCTTTCTTTCTCAAATCATATCTTCCACAAAAAGGGACATACATTCCTTGTATCTGCAGCCAACAAGATTTCTTTTTTTAATTCTTAGTTTCTCATGACCTATGGAAGAATCTATGTTAGGTTACAAGTATCTTCAAAAAAAAAAAATCAAATAATGTTTCAATAAAGAGTTAACTTAATTAACCTGTGCAACTTTTTTTTAACAAAATACTAAATTTCATTGTCAAGTCTACATAAACGCACTTTTTAACTTATTCTCAAGTTGTTTGGACTTAAAAACATTTTTGAATTATTTTCAAATTAGTCCAAAACAATTTTTCAATTATTATATCAAAACATAAATCCTAACAATCTCCCCCTTTTTGATATAATAAAACCAATTTGTAAAATTGTTTTTGAGATTCCCCCTTAGTAAAAATGAAATTTGAATAAGAGATTTGAAAATTCAATTTTTCAATACATTCTCCCTCTTTTTGTTATATCAAAAATGGTTCAAACTAAAGTTTGAAAACTTTAAAGTCCATAACAATTGAGAGTTTTAGATAAAAAATTGACAAAAATAAGTTTTGTTTTAAAATTGGCCCCCCCTTACTCAAGCATCATTCAAATGTTAGTCCAACATATATGATAAATTAGTTGAATTAAAAAGATAAATAAAATAAAGATAAATAAAATTCAACTAATTTTTACCACACTTGAACCAAAGGTAGGATGTGAAGCCTTTCTTCTTCAAGTGTTCTTCCTTGTGTGCATAGAGCTTTCATGGTTCTTCAACTTGTTGATCAATTGCTCCATCACACCTAAACAAGACAATCACAAATATTTTGGTATCCAAATTGCTTTGGATCCATAGACATTAGTAGCACAAAGTTTAGTCACCTTAGGAATCCATTTTTCAATTTCATCATTCTTATGTGAAGTACTTAGTCCTTTTGGGACCCAAATACTTCTAAATCAATTTCCTTTAATAAATCTAGGGGCACTAGATTATCTTTGATAAAAATTTGATTTTCCCAAATTATTTTTCTTTTGAAGTTCATTGGAAATCAAATATTTTTCTTTCTTAAGATCATATACTTCAATTTGATGATATTTTTCTTTCTTTTGAAGCAAATTTTGTAAATTTAAAACTTTAAGTTCAAAATCCTTTAATTTTTCTTCAAATTACCAATTGGTTTTTACAAGCAAACCATTTTCATTTTCAATTTTGAAATCAACTTTTTGTTCTTTGAAAATGAGGCTTTAAATTCAAAAACCAATTTTTCATAGGTTTCTTGTAACTCATCAAAAGTATATGAATTTGAGTTTGAACTAGATGAGTTAGAAGTTACCTCACCCTCTTGGAGGGTCATCATGCATAGGTGGGATATCTCATCTTCATCGGTGGAGTCTTCATCACTCCATGTAGCCACATATGTTTTCTTTGATGATGACCTCTTCATGTTGAAGTGAGGGCAATCAGATTTGGTGTGCCTCGTCTTCTTGTATTTCGAGCACTTGGGGGAATCCACCATATTCTTCTTCGATTCATGCTTGGATTCTTCTTTGTTGCTCTTCATGAATCGGGCCAACTCCTTGAAGAGACAGGCCATCTCTTCAACTTCACTATCCTCATCACTTGATTCTTCTCGGTCGCTTTTGGAGGATTTAAGAGCAATGTCATTCACATTAATGCCTAGCTCCATGATTTTCTTCTTCCCTATCTTTTTTATCTCTTCATTCTTCTTCTCCTCTTCTTTTCCTTTATTCATGATTTCATGAGTAGAAAGTGACCCCATGAGCTCATCTAGCTTTAGAACTTCGAGATTTTTTGGCTTTGATGATGGCGGTCTTCTTTGAGTCCCATAACTCGAGAAGAGAGTAGATAAGCTTTCGAACAAGCTTTTTTTCTAGAAAAAATTCTCCATAGCCTTTGAGTCCATTGGTGATGGTGGAGAATCTATCGAATATTTTTGTGATGCACTCTTCTGGTTCCATCTTAAAGTTCTCATACTTAACGTTAAGAAGGCCAATTTTGGTCTCCTTTACTTCGTTTGTTCCCTCTTACATGACTTCAAGCTTGTCCCAAACTTCATTGGCTTCCTCACAAGAAGACATATTCTCATAGATATTGGGGCTAAATGCACAAAAGAGAATGTGCAAAGCCTTGCAATTTAGCTCCATCTTCTTGCGATCATTCCATTCCGCCTTGCATCTTTCTGGTACGTATGGACCATCTTCAACAATGTCCCAAAGCTTGTAATATTTGGCCTTGATGAAGAACATTATTCTAGTCTTCCAATAGGCATAGTTGGTCCCGTCAAAGAAATGTGGCTTGTCGATGGATTGCACCATTTATATCCAGTTTACTTGTTAGTTGATCGAGCTTCTGGATCATCTCAATAGGTTGTTAGACCTTCTCGATTGAGCCTCGCTCTGATACCAATTGTTGGGTTGAATTCCTTCAACCAAAATTCTTTCCAAGTGGTAGAGAAGTCGATTTTTGGGTATTGGTGGTGGAAGCAAAAGATAAGAAAAATTGCACGAGGATTTAGAGTAGTTCGGCTTTCTAACCAAAGCCTACATCCACTACCTTAGCTTCCCCACTAAGGATTTCCAAATTCACTAATAATTTCTTCTCATTTTACAAGGCTTAGGAGGCAACCTTTTACACACTCAAAGCTTCTACCCCAAAGCTTGAGTAAACCCTCTTTACAAGAGAAAAAAAACAAAGCAAACAAGAAATCCCTCACAAGGTAGATGTTTGCACAATTAAGCTCACTCACCCAAACCTAAACACTTGAGCAAATATAATAATTAAAGCTCACAAGTGTTGTCTATACAAAGAATATGAATTAAAAGCCCTAAGACAATTTTGGCATCATAATGTTGTTGACAGTTGAAGCATTAGTCTTCCATAGATGCTTGGAGGTCCCTTATATACTCACAATTGAGTTCATAGCCGTTGGAGACCGTTGGGATTGAATTGGAGCCGTTAGAGCCTCTATTTTCCATAATTAATGCAGTTCTGCAGGTGTCCATATCGATATACGGTTACACGTATCGATATGCCCTTCTTGGAAACTAGCTGTTAAGCTCTTAGCTGCCTAACCGTATCGATACGCGTGTACCTATATCGGTACAGCTACTAGCCGTTGCGCTCAGTCTTGCTAACCGTATTGAAACACCTTGGTCTGTTTGCTAACCGCATCGGTACGTCTTGGTTTGTTTGGCAAATCGTATCGGTACGGGTTAGTCTATTTCGGTACGCCCTGTAATTTGAATAACCATTGGAAAATAGCCATTGGGGAGGTTGAAAATGGGATCGGTACGCGTACTTACGTATCGGTACGAACCTACCTGTATCGATACGCCTAAGGGCGTATCAGTATGGTTTTTGGTTACTGAAAAAATATTGTAGTTGAAACCCTTAGACCGTATTGATATGAGGTATACCATATCAGTACGCCTGTATTGAAAACGTTAGCTTAGCTACTTTAAAACATTTCCAAAACCTCTCAAAAACTTATGAAACTTATTTTAAAGTTGTTTGGACTTAAAAACATTTTTGAATTCTTTTCAAATTAGTCTAAAACAATTTTTCAATTATTATATCAAAACATAAATCCTAACAGACTTTGTAGAGTAATTGGGTTCAACTCTAAATTTGTCTACATACTCATTAGCCATCACTTGTAAGTACAATTTTTGTTCTTCACATCTCTAATACAGCTATACTTTCCAACATATATTTTAATCTGCCAAGTTGTGTTAGTTTTATCTTTGGGACTGACTCTAGATGCCCAAAGCATCTATGGGCACCCATCTTTGCACATAACATAAAGTCTTTTATAGTCATTAACTTTAAGTTTTATATTATAACTATTTTTCACTCCAAACTATCTCACTACTACTTTGATAATTTTTAGATTAGAAAATAATAAACCCTTTCTAAATTGAGGGTTTTCTAAGTCTATCTCGTTATTAAACTCAAAGCATCTTCTCTTCTCCTCTCCATCTTTTTTAGAGTCATCACCACTATGCAACGACTCTGAATTATTACTGTCAGATTCAACATCTTTATTTTTTATAGCATAACCTACCTTAAATTCAGGTATATCTGCCTTAACTCCCACAGGCACATCACACACTTCATAATCAGCTAAATCATTCTCACTATCCTCAAAGCCATTACCAGAAGCTACATAATCTGAATATTGTTCAGAATCTTCCTCATTCTCAGAATAATCATTTCTAACAGCATTCCTAATCATTTCATCATGAGTTTCAATTTCAGCATTAGTTTTAACATTAGTTTCACCTATGTGCTACACAACTTCTTGTATGTACACATTTATATATTTGTTCCTAGGCAAACTATCTAACATAGTTAACACATCACTATCTGTTTTCAAAGGATTCAACTTTTTAATCTACCCTTGGTTCCTGCCAATAACTTTCGTGTGGCCTAACATATCCTAATTTCTTGATCATATCATATATCTCAAGCATAGACATCGAATCTATATGACACAAATCAAATAATGATAGTTGTTTACCAGTTATGCTATTGTGAGGTGGTTGACAATATACTTTCATGATGATAAATCATGATACAGTACTCTGAAGATATGGCATATGTAAAAACATATCAAATTATTCAAATTTTTAACTTTACTTTAGTTTAACACTACCTATTATGACCCACCAACAACTAAATTTAATAGTTTAACTAAAATTTTGCCATTATTATGGTCCTCCACTAGTATTTAACATATTTTAATGGCTCCATTTATTCTTTCTCACCATTCAATGTAGTATAATTATGTGGTTATAGAAAGTGACAAAACCGTCACATATATAGTCATAAACTTTTTCTCATACACACTAAACAATCACATATTTAATGGCTTCACTTGTTCTCTCGCACCATACACACTATACATGTGACACAAAATAAACAAGTACCAAATTCAATGCAACTTTATCTCATACACACTAATAAGTAATGCATATAAAAGTAAACAAGTACAAAATTCACACCCTTACTTTCTGTCACACCCTAAGTAAACGAGTACACTAATCAGTAATCAATAATGCATCTAACACACTAATCAGTAATACATATCACTCAATGTAAACAAGTAAGAAATTCAAAACCCTAACTTTCTGTCACACATTGATACCCAAATCATTCAAAAAAAGAAACAAGTTCTATTTCATAGAAAACAAAACCCTAAATCTTAAATAGTCAACTCACAAACATTAAACCCTAATTATTTTCACATATGTACACATTGATACTCAAATGATTGGAGAACAGAAAACTCAAAATATACACACATTTACCCAAAAGATTCATTCCCAAATTGATGCCCAAACTGAAAAAGAAATCAAAGAACTTATCATATGTCATGCTTGTCATACCCCTCGAATGTAACACTCGCTTTTTCATACCTCTGATTTCGCAGCCACTTGAAAATCTTTTCTCTTCGCACAAACCCAATGAAATTTTCGATTCTCTGAGTTTTATCCACCCAAGATAATTGAAAAGTTTGAGCTTTTCTTGTCTACTGTGTTTAAAGGATAATGAAACGTTTTACAAACTCATCAACTCTTAATACACAATCGTTTAGGCAAAACAGATTCGGGAGTGTTTTATCACGTGTTTTTTTAATAATTTAAATCATTTATTTTTTTCACATCATAACTCCGTCTTGAACTTAACGGAGAAGTGACCAAATTTGTTAAATGTGCAAAGTTGAGTGAGTAATTTGCACAGATTGATAGTTGAGTGGCCAAAATAGGTCTGGACGCAAAATTGAGTGATGATTTTTGTAGTTTACCCTCTAAATAAATCTTGATTCCTATTTCAATATCAACAATCTTTTCTATACCTCGAAACCGAAACTTCTATAATATAACAGAAAACTATTTTAATTAAGTATTAAACTTCAAGTTTAATTTAACCGATTCATATAATTACTCTTAAGATGTGATAATTAAATAGGTCTAAATCCAAATTTTAACATTTAGGGTAAAGTACACAAATGGTAACTAAACTATTCCAAAAAATACCAAATGGTCACTAAACTTTCAAAAGTTACATAATGGGCATTAAACTTTAGTTTTTGTTATAAAATAGTCATTGAGTCGTTAACTGTTGTTAAGTGAATGACGTGATAGTTGCGATAATTTGAATAATAACACATTTAATCCTCAATTTTTACGCATTCAATCAATTTAGTCCTAATTTAGCCCTCATTATTGATGTAGAAATTGATTGAATGTGTAAATATGGAGGATTAAATGTACTGTTATACAAATTTTTGCAACTGTCATGTCACCCAGTTAATAACAGTTAACGACTCAGTGATCATTTTGTAACAAAAACTAAAGTTTAATGCCCATTATGTAACTTTTGAAAGTTTGTTGACTATTTTGTATTTTTTTGAGATAGTTTAGTGACCATTTGTGTACTTTACCTAACATTTATAATCATTTTCTCTATTGTGAAATGGGAGATTCCTTTGTATCGTACCCAAAGGAATTCAAAAACAGAGTTTGACACGTTTTCCTTAAACTTTATGTATAGTGGTTGTACTAATTTGTATCCCCATAAGCCATATGTTCCCATGTTTCTTCAATAATTTGGTTTCTTGGTGCAGTATCTATGAGAACAATCCAAGTTAAGTATCTGAGACAAAGATTTTATGGTCCTCATACATGAACCACGTATTTGAACTGAACATCTTCCAATTAAACAAGTATATTTTATCTTCTACAACTTTCCATCCAAGAGTTAGGTCCTACTTTATTCTCTGTTCATTTTGATTTTTGGTCCATCAACAGTGTTCCAACTTTATTCTCTGTTCTTTTTGCACACCTTGAAAGGATATTCCACCCTTTTGATTCTTCAGTAATGGATATCGACATGCATCACGATATTCGAAAGATTTTTTTTTCTTTTCTTGAATAATTTGATCTTAATATCCAAGAAGCGGAGCTTGCTACAAAGAATTCATATCCAAGAAGAGGATTGTTGCATGTTTTTTATTTTGTTGCACTTGGGGTTCTCTCTTTGTAGGCTGCTGCGGTCGGTGTTTGGTCCTGTGTGGTGTTTTATACTCGGTCGTACTCTTTTCCTCTAACTAGATTTAGGGAGTTTTTTAATGAGGCTTATGGTCATGGTAACCTTATATGATTCAATCTTAATAAATTATACTTTTGTCGAGAAAAAAAAAACTCAACTATAAAACAGCAAAAACAAATACGAAAACCTTATACATACATGTATACCCCAATTACAACATAATTGTGAATTAATCAGATCAGTCCTATCAATTTTCTTAGTGGATGCATTGATGCTACTTCGTCTGAATTACTTGGTTTGAAAGAGGCTATCTTGTTATTTCGTGACTCAGTGTGGTCTCGCTCTTTTAATTTAATACTGGAAACGTATTGCTCCTCCTGTGTTGAATGGTTTTATCATCCCAATGCTGCTCCAGGTATTTTCAAAGGTATTATTGAAGAGTGTTTAAGCTACTGCTCAACATTTTTCATGGTCTATTACTGCTGTTCCGAGAGCTGTGAACTCGACTGATGATAAACTCGCCAAAAGTGGTATCTCTAGATCATCTCCTTTGCTTTGGAAGCTCTCGGGTTAATGCTAGAATTGGATTGGCTTTCAAATCTTCTATACTTTGTGTTTTAGCAGCAGCTTGATAGATTACTTTATAGCTGTTGGGTGTCGTAGGAATTTCGATCATTATGTCCGAATTATTTGTGCAGGGGTCATGTTGTTAGTTTGGAGGTTTTTGTTGCCTTACTGTATGTGTTGTAACTGTATCTTTAACGTTGCGTGTAGTGTTACCCATAGGCAAGTAGCACTCTTTTTCCTCCATATAAGTTTAGGGAGGTTTTTTAATGAAGTTTTTGTTAATGGTTATTATATATATTAATTATATAAAATTTTCAACAAAAAAAAATCTTCCCAGCCAATCTGTGGCATGTACAACCTCACGAATAGATTGCAGAATACATGACCAATCCTTTCATGCAATTTTTTTTTTTACAAATCTTAAACTTAATTCTATTTAGAGAAAATAAGAAGAGAAAACTTTAGGGGAAAGAAATGAGTATTCTTAGTGGGTCTAGAATTCATAACCTAAAAAAATACGAATAAACAAAGATGAGCAATTTGACCAACTAGTCAAATGCGCTTGAAAACTTTTTATGCATTCTTGAAAAGATTGTAGAATCTTTCTGAATTTTTTTAAGATATCTAATTCGACTCTATATAAGATTAATCCAATTAAAATCTCTATTAAATTGAGTTATAAGGTTACGATTACAATTATAATAAATGTTATTCAAATAACTACAACTATAATAAATTATCAGAATGCATGATTACATCGATAATCATACCTAAACTAGAAAAAAAATCGAACTTCAATCTTATTTGTTCCTCATGTTGAATCCTGCCCATGCTATCATTCAAGGTAGTTCTAGAGTAAGGACATTAGGTTAAGATTACGGTAAGGATCAGTTAAATAAAACATTACCTGTAACACCTAAATAGATACGAGTTTCTCGATCTAATCTGAAGTATCACATTTGGGCCACTGAAATAACCCACATAAAAAATTTAGATAAAATAAATTGTCAAACTATTTAAAATTATAAATCAAATTCTAAAACAGAGTGGTGAATGCAAAATCGTAATGTTTATGTAATTAAATAAATTCTTAAAAAAATATTATATTTGTGTGTAAAATAAATTACACAAAACATTGCATAATTTTATAAATTCTTGCAACTTTTATAATATTTTGTACAATATTTAATCTTATAGTAACCTTACTCTAAAGGATCTTATCTTAGAAAAACCCGTCATCCACCAAAAACTCATATTTTTCACGAGCAAAATGTCTAATAGATTATTGCAGCAGCATGTTTACATAATTATATAAAGTATTAGAACGTTTATAATATTTTGTACATTATTTAATCATATAGAAACCTTAATCTAGAGAATATGTATGCTTTTTTATTGTCATATTACCAAAAAAATATCCCTAACGTTTGATTAATTGTCACTTTGGCTCCATTTTTTAAAGTAATTTAACCCTTAACATTTTATTTTGGGTCAAAATGGCCACTCTGTGGATGAAAACCGTTAGTCAACTAACGGTAAATGGCTTGAAATGATATAAAAAACCTACATGGAAG